>CM040183.1:45235611-45800611 GCA_022606455.1 Callitettix versicolor
AAACCAGTTCATTGATTTGGCTGAAATTATGGTGGCAGATTCAAATTATTATCTGAAGTCAGTGTTTAAAAATTTAAGTGAAAGAAATTACCAGAAAAGTAAACCAGAAAATGATAAATTAAACCCTTTAATTTATATCATAATTGTTACCAGTTGGTGAAGAAAATTGATTAACATTTACTTCCACTGTTTAACCTATAGCACAATTAATTTATTTAGTAGGATAGGAAAATTACGTATTACTAACTTGCACTATTTAACCTAGAGCATTATATTTAACGTTTATTTAAAAAAAGTGTAATATTTAATGGCACTATTTAATTAATAGAATATTTATTGCTTGCTTATGTAAATTGTTTAATTTTTGATTACACTATTTAATCTATGGGATGTTTATTGTTTGTTTAAGAAAACTGTGTAATGTTTCATTGCAATGTTTGATACACAGCAATATCTTTATTGTTTGCTTACGAAACATGGTTAATATTTAATTGACTATTTAATCCATAGGATAATCTTTATTGTTTGCTTATTCTCTTAATGTTTATTAAAGTAAACAAAAAACCATTATATACAATCTTGTAAATTTTGGGAAATAAAATCAATTTAATTACGAGAACCTGTTTTGCTGAATATTTCTAAATAATTTACTTCTGAGAATTGAGGATTGAGTATTGAGTAACAAGGCACACTTGTCGGCGAAGATCAATCACTTGAACTACTTTTTCTCCCGGCTGCTCTTAGGCACTGGCCTCGGGCTAGAGGAAGAATCACCTCACTTTCATTTTATGGGAACTCATTAAATAAGGATTTACAAGGCAGTAATTTGTATAAACATTGTCTAAATATTAACTTTCTAAATCTTGTTTGCGTAATCAGATATTTTGGCGAGAAGAGTTACAGAGCCTTCCATTATACGCCAACCAAAAAATTAAACATTAAAGAGATACGTTATTAAAACATATATAATTACTAATACATAGGCATATTAATATTGACTATGTACACAGATGTTAGTGATTTCCTTTGTAAAATGAGTTAGTGTGTTAAGATGAGGTTATTGTGTTAAGACCAAAACCAAGAACAATAAAATGAAAGCCAAATCTGACTACGTTTTGGAAGGGGTCGTTAAAACTGAAGGTCACAGGTACGAGATGCAGTTACCCTATGGTATGAGATGCAGGTAAGTAAGATGTTCCCTTTCTGTTAACGCCAATACCTCGTTCTCATTAGTCTAATGAATGGAATATACTATTACACTACTGATATTAGTAACATTAAATATATATATATATATATATATATATATATATATATATATATATATTTATTTATTTATTTATTTATATATCTGCCCAAAAAAACACTGAATGACTAATCACTTTATCTCAAGGCCCAAAATGACTAACAAGTTGAAATGTGTAAGTGTTACTCTTAGGTATTAGAGATGCACTAGGGATGAACTAAAACAAACAAAAAAATCAACAATAGGGTTGAAAAATGGGTCAATACGTTACAAGAACAATTTTTCTCATGAAATAACCTATTGGCAAACTGAAAACTTGTACAATGTTTCTACATTGAAAAACCAAGTAAAATTTATTATATTTATCAACACCCAAAAGATAAAACGGGGTATGTTATTATTTGTAAAAGGGGAGCTTTATTTGTCTCTCTTTAGTTAAAAAACTTGGAACAGTTCTATAGATTGTACATAGAAAAATGAAAATAACTATATCGATTAATTAAGTTTAAAGTATGTAAAATGTAATTACTACACTAAATCACACATTTAGAAACGTTTTTAGTAAATTTTAATTTCGTAGGTACTTTAACAGATAAGTGAATTTAAAAACACATTTCTTTTAAACGTTGAATTTGTGATTTTTTACATTTTGAGTCTTTGATTTTAAAACGATTCAGGTTGAAAGATATACTATTAAATATTATACTATTAAATATAGTAAAGATATTAAATATAGTAAAGATAGTAAAGATATACTATTAAATATAGTAAAAGAATAGGGGAGAACAGAATGATTTTTTGTATTCTTTTTTCTTAACGTTCATACTAAAAAGTATGGAAACAGTAAATATTACCTTATTTAATTTGTTTCTCACCGTCTCTGTTAGATAATACTTCTTTTAATTTTTAGCAGTTTAATGCCATTACTTATTCTATATTTCTTGATCTACAATTATGTTTAATTAAAATAACTTATAATAATATTTTAAACTATAATATAGGAGTCATGTTATATTATTGATATTTATATTATTTTTTCGCATCATACTTCTACACTATGATTTACGCTGCTCTAACTGTTGAGATATTTTTAAATTATATTAGCTGGCGTTGCCACTGCAATCGGAGCTTACAACACAAGAAGGTGTACATATGTCCTTTTAAAACTTTTGTGTTATTGGTAAAATTATCTTTATAATAACAATTTTGTTACTGTGTAGATCTTACCTAAATTATTTTAGATAAATCTCACAACATTAATTTATAAATTTATTTACGAAATCTCTGGATATTTGAAATTATAGCTAAAATGGTGGCAATACAAAGTCAATTACTGTTATATTTAATTGTTTTGTTTAAAATGTGTTCACTATAACAATAGCGTTCAAATTTGCTTTTTAAATTTTCAAAATATGTGCAGATCTTAAATCCGATTTCTTGTGAAGGGAAAATCGGATTTTCAGAAGCAAAAAATTCAAATAAAAAAAGTTAATTGTGGCAAGCAACTGTTTTGCTAACGTAATGAAAACGTATTTTCAAAAGTTCTTTTTAAAATCTTTCCCCCTCTTAAAAATACTGATTTCACCATAAAACAGCATTAAAATCTATGCATAAGAACAACTTAAACTTTCAAATTGCATTGAAAGTACGAAACCAAACCTTGACCGCCAATAAGGTTCAATTTAAAAGGATTAAAAATTAAAAAAGTTAAATTACGCTTGTGAAATAAGATTTTTGAAAACATTTATGACAAAAAGTTATGCATTCTTACAGATTCTAAATGTCTACCATTTTCAAACTCTTAAAGAAACATTTTGGTTAACGAACTTATCCTACCATTACACAAATCTTTTTTGTGCAAAGTTTGAATCAAATCTTACTAAAATTGCACAATTGGATTACACACACACACACACACACACACACACATATATATATATATATATATATATATATATATATGTGTGTGTGTGTGTGTGTGTGTGTGTGTGTGTGTGTGTGTGTGTGTGTGTGTGTGTGTGTGTGTGTGTGTGTGTGACCTCTGAAAAATTGCTCTAGACGTTCTGATTGATGCTCATTTTAATGTCTCAAGTATTCTTACCGTGATGGCTCGTTTTCCAAATAAAATTCACTAAAAATAATCTTCATACAAATTCCGTTTAAGAGATTTTTAGATTTGGTCACACTTTAATAGCGTCAGTGAGACAGCAGCGTGCCGGGATTATTTATTGTGGCAAATATTTTACAAACGCTCGTTTGATTTGATTAAAACCTGTAATGAGCTTCCCGTATTGAAAAGTGAACGTGGAATGTACAGCAGTTTAAATTACTTTTGTCAGTAACCATTGAACCAATATCGACTAAACAAAGTAGTGATTGGCACGCAATTACATTACGTAAAAGTTACATTACGTTTAGCGTTGCTAACTTCCATTGTTGGCAGTTGGTGACACAAAGACTAACGGATGCTGTAACTTAATGCACCGCTCCGGCGCTGTCTGTCTGTACTTCCGAGAGTCTGTCGTGGGAAGTATTTCTGCAATACTGATAAATATCTTCTGGGTAAGAAAACTTAGCGAAAACACTGCCGTGACTTTCTCGCGCATCCATATAAGGAAGACTACACGGACATTGCATCGGAACAAAAGCATTCTTTATGTCTCTTCAATTGACAGTTATTGATATTATTCTCCGGCGAATGTGTCGTATGCAAATTTTTAAAGAATTTCAACTGGATAGATTAGGGGTCATGAAATGAGCGCCGATCATGACCTCTACAACATTTTTAAGTGGTCGTTAAACTATTGAAATATATTTAAGTGTTAGTAATTTAAGTTTGATATAATCCAGTCTCAATCTCAATAATATTAAAAAACTGAAAGTTTGTGTGTTTGTTATTCAATCACTCGTTAACTACTGGACCGATATAAATAAAATTTTGTATGAAGACGGTTTAGGTACCTGAGGTGGACATATTCCTGTTTTAAAAATCTTAATCACTGTTTTTACTTATTACAAAATTATTTTTTAAAAGCTTATATTTTCAATGATTTTAGTTAAACAATTTTCAAAACTGGCTCTGATTTCTTATTTAGTGTTCAATTGTCAGTGTTAAATGTTAATCCCTACGAAGAGTGCAGAATATATAACATACGAGTTTTGTATACATGAAGAATCTTATTACGATACGTTAAAAATTACGATAATTGTTAGGGTAGCATATACTTTTGTAATGATAGAATATACAAAATATTTATCGTAGCTAGTAATTTTCTCTTTGTGTGGTTGCTTTATTGTTGGTAGTTTTGTTATTTTAAGTTTAATTAGCTCGAATAATCACTCAACCTGGTGCTTTTCATTTAATACTTTTCAACGTTTTTAACGCAGAGTGCAGAATATATAACATAAATAATTTTATTTCGATAAGGTAATATAATTATTTTTGTAAAGCTATGGTAGGGAAAAATTATCGTACAGTACTACCTTCCGGGTAGGGTTCTTGAATTCATCTCATTTACTAGAACTGTTGTTGTTGTAATCTTGGCTCACCTACGTTTCGAAATTGCTCTAGACTTCGTATCACTCAATTAGGACGAAACATTATAAAAGCCAATATACTCACAGGAATATCAAAAGCAGAAGATTCCTCGTATCCCTATAACTCCAAACAACCTGCCTTTTTAATTTAAAAGATTGTAGTTTCCATTAAAGTTGTAATTTACAATGACAATTAATAGTCGTAGGGTCATACGTTATGAGTAGCAGGAATACATTTGGGAAATCAGTTATTTGTCGCCTGTTATAGAGTGTTGAGTAGCAAAAATCTATATGTCTTGGCTGAAAAACATAAATCTTATATTGTATATAAAAATATATTAAATTGAAAATGTGATTTTGAAAATCGACTATAAATTGTATTACCTTTATGTTATAGTTGCTGGCAAAGCCATGACGGGTAACACTAATATATTTAAATTAAATCAAATGTCTTTAAATCGTTTTTTAAGTTTTGTAAGATATAACCTTTCCAAGTTATAAAAAAGGAAATTTTTGCCAAATTTATTTATTAAGAAAATTTAGATGGAAAATTGGCAGAAATGTAGCCTAATATTTCTAAACTTACTTTAAGAATTAAATAAAGCCTACTTTAACAAAGAAAATTTAAATTAAAGTAATAAAGTGAATGGAAACAATTCAGTGAGCTTTTAGTTGTAGAAAATTTCCATTGGAAAATGAGGCATATCGCAAATGCATTTCTAATAATTAAGCGTCAGTCTTGAACTATATATGATAAGTTTTTAAAGTTCATTAAAATGATTATATGTTTTATTTTTACATATTTGATTATTTTCAAAGACAGATTTGATCTTCGCATTAATCATTAAAATTTTTCTTTCGAAGTACAAAGCATTACAGTGTCAGTTAACCCCTTGGTAACGAAAGACGTATATTGCCCGTCCTTCACTCTCAATGGCTTAAGTACTAAGGCCTGGGCAATGTCCACCCTCTACTTCCCTGATCTCTTTGCCGTATGTTTCTAGTCTAAAAGTCAAATATAGTAACATATATTTTTCCTTCGTTTATTTCCGTTGTTACTCGTTAATTTCCGCCAGTTTCTTTGTGAAGTTGTGTACGAATTTGGACTTCTAATCCAAATATTAACTAAACATTTCAGTTTCACTGGTAATTCTGGCATCAATCCGGTTATTTCAAGGCATCTATAATAATAATAGTAATGAGTTAGATGTTTTAAATCAATTTTTATGTGACATATTTTGGAACCAGGTTGCTAATGAAACAAATCTTTAAGCCCATCAAAACATTTTAGCAAGTGGTGATAACAACAGCAATAAAAAATGGGTAGATGTCACACCTGATGAGCTGAAAGCCTATTTCGGACTTGTAATGTTGATGTCACAAAACCTAAAGTCTAGACTAAGTGAATATTAGTCCACTAGAAGAGTAATACATAGCCCTATATTTGGAGAAACTATGGCTCGTGACCGCTTTATGTCAATTTCAAAATACCTCTACTTTTCATCTACAAATGAAGGATGTGACAAATTTAGAAAAATTAGGAATAATTTAGATTTGTTTCTGTTTTCTTTTAAAAAAATATTTACTCCTGGAAAATATATTTGTATTGATGAAAGTCTAATGGCTTTTCGTGGGCGTTTATCATATATTCAGTTCAATCCTTCAAAGCGAGCCAGATTTGGTATAAAAATATATAAAGTTTGTGACTCGGAAACTGGTTACTTTTACAATTTCAAAATTTGTACTGGGAAGGAGTCTACAGAGGGCATAGACATTTTAGTAAGTGAACAGGTTGTATTGAGTATGTGCAAGGATTTGTTTGGTCAAGGCCGAGTGTTAGTTATGGATAACTGGTATTGTTCACCAAACCTTTTTTCATAGTAAGTAATAGTTGTCATAGTACTTCGTAACATTTAGAATCTTAAATGATGTCATTAACCATCATTGACTCATTGTAATGTTTAAAAAATCTTCAAAAGTCAAAACTGAAATAACAATATTTTTATTATTCGAACTTTTCTAAAATAATAGAGACTTCAATGGTTCGACGTTTTTCGTATAAATTAAATTGAAAATTAAGTTACCCAAACAAGAAGATTTCCTTAAATAGTATGTGATTAAAATTTATTTTATTAAATACTGTACGTAAGACTTAATGTACCTTTTTAAGATATCAAAGACGCAGATGACAGTGTCTTCACATATTGCTGAAGATGATGACAGATTTGATTCCTGAAAAAATTCAAAAATGCAATTAATTTTAAATAAATGGGTTTTTATTATTCAGACTGTTAAAAACTCCTGCTATGATTTGGAACAGCTTTAAAACTGTTACTGTTTTGAAACAGGAAATAATTGGTCAAGTAGTGTAATGGTGCATTCATGCCTTCACAATGTTATGCAATCAATTTTTTATTTAAAAAAAATAAATATTATTTTTAAGTTTATTGAGCATTCTTTATAAAAGTCTGTTTTTTTCTTTCGAGGTATGCATGTACAGTATTTACGCAAGGTTTTACTTGTTCAAACAAACATGTTCAGTAGATAGTGTGATAACTACTGAATAATATTCCTACTGAATAATTTCATTTACTAAATATTGTAAGCTATTTCATTTAGTAAATATTGTGTAAAGAGTATTCTGATTTTAAATTTGTTAAGTTGTTATTACTGTTGATGCATTTTTGCTTTGTACATAATACCAATGAAATTATTACCATTTATTTCATGCCTGTTCCCCTGGACATTGTGCAATTGTAATCCTTCAGCTTACAACTTTGATAGTAGGCTGTCATCATTTCATCAAAAATTAAAAGTGCTAAAAATGTACCTTTATATAGTTTTTATAAAAAAGTACTATTTAAAAGTTATTTTTATTCAAAACGGACGCCATTTTAAAACAGAACTTTCAATCAGGTTTATTAATTTTTACAAATTAGGATGTTACTTAATAAACCCTTGTGAAACAAAATGGCGGATAATTTTAAAAATGACTGATTTTTTTGCAGTGAACTCCTGTTATTGAATAGTTTTCTGAAAATACCAAATTTATTCCAGTACTCTTAAAAAATACTTTTTCACATTCAGTTATTTCTGGCATATGTTCTGCTAAATAAACAAAAACATTTTACTTCCAAATTGTACAAATTTGCTAAATTGATTTGAATTATGTTTTTAATATAAAATTAAAGTCCAGCAAAGATTTTTGAGAGAATTTTTATATTAAATAGAAATCAGCGAACAATGTAAAAGAAACTTTTGTAAATTGGATTTCTTCATTTATGTTGCTTCACTTGTTTACCTACTCTTTTTTTATAATGAAACCATTTCTATTTTAGTAACTCCATTATGTTATTAGTATGCTAGTGTACTTGCTAGTATATTTGTATCATGATATTTGCTTTACCTCAGCCCTTGTGCATTCGTTGAGATACCAGGCTGATATTGTACATGCTTAGATATTTAGTCTAATGAAAATCAAGTTGTAGTTATGTATTTAACAGTTTACCTGTTTCAATAATATATTATTTTAGTGTAAATTGCTCTGTATCAAACACAAAGTGGTTTCTCGCAATAATATTCAAGAATTTTTTAAAAATTTATACAAATATACCACAAACATCATAATTTATTGTTTTTATATCTCTCTATAGGAAGTATAAACAAATTTTGGTGATTGGAAAAATTGATATTTATATTCTGGTTAATAGAACTATCTGTTTTTACTTGAGTAAAAAATCGTTTTGACTTGGAAGTGTGTGTGTGTGTGTGTGTGTGTGTGTGTGTGTGTGTGTGTGTGTGTGTGTGTGTGTGTGTGTGTGTGTGTGTGTGTGTGTGTGTGTGTGTGTGTGTGTGTGTGTGTGTGCGCGCGCGCGTGCGTGTGTGCGTGCGTGCGTGCGCGCGTGCGTGTGTGCGTGCGTGCGTGCGTGTGTGCGTGCGTGCGTGTGCGCGCGCGCGCGCGTGTGTGTGTGTGCATGTTTTAAAAAAATGTATAATTTATTTATTTAATTAAAGTCAAATCAACTGTTTATGCCATTAGTTTATTACGTTATTTTTTTATTTGTGTAAATTGTTTAGACGAAACTATATTTTTTTATAAAGTCTGTATTTCTTTCACAATTATTTTTAGTACGACTCTGTCGGTTTTTCTTCAGTTTTGATTTAATAAAAAAATATGTTTCTATTTGTTTTTATGACTTATTTTACATCATTCTTTTCTACAAGTTTCTTTATTACCTATTTAACGAAGTTGTACTACAAACCTGAAAAAACGTTGCCTTTCGAGACTGAAATTTGTGTTTTTGAAGCAAATTATTTTACCAGCTTCTGTAGTTACAGATCTGGAACCTGTTTTATTCAGTTTGTGAAGTGAAAAGCTATAAAGTTTACCCCCTGAGTTGGTATGTTTCAGTTTGTATATCTGCCAATCTTATGAGTTTGTCATCCTTCAACTGGCATTTTTCATTTCGTTTGGAGTCCAAAGATGTTTGGCGTCCGTATACACTAGGCGGATGTTTTTATTTCAAAACTACTTTTATAATATATAATATAGTAACAACATTTCAATATTTGTTTTATTAAATTTACCAATTGCATTGGTTGGTCCTCCGGAAAGTAAACTGATGCATTGAACAATTCTTCTTCATGAAATAGTAAACTAAAATATTTTGCCATACTTTTTCAGTGTTTTGTAAACTCATGTTTCACACAATAAAATACTTTTAAAAACTAATGTAATCTTTAAATAATTAATAATATTTCACCACGGGTTTCTTTCGATTCGGTATTCAGTAATTTTCTTTTATTAAAAATTCGGCACACTGGTTTGAGTTGTGATTTTTGTGAAAAAAATTTGTGCTAATTCTGATGGAAAACTAATATGCTGATTTTCCATGTTTTCTGACATCTTCTGTGTAACTTATTCGCACAATTTATTAGCGAATTGTCATTGGAAAATGAGCTGATGGAACGACAATCGTGACAAGACCAAAACCTGACACCTTGAACGAGTATTGATCCTGACCTCTAAATTTAAACTCAATTTTACTTGCTAAGAAATTTATAAATGAGTAAGAAGAGTGTATGAGAAATAAATCTACCAATTTTCTGAATATTTTATTGGTCATGCAATCAAAACAAGTAGTCGTAGACATCCTTCATTGTTTCGTTCGCCTTCATTAGTAAGTAGTATTTGGATAATAAACAAGTAGATTGTTTGCCTAACTTAATTAGACTTTGCAGACACTATGAAAAATTAATTATAATATTTGGCTCTTAAGTTTTACAATTATTTTTTAATAATGTTGCTTATTTTATTGGGTATTTGCCATCATGTATGTAAGTAGTTTTAGTAAATCATACATTTTGTTTTGAGAGTGTGGATCAACCAGTTTCTAACCTAAGACTTACAATCAGAAAAAAAATTGTTCTTAAATAAACAAATTATGGCAAATGTCCGATTAAAAAAATAAGAAGCAAATAGCCTACAAAACTATTAACATTTAAAAAATGATAAAAATTTATTAATTGCAAGATTTATTTATCAGCATAAATTGATTTTTGTAAATTTCTTCATCTTTAATACAGTGGTTATTGTCTTGAGTATGTAAAACATCAATATTTCATCAGACATCAGTTTCATACACTAAGTTTTTGTAAGTAGGAAACGAATCTTGTTGTACTGATGAATCTTGTTATTGTGTCACGTACTGTGTACAAAATTTGAAATTGCCACTTCGGTTTTCACTTCACCATCTTCTACTTCTTACTTCTTTCAGAAGCATTAGATTGGTCATGTATGTTTATCATTTTGCTCAGCTCAAAGCAGGATAGTTTAAATTATATCTTCAATATTAAAAACATTGTTGAGGCCTGGAGTTTAAATTGACTGATTAGTTTTTTGAATTTATTTATTTGAAGCAACGTTTGCTGAAGCTATTTTTAAAACTGTTTCATGAGCTGAAGAATTGGCTGTTGTATTGGTTGTTTTGAACAATCAATTCTTTGTAGTCTTTCAGAGTGTTCTACAGCTTTTGATGTTCACTTCTCACAACATTGGGTTAATTCTTGAACATTTCTTGAATGCTTCAATTTTCCAGTTCTACTTCTTTAATGCTTGTTTCTTTGATACTTTAAACTCTGTGATACTGTTAATCCAGGTTTTTTTACCAAGAGGCCATTCTACTGAGCACAACCGACCCGGAAGGTCATTTAGCTCACACGATGTATGCTACCCGGGAGGCACCTGTACCGATGTACGGAGGCGACCTTCGTTTACCCCCCATAATTTTGAAAAAAATAAAAAATAAAATAAACGGGGAAAACAAAAATTTGATCACAAAAATTTGGACACGGAAATTTGGGCACGGAAATTTTGACACAGAAATTTTGAAACTGTTGGTGATCAAACAGTTATGGCCTTAGAGGGGGGAGATGTACATCAACAGAAATTGTGTGCATTGTAGCTGAAACAGAAAACAAAATAGGTTAGACACTTGATTAATGGAAATAATTTACAAACAGGTATAGTTTAAGTAATTACAATAATAACATGAAAAACTACAAAAATACATTAAAAATGGAAAAAAAATTATTCATGAATGATTTTTTCAGATATTGAGACTCAGACTGACACTCTTCATCCCATTAACTCTTTTGTGTTCAAAATATTTCTAAATATCAAAAATACAATAGAATATATTTTGTCCAGAAAAAAACAATAGTATAATGTTAATGGCTAAAATATAAACTTAAGACATTCAGTCCTTGATATTAGGTTATTAAAAATTAATTTTTGCAAGAACTAAATTTACTTCATAATATTAAAAACCTTTAAAATAGTAATTAAGTATTATTATTTGATAGTTTTGTAATATTTAACTGATCAATATAGTTTGTTCAATGTAGTTGTTTATACAAATTCTATGCATATTCACTACCAAAGAATAACCTTGAAAATGAATACATAGGTTAATATATTGAATACATTTTAGATGTTAAGTCACAAAATTCATCTATAAGTAAATACATACCACAAACTTTTGTTGATGTTGGAGATTGCTCAACTCTATCTAAGGTATTAAAAAGTTCAGAAATGATCACGTTTTTAAGGTAGTCACTGAGAGACCGATTGTCCAACGGTGACTGGCGATCACTGGACCGCTGTGGGACGTACTGCGATACATCACCTTGCAAGCCCTAGAAAATAAAACAACACATGTTATTGCAAACCAGCTGACCTATTATATTTCAATTTTCATGTATGTTAATGTATTCAAATGTTAGTGAAACAAAATATATTGTGTAGTATTAATATTTACAAAAGCATTTTTATTTTAAGGTTTTTATGTTTCTTATTTTATCATTCTAGAAGTTATACTTACACCATAACCTAACAAAACAAAAGCTCACCTGGCGAAGCATGACTTCCTTGGATACGGCCCGCAGTATATACCCGATGACTACCCCTGAAAACAACAAATTATACTTCAGTTAAATGTTAAAAATAAAATTACTGTATTAACTGCTTTAAAGTTGAAATCGGCTTAATTAATAAGATTTGAAGTTAAGATAAGACATCCATAATGGCTTATTTTTGCTTTGTTCTATTTAATTGCAAACCATACATTTTTTTACAGTAATTTGTGTTAAGAATCTTCAAATATCCAAACTTTGAACAAAATTTGATGAATCGATTTTGAGAAATAGACTGATATACAGATCTTTTGTCAAAAGTTTCTGGATTTCAAAGAGATACATTTCGTTTTCAGTACTTCAGGACATAAGTTCTACTATGATTACAACTGTTTGGAATATATTTTTAAATTTAAATTTTGTAAATATTTTAGGGAGTTTTCACCAAGAAAGGCTTTAAAATAACAACGTAAAGAAACAATATTTTATTATATCATAAAGTCAAACTGAATTTAAGAAATAGCGAGCATGTTAAATAAAGTCGAAGCCAGCTTTAAATGTTTAGTTTCAAAACTTTAATGTCAAAATAATTCATTTAATAGACAAACATTTCCTCGTTTTAGTTTTAAAATAAGTGGCAAAAATCACAATAAATAAATTAATGAGGAACTAAACTTTGTAAAATATAGCTTAGTTGTGTTTTCAAAGCAAAGTCATACTTACTTTCCGTATAAGTGTTCGTAGTACGGAGATCCTGGTTCCATTCTGAGAAAAAACATAGCATAATGTATTCCTATTTTTAGATTGTACACTAAATATTTCATGCCTTAAATTATTCATAGAGTTTACATTGTTTAGATTAAAAACATCTTTAGTTGCTTTTTGTGTCAAGGGGTCTTATGATTTCTAAGACGCTGAACATCTACTACATAAGAATATGAATTTTTCAATTATTGACCTATTAAACTTATCAGTTTACAACATATTGGTGGCAATTAATTTGTGTTTAATAAATTTAATTTTTAGATTTAGTAATAATTTTATAATTATTTTTCAAGATGTATTAGTCTGGAATTTGTAACTATTTTTTTCATAGCATCTGTAATTTCGTTAACCATATATAAACCAATAATAAACTTTCATTAGTTGAAGTGTTTGGTTTTTTGTCGACCAGTCCCGCAACAGCCACGTTTTTTTAAAGTACTTATATTACCCTTGTGTATGCACATGACTTAAGTTTGTATAATTAATTCTTCGCTATGTAGTTATCAATAGATTTAATGTGGTGTTTATATTAGGAGTTTAGGTACGTAGAACATTCAATTATCTAAGTTATTACTAAAATAAAATTCATACTTAAGGTTTGAAAAAAAATTCAGACCAAAATTGTGAGTGCAAGAAGCTACCTCAAAACATGTCACAAAATAGATTCTCCAATAGAATGTCACAAAACATTGATACTCCAAATAGATATTGCATTTGATACGGTATGTTTGTTTGTTTGTTTGTGTGTGTGTGTGTGTGTGTGTGTGTGTGTGTGTGTGTGTGTGTGTGTGTGTGTGTGTGTGTGTGTTGTGTGTGTGTGTTGTTTGTTGTTTTGTGTGTATGTATGTGCAATGTACAGCTAAATCCACTCAAAAGAACTGAAATTTTAAAATAGAAGGTCAGACAAAATCTCAAAGCTGGCTTTAAACACTTCTAATTATATTTTTATAAATAAAATATTTAGCTGAAAGTTACACCTCTTTACATAAAACACTCAAGGTAAAAACTTTTGAATTCTAAAAGCAATGCCAAATCACGGGTAATGTGATTTGTATTGCAACTGTTACAACTATTTATTATTATAACTATAATCAATTTAAATTGCCAAAAATAAAATTATTTTAGGAACATAAACAATGTTTTCTATAAATATTTAAATATTACCATAACAGATACATTGTGGAAGTATGTATTCATCAGTCTCGTATCTATCAGGCGGCTTTGGGAGACAGCAAAGAACTGCAATCAAAATGAATTAAATTGTTAACGAACGAATAAAAAATTATAGCATATAACACCTTTCACTCATAATTTCTTGCAAACAATTTTTTTTTATTTTAAGGTGAAAAGCACATTGAGGCTATTATCACCTCGCTAAATGTAATTGTGGGTACAAACATTAATACAGTTTTTAATAGGAATTACTTATTTTAAATTTAAACTAAATGCTTTCTCCTTTCCTTAAACCACACACATAATAAAAATGAAAACAAATCCTCACACAAATGCGTCCGTACCTCTTAGTGAGAATGGTTCTGCTCAAGTGAATGCCTTACAGAAGATTTAAAAAAAAAATACATAATAATTTTGAAACTGTGCTATAATTCACTTTAGAAACTCAATTTTACTGATTTAAAGAAAAACTGTATAAATCATTTACAATAAAGAAATTTTAAATTTAACAGCCTCCCTTTTTATGAACATTCATCATAAAACTCTCCTGGAAGTTATGTAGTAAGTTGCAGTAAATGGTAATTTGCTTAATAGGCTATTATTATTGACTTGTTAATTAAAAGAAATTAAAGAAATCTATCATTTAGTAAAGTTTTTAGCTTTTTAATAAAAGGACCAAGAAAATGAGAATGTTTTGTTTTCTAATAAAACTATTTGAACTCATACGAATTGTTGGAATGCTAAGAGTACTGACCAAGCATCTTCTTTCATACATCTAAACACAATCAACGAGAAATTAAAAAAATTAATTAGATTAAGAATTAATTAAACCAGGATAACCTTTATAAGCATAAATAAATTCTTCACAAGATTAAACCCGTTGTTATCTGTTTCCAGATAACATCGTAAAGCTACATCGTTCACCCGTTTTAAGAATGACAAAATGACGCCTTTGAAATGTACACTTGCAGTTAACATGAGGTTACTTAACATTAACAAATAGCAATTAACATGGACCTGCAGAAATTCAAAATAAAGTTCTATGTAGGATGCATGATACGTAATTTTTGAACCTGATGTAAGGTGGTTGCTTGGACAGACAAACCTAGAGGTCGAATGTACAAACAAAGAATAGCAACTCCAGTCTGTAGTAAGGAGATAGTATTTGTTCATCAGATTTTCAAGAAAAGCTCTAAGTTATAAAAAGTTATTAAATGTTTTCCTACTGTAGGCCTACATAATTCAAAACATAAATTTGGTTAAAGTCAGTAGTAGTGCAAACTATGGTAATCAGTAAATTTCATATCAAAAATTCAGAATATGTGCCAAAAATACGAGCACGTATAAATATGTTATAAAAATCAGAAATAGGTTTTTATTAACAAAGATATTTGTATGTTGAATTACGTATTTATGTATTGTATGTATTTAATTGCATTACTACAAGATCACATAAACATTTTAACCACAATAACACTAATGGCTATCACAATAACTTAGGCTTATCCCTTATAACAACAAAGTATTCAAATTATAACAAATCTAAAACCATAAATATATTGCAGTATATTTTTAGATTTAACACCTCATTCTTCTACAACAACTTTAATAATAATAAAAATATTCTTAATAATAATTAACATTCATTAGTGGATTCTAAATGCTTTTTACACTGATAAAATAACTGCAACATTAAAAGTAAATATGTTGATAACATTTTATAATAAAATCATAGACTTACAACGCACTGCTCTCTTAATACACCTCAAAATCTTGCCCATAACTAAGATTGATGTTCTCAGTTCGACAAGTAAAGAAAAATGATTTCAAAATTCCATAGAAACTCAAATTAGAGAATTTTAATTGTTAAAAATTGTTTTATAACAATAGTATTGTTGGACTTTTTTTCATATTCACAATATGAATCACGAAACTGGCACGTAACCAGAAAGGCCTATTCAGAAAAACTAACCAAACAACAATAGAGATATACTTTGCAATATGAAAATGGATAATAATTTATTTAAATCACAGCTGATTGAAGCTTTTTTGGTTGATCCTTTTACTTCTACACTTGTAAGCAGGATTCTACACTTTTACTTTTACAGGATTTACTTGTAAGCAAAAGGTAATCATTATTCATATGGATTCTATATTTTCTCTCTTTATTTGTTTCACCCAACTTTGGGGTACACTAAATCAATCACTTTTTAATGTTCTGTGCCTTCCTCGTAGCCCAGTATTGCTTTATTCGTTGTGATCTTGCTTTTCTTTCTTCGTCAGAGATTTGGATCGTTCGCTTGGATTTGACTTTGCCTTGGAACCGTTGCTTCTTGTCCTTGGTTATTGTTTTGGCTGTTCTGTCCATGAGCATAGTGTCAGTGATTTGTAGTTCTGTTATGTCTTTCTCTGTTTCTCTAAACCAAAGTGGTTTGGCTCTTCTATTGCGAAAGTAGTCAAATATTTTTTGGTTAGTCTATTTTTGTCCATTCGGAGGATGTGCCCATAAAAATCAATTCTCCTTTTTCTTATTGTGTCTGATAGTGTTTCAGTTTTTTGGTAAAGAGTTTCATTACTGATGTGGAGTAATTGGTTGTTACGGAATTTGGGGCCTAAGATTTTTCGTAATATCTTTCTTTCTTTGATCTCCAGCCTTTCAAGTGGGCCCTGGGTTGTGAGAGATAATGTTTCAGTTGCATATAAGGCTTCTGGTTTAATTACCGTATGATAATGCCTTATATTTGTATTCCAGGAGAGGAACTTCTTGTTGTATGTGTCTTTGGTAAGTTGGAAGGCTAATTCAACTTTATTTCTCCTAGATTCCATAGCTTTTTTCTCTAGGGCGTTCCAGCTGATCCATTTCCCAAGATATTTGAATTCTTTGACTATCTCAATATATTGTTCTCCCACTTGAAGCTTTTTTGGTGGTTTTTGTATGTTGTCAATATTTTAGTCTTTTCAAATGAAACTTTGAGACCCATTTTTAATGCTTGCTTCTGGAGTTTAAGAGTCTGTTCCTTAGCTTCCTCCAATGTCTCAGCTAGTAAGGCCATGTCATCCATAAAAGCCAAACAATTTACCTTAATGCCTTTGTTCTTAGTTCCTAGTCTGATTCCACTATGCGTATTCACATTCCACTCTCTAACTATTTTTTCTAGAGCACAATTAAATAACAATGGAGAGAGTCCATCTCCTTGTCGGACTCCTGTTTTAATCTCAAAAGGGGTGGAAAATTCTCCCATGAATTGAACTTTGGAGAATGTATTAGTTAATGTTTCCCTGATAACATTTGTGGTTTTGTTATCAAGGTCTAGTTCTATATTTTATTTGAAACAAAACCATTTTTTTAAATCTAATATAAGCTCTTAAAATCACCAGTAAGTGGAGAAGAACGTGGTTTATAATGTTTAACATTTTGCACACGAACTAACTGTGCCATAATAAAACAACATAACCATTTACTTCACAGGTTAATCTCCTACTGATTAGATTTGTCATTGTTAAAGGATTTGCTTCTCATTTAGAGTAAATGGTTGATTTTATTCATAAACATTTACTACTGACAAAGCAAATGAATTAACAAAAGAAGGATTTAATTTTACTCTAAAGTTTTACTTTATTTAGAGTAAAATTAAATCCTTCTTTTGTTGATTCATTTGCTTTGTCAGTAGTAAATGTTTATGAATAAAATCAACCATTTACTCTAAATGAGAAACAAATCCTTTTAGATTGATATTTTTGATTGATATTTTTATTCATATCACTTGAAGGATATGTTTCAGATTTTGTGAATTAAAGCATTTGCTTGTTTTTATTCATAAGGCTCAATTTGTATTAAATTGTACATAAGATATTTATTTAATTACTTAATTACTAATAAAATTTATATTTACAAAATTTACTTACATATTCTAAATTCTACAAAGTGTTCATCTACCAGCCAGATCATCAGCAGGCAGGCCATCAGCTTCTGTAGATACACCATTGCGTCTTCAAAGTAAATTCTGGGGACATTTTATAGGGAAAATCCCCCCAACAAGCAAAGCAAGACCATCTAGAAAGTGTAGAGTACTGCAAAAGGAAAAAGGTCTGGAACTATTTACCAGTGCAAAAAATGTAGTGTTCCTTTGTATTTGGAAAATTGTTTTGAAATTTATCATAGTTGGACAAATTTTTGAAGAGGATACAAAATGTACATAGTGTAAATATATAAACATAAAAAAATGTTAATATAGAGTTAAAAGTGTTGGCTAAATATGTGTTAACAATTACAACAACATTATGGAGGATAAAATTGCAGTAGGTTACTTGCTTTTATTATTGCACATAATCTTAGTGTAAACTACTGAAAAAATTCAGTACTGAAGGCCAATAACATGTTAGTAAAATCCAGTTTCCAATGGGTTAATGCTAATTACCACATGGTTTATATTATTAAAGTTTTTTTTGTTTTATTGTTACTACTTTTACTGGACAAAACGAACAATCAGTTAACATTTGACAAGTAAAATAAATATAGTCCAGGTTAACCCATCGGCGCTCCCAGACTGTGGTGACTACACTGCGAACTCAAAAGGTTTACTCCTCTTGAATCGTCTGTATAATTCTTCGTTATCGAGCAGCCTAGACACTTTCTCGTTAACGTTTTTCGTGGCCGTTTTCGCTGTTGAGCACATTTTTTTTATTTCTTCATAGACACTGGTAACTTTTAAATCCAGATATAGGTCATTATTACGAATATACCGTGGCGCATTGACCATGGTTCACCGAATTTTGTTTTGAAATAATTTGTAAGTTTATTTTACTAGCACATACACATAGATGGATTCCATAGGTCCAAATGGGTTTCAGGAGCCATTTGTAGAGCACCATCTTATTATGCACTGATAATTAGGACTTTCTGCCTAACAACCGGTAAGTAAATCTTTCTTAATTTTATGTTTAGTTCTTCTTCTTCTAATTTTTTTGATAACCTTCTTCAACATTCTTTTTTAGCATCTAGTGTCTTACTTACATACTTTACAATGTTTGAGTGGGGAATATGTGTTCCATTTTTGACAATATGTTGGTGTTAAATCCTTTTATTCATGAAACTAAAGTCTATTGATTTGATTTTATCAAGTTTTATGCGCCATTTTGTGGTCCATCTGTTTATTAGATTTATTAATTCTTGCAATTTCTCACATGACTTTTCAACTGTATAGCCCACAGATAACACCTCAGTACCATCTGCAAATGCAGCTATACAAATGTCTGCGTTGGCACTGGGATATCTCTAGTACATAGAAACTACATTAAGCGTCCCAAAACAATGCTTTGCGGAATTCCTGCTTTTATGCCCTTTTGCTTAAAATAAACTTCTTTTTTTCACACGGAAATACACGGCAATTCAAAATGTCACACTTTGACGAATGCCTGCGCAACATCAAGGAATACAACAGAACAAATGTTACCACTTTCAAGCGATCTCTTTATGGCATCAGTGATCCTATGAACTTAATCAACAGTATTTTGTTAACGTGTAAGATAAAAAGTTATAATTTTACAGATTTTTAAAGGTAGCCATTTGAAGCGGTTGAATTTGTATGTGTATTTAAGGGTTGTTAAAAAGTTAGTGCAGTACGTTTTAAAGTAAATGAAATATTTTGTTTATAGAATAAAAAGCAAAAAACAAAAAACCAAATAACCACTTAGTGTTTGTTGTTTGTTTAAGTGTTGTTCGAATTTCTTACACTGACCTGGCTATAAATCTTCATATGCAATAAAAGTTTTAAAAAATCCTGAAAAATAGATTTTGATGAATTAAGAAGAACTTTTGTATTAATAAGAACGACTTTTTTCATTAGGAAGCTTTTTAAGATATAACAAGGAACCAGGTATACATATCAACTTTCGTTAAAAGTGGATAAATTATGTAGACTTTAGTGATGTGAATAAAAAACCTTCTTTTTGGCGTCAGTAAAACGTAACACGGATAAATCCATCAAAAACCGATTTTTGATGACAACTATATTTACTTTATATTTTGTGAAGGGGGAAAATGTTACTCGTACTTTGTAAATGTGTATTTATAACAAATGAGTTATTTAAACAGGAGTGTATTTATTTGTTTGGCCATTCCCCTTCAATAATTTATTTATGCAACTTATTAGACACAACGCCATGAATGTGTAGGACCAGTGCCTGCTTTATGCACGATATTGTACACTGATTTTGCAATCACAGAAAAAAATCACTTTAGCGAGGTAGTACTTTTCTAGCTAATTAATAAAAAAGTATTAATGTAATAATGTTCTCGCAGTTTCCATTTGAAAATAATATTTTTGTACTTACGAACTTTATCATGTTCTAACACGATATGAAACTGCCGTCCTATACTTTCTTAGAATATGCCTTTTGTTAAATTTAAAAAGTTTTAGAAATTATGTTGAAAATCTTTTGAATGCATTCTCCTATATATATTTTATATAAAAAATAAACGACCGCTGAAGGAATAAGTTTCTCGGCTCCTTTAAAGAAACTACTTTGAAAATCATGTAAGCTCAAAAAACAGCATAAATTATTTTACAATCGTGCCAAAAAAGTTGTTAAAAATTTAAATTCCTTGTGAAAAATAAATGCATTTTCATGTATTGCAAATTATAATTTTTAATGAGTCTATAATTAATAATGCAATATTAATCTATTTGTGTTCATTAATTCTATAAAAAGCAATTAAAGTAAAAATTAAACGGCGGTCGGATAACAAATAATGATGGGAAGCAATTGTTTTGCTGACGTGATAGAAGCGAATTTCTAAAAAGTACTTTCTTTGTCTACATTTTGAAATTCTAATTTCACTATCATAATTCGCATAAAATCTGCATGTAAAACTTTCAAATTGCATTAAAAATACTAAAATGAGCCATGACCGCCGTCAAAATATTTCTTAATTTAAAACGGATTTTTTAAATTCAATATGATTATATATGAATTTTTTAACGCTGATTATATTTGAGAAATCGTTATTTTCAAAAAAATGTCAGACAAAAAAAAGTAATTAAATTAAAAAAAAACATTAAATGCCTACAATTTTGAAAATCTTTTACTGGTTAATGAATTTGTCAATTTTTTAAATCAGATTGGACTAACACACACACACACACACACACACACACACACACACACACACACACACAAATTTTAACACCTTAACAAAAGATAGAGGATCGGTGCTCATTTCAAAGGGGGTTTTCCAATGGAAATTCGGTAAAAATAAGCTTGCCCCAGAAATGAATTTTTAAAAATACTATGGCGACATCTTTTACTGATTATGCTTCAAATAATATTAGTGGTCTAATTATTAAGAGACAATCAACGCCATAAACAGCAAATATGGAATAAATTTCATAACAATTTTATAATTATTACAAGAATTTATGACTTCGAAAAAATATTTGTTTTTTTTTATTCCTTACAAAGTAACTGGATTGTTAGGCTCAAATGTATGTGGAATTATTACTACTGTAAAGTGAAAATACGGAGTACATTTCATAGAATTCAAATAAAAATTCGATTCATGTTCATTCCTGTTCATAGAAGAGGAGATATGCTCGTTAATAGAATTGACCGCAGCCAGTCAATGATCCAAACATATTCTCTTTGTCGTAAAATAAACTTCGGTATAATTAATTTTAATTTTGCTCGTCTCAAAGAGTCATCAGTAAACTTTTTTTTACCTTACAATAATAATCAATTAAGCAATTTGTATTACTCTAGTACAGCGTGACTAAAGGTTCTGAACATAAAGATACATATTTTTAAACACTTTCAAAAACCGACAGACGCTCCCCAAAACTGACCGTATCTTCTGAAGATATGTGTTGAGTATTATTTGCTTACAATCCGTAATTCTAAGTATAGGAAGTAATAAATCATAGAAGAATATACGACATGAAGAAATAGCGAAACAAATGACAGTTGCAAAAGCAATAAGATTTATAAGACGTTTAGTTTAAAAACAAATATTTATATTGTTAGTTTAGTTGGTGATTTTTTCAACTACTTTTATAAAAATCTTAGCGCTTTTATGCACGAAATTTGTGGAATGATTTCACAGTCGCAATCAGAAATAAAATATGAATAAATCGGCACTTAAAATGTTCAAATTTAGTTTATTGTGCGGATTTTTACACTGGATTCGATGGTGAAATCAGATTTGAAAAAAAGTTTAAGATAAAAACAGTTTTGAATTTAACGGGGTCGAGTTCAGGGATCATTTTCGTATTTTCATTCTAAAATAAAAATAATTTTACCATTTCAAACTGTTTGTGATGTTAGTCTTTTTTGTTCCTTTTACGTAACGCGGTTGTTTATGTTATTTGATTAGTTTATAATCAGTCGATTGTATTATTACTTAGCTGCGAACCTAATGATTAGTCAGCGTAGGCCGTGGACTAACATGGTTGCACCCTGAAGCGGGCACGGATGTCCCCTAATTTTTAATATACTACTGAATTAATATTTCGCATTGCTTTGATAAACATCGGCCAATCGGTCGGCAAGTTAAATAACCCTGAAGATGTTCCAAACGTCAGTCATTGTACATCGAGAGCTACCGGGTTGGCCTGCAAAGTAGGCAGGGATGCCCCTAGTTTTTATTACACTACTGGATTAAGATTTGGCATTACTTGGATAAACATCTGCCAAATAGGCAAATAGAGGAATGTCGTTCTGCAAGTTAAATAACCCTGAAGATGTTCCAAACATAAAGAGTGAAAGTGGCCTTCTAACGTTTAATGTTGCACCATTTACTGCGACCTTGCGGAGGGAAAGTGAAACACTGGGCAGACGTATCGCCCTGGCGGTGGTGGTAGGTACTAGGTAGTTTGTTTAGACATAAAACATGCGCGGTAAAGTTGCTCTGGGCGGACCGCCAGCTTCGAAGTGTACGCCCAGGTATAATCAGTGCCAAATATCTTTGGAATGCGCTCGTGGATTGAAGCACAATTACTGGCCAGCTTCTTTACGAAATTATTTTAATTTGTCACTATACGAAGTATAGTGTATCGTAAAAAAATTGATTTTGGTGGATCTATCCATTTATACAATCCCCAATAGGCGAAACGCAGCTGTCGCTGACACAACGGAAGTGCATTTCCAATAAATTTATTGGAAGTATCTTACGCATTTTTAAAAATTTGTTGTCACAATCATAATCAGTGTTAAAAATTTCGATAAATAAGTATTTAAAATTTTCGAATGCTATCGAAAATAAGAGAAAAAAACCTAGCAGCAGGAGGGGTCATTTTCGAATTAAAAAAAAATGTAAGAGAAAAAAGTTCCGATTTCCTTAAGATTTACAATTGCCATTTAAATGATACGGTTGAAAGGATTTTACTGGGGAATAAATGAGTTCAAGCTGTTGCCAAAATCGATTTTCGTGGGATGTTTGAACCAAATGGGATTAATATAAAATATAAGTATAAAGAGCTCATTTCAAGGTTCCGTGACTAACGACCTTTCAAATAACTCATTTTCCAGTTGAAATTCGTCAATAATTGGTTTTTACTTGCTCGTTTTATGCACACGTTGTCTAGACTGGTGACTTACTGACTGATTTTTAATAAAATATTGCATGTATGAGTGATTTTCTTAAATCTTTGAAACAAAACTTTAATTTTCAACAAACATTTTTCAGAAATCTTTCTTTTTCAAGAAAATCTTTAAAAACAGCTAAATAATACTTTTAATTTTTCCAAAACAAAATTTTGTTTACAAAAATGTTACTTTTTTAAAGTTACTTAATTTTAGGAAAAGCTGTAACTATAATTTTTATTTTAACGACCATTATAACCTAACCTTGAAGTCAGGCGGGCATGGCCCCAGGTCTTACCGTAATGAAAATCCAGTGACTCCTCGTTTCCCATTGTAACTTAAAAAGACTAAAAAGTGAGACCTTACGAAATACATGCCACTTTACGTTTAGTTAGATGTCTGTTCTAATTCCATTCGGTAATTTCGGAACATTTTCAATATCGGTTAATTACCGATAAGGCAAGTATCGGTAACTTGGCGGATAAGGTTAAGGTAATAAATAGCAATCGAGTGAAACTACATGCCGAGCTCCAACAAATTACCGAACCTCTTCGTGCAAGATGTTCTTCGTACTTTGCAACTTTCAATCACGAATTGATTTCATTATTTAGCTGTTCTGCGCATGCGTTGATAAGGTCGCGTAAGGTCAGTGTTCAAAGTTTAAGTTTAATAGTTTCGTTAATATATAAGTGTGAGGTACTACTGTACCTCTAGTTTCTAATTGACTTGTTTACTGCGGTTAAATACAGTTTAAAAGTAATATTTTGCTGTTTTTTTTCACTATTAGCGAATTGAAAAATGAGCTGTCGAAGCAGCCATTACGGTTAGACTGAGACCCAGAATGGAGAGTGCACAAAATTTAAATTGTAGAAGAGTTAGTTCAAAGTTATAAAACCGGTTTTGTACTAGTCTAGTCTTCTTAAAGTTTGTAATTTTAATCCGATTTGATTCGAAATGGGCACGAAAGTATGTTTTTGGTAATACTTTGTAGAAGTTGGTTACACAACAAAATTTATTTATCGAACATTTTGGCTGAAAAACGTTTTTTAAAAAAAGTAGTCAATATTTTTAATAAATAAGCAACCCTTTGATAGATTTCATCGAAATCGATTATATTAAGTTTCCATTGATACAGAAAGACGCACGGACATACTTTCTGATCTCAGGTGGCCTAAATAAAAAATAAATCTCAAGATCGATTTCTTCACGATCGTTATACTTTTATTTACATACGTCGTATAGTCAGGAGTAAATACTGTGTTTCGTTATTTCTGAACAGTCTTTATACACACAAAGCCTAAATACGTGTCTTTAATAAATACAGTTTCAGGGATAAAAAGAAAGACATATAAAAAAACTTATATTATATAAGGCAACTGTACAACAAATATATTACAACAACAATAAACTATGCTAGCCTAAATTTATCAATACCATCCGTGTTCTTCTTTGTGTGTCTCCACCCACACCTTCTCCCAGACTGGTTTCCATACTTTCTTCCACGCCGGCACTTTAACCTCCTTCCACGCCGGAACTTGTATCTTCTTCCATTCTTCTTTCCAGACCAGTTTCTTCTCAGTTACCCATTCTTCTTTCTTCTCCGTCTTCCAAACTTTAACCGATTCCTCTTTCCATTCTAGTTTTTTCTGCGGTATCCATATCTGTTTTTTCTCCGTCCTCGAAGTTTGTTTCCACTCTTCTTTCCACTCCAGTTTCTTTTCCGGTACCCAAATTTGTTTCTTTTCCGTTCGCCAGATTTTCTTCCATTCAGGCTTCCAGATAAGTTTCTTCTTCCAGACACCGTGCGAGGTGTATTCCCAACCTTCAGAATCATGGCCGTGGTGTTTCTCCCCAGGTACCCATTGCTTTACCCATTCGGGCACCCAGATTTTCTTCCAGTCAGGTACTTTCATCTCTTTCCACACAGATACTTTAACCTCCTTCCAAACTGGTATTTGTATTTTCTTCCACTCAGGGACGTGTACCTCTTTCCATGCCGGCACTTGCACTTCTTTCCATACTGGAACTTGTATCTTTTTCCATTCCGGTACTTTAACTTCTTTCCAAATAGGTACTTGCCTCTCTTTCCATTCAGGTTTTTGTACTTTTTTCCATTCAGTTTTCCATATTTGTTTCGATTCGGTTTTCCATACCTGCACCCATTCTTCTTTCCACGTTAACTTCTTTTTCCAAACTCCTTCCGGTT
Source organism: Callitettix versicolor (assembly GCA_022606455.1). Lineage (NCBI taxonomy): Eukaryota > Metazoa > Arthropoda > Insecta > Hemiptera > Cercopidae > Callitettix > Callitettix versicolor. The sequence continues at coordinate 45,261,528 of CM040183.1, forward strand.
TCGATTCATGTTGGGGAAAATAAGACGAAGAGTCTTCCTCAGGATAGGAACCGCTCCAGTCCTCTCCCTCTCGAGATTCGAGATGGACTTCAACACTGAAAAGAATAAAAACTGGCAATTATGGAGTTGGAAAATAAATGTGTTTTGATTATTATAAACACAGAGATATTCAAAAACACTTGGTACAGTATTCTTGCCCCAATTAATGTGTTATTGAACCTATTTGTTGACAACATCTGATCAGTTAATATGCAAAAAAACATTAATATAATAAAATTAGCTGCCAATTTAAACAAAAACTCGAATAACCCAAAATAACCTAGTCGAAAGGCGCCCTTATATTTTGTGTGTGTTATTTTTGAAAATTTTTGGATAAAGCTGTTTTGAAGTATTGGATTCTGAAACCCCAAACACACTTAAAAGTCAACATTTGGGTAAATGTTACTAGATGTTTTACGAAAATATAAATTCAAATTTATTAATCACTCAATGTTATAAAATTTAAATTGCAAAAATAATAAATATTGATTTAGCGATAGCAAAGTTTTGAAAGTTAAACTTCTTTGAGCCCTTGAATAAAACTAGTTGTTAATATTTAATTTCAGAAACACACGATATTTGTGCTTAAGTATTTGGGTATTGTTATTACATTAAAGACATTCCTATATTTTACATGGAAAGAGTAATTACAATAAAGTACTTTTACTAAAAAAATACAAAATTAAAATTTGTTATGTTTAATCTTGTAGTACAGGATTAATAAAAATTTTGTTAGGATATAACCTTTTTCGTTACTCTTAAATTTTTCTTGTAACACTAGGTTTTTTTTAAATTGTTGTTGAATGCAGCCGAAATGAATCGTTATTTAGTATTGATACAAACATCCTCGTCTGTCACTCGAGCCCAAAGAAGTTGTCTGGAATGTAAAAAAGAAGATAATAAACACACTTTGTTTTGGTATTTGAAAAATTGCAGCAAATATTTGATCAAAACTGTAAAACCCGATTTTCAAAAATCCGATATTTCTTATTTTTTAGGTTTTCTAAAAAAAGTGCTTAGAAGCAACAAATTTCATAAATAGTCGGGATGAATTGGCGAAATACACTTATGTGACACAGTTTATTGAAATACACCGATTCGTTTAATCAACAACGATATGTGCACTGACACACTCACGGACAAGTACAAAAGTTTTTGGGCACAGTGTCTGAAATATCATTGGTTCGCGTAATCATACTTTTTATATTATTTACCTACAAGTATAAAGAAAGTAATTATATAAACACTGAAACATTAAAGTAATTAATGAGTGAGTGATTACTAAGTATGTACCAAGATAATCCCAATTAACTTCTTCAATACTGTAATTGGTTCATGAAAAACTTAATGTACTGTATAAATGTCGACTAGTTTTAATTATTTTTAACAACTGATGAAAGTCGACTTCAGATTGTAAGCAACGCTGGAGAGGTTCTTATTGGTCCATTAAAACGTTAAGTCATAAGTGAAACCGCTTATGGCTTCTTATCATTGTACATAGAAAGTGCTGGGGACCTAAAGCAAATAAATTTATATCTAAGAAAAATGGCATTACTGAAGTGAAATGGAAAGCGGATTGCATTATTAATTTTTAAAAACACTCTCACTGATATGAGATGTGTCCGTAGAAAGTTGAATAAAAGACATGTGTGCTTACTAGTACATGCATATTGATGGCGCTGTACAGGTTTTAAAAAGCGTGCTTTGGGAGATTGCAGTGCGTTCGCACTCAGTGGTTGCGCTGTTTCAGATACGCTTAAAATGCTCTAATCGCAGCACGCAGCTCTCTCGCTGACGTTATTGGAACTGAATTTAAAAAAATATTTTTTAAATTTTACCCTCTTTTTGAACCTTCTATTTCACCTTTGTAAACAGCATTAAAATCTGCGTATATTTAAGTTTAAATTTTCAAATTGCGTCGGAAACACCTTAACCTGACCGCTGTCAAATTACATTTTGTTATTTTCAAATAATTCTCAAAATTTAAAATGCTACTTCATGGAATTATTAGTACTGATTACGATAGTGACATCAGATATTCAAAAAATTATAAGACCACAAAGTTACAAATATTTAAAATTTAAAATTGCCGCCATTTTGAAATTATTGAATGAATTCTGCTGTCCAAGCTATTACCAAATTCGATTATAGTGCCAAGTTTGAATAAAACTGGGTTAAAAATTCGAAAGAGGGCGTGCGAACATACACCCACCGAACCACACACCACAATACTTACCCTCATTCAATGGGGTAGCTCACACATTCATTCATTAAAATGAAACTAAAAATATCTTTTTTTGAATTTTCATCGGCTTAAAAGAATGTGGAATGAGAATTAGGAAAAGTGGTGTTGTAAACTTTCAACGAGTTGTAAATAACACTTAGATGTCTCGTAAATGTATTACAGAAGAAATCGGCATAGTTTCATGTCAGTAGCGTATCGGCTTGTTTTTATTAAACGTCATTTCCTATATTTATTGTTCCGTTCATTTCTCTCTTCGTTATGTACTAATTTACAAACAAATTGTAGTGAAAAGATAGTTACTTGCAAAACTTAACATTTAAAGATTCTAAATTTACATTTAATTGTGCAACAGTTTAAAAAAAATGTGTTCAACAGCTTTAAGGTAAATTTAATATGTGGCGATATTTTAGATTAAAGAAAGTGTACGAGAATACTGGAGATTTTAATGCCAGAGAAAGAAACAAAAATAGTTTCTAACAATTTCTACTTTATCACTATAAAAAGTATGAAAAACGTATGGTAGTGTGTTTATGAGTATGTGTGTGTATGTAAATTGCTGAAAACTAAATTAATACTATTATTTGTAATTTTCCAAAACAGTTTTAAAGGATATTATTTTTATTTTATAAGTAAGCAATGTTAAAAATCAGCAAGAACGATTTTGATAAACATTTGTTCAACCGTATGTGCACAAAAAATATATGATTTGTTGTACAAAAAAAAATCAGTTTATAAAGCTAAACCGACCAGAAAATTACAGGATTTTGCTTAAGTTTTGCTAATATATGAAGACTCATAACTCAAATCTTTATAGACAATTTTTATTAAATATACTTATGGTTCAGTAATAAATTAAAAAAAACTGTTGTTTGTTTTCTTTTTTCGATGTAGGCTTATGTGAGAAATGTACATTTTATTTTTTCCTTTTTAATACAGTGATTTCCGCTTAACGATTTAATTCACATATAATTGTTTTATTTTCTATTTCACTAATATATATATATATATATATATATATATATATATATATATATATATATACATATTATAAGTATGTCAAATCCTGCGAATAATATATATATAGAAATAAAAAAATGAGTTTTATTTGTGTTTTATTATTGTAAATAATAATGTTATTAATATTGAACAAATGATTATATGTAAAATATCTTCGTTTAAAAACCTCACGTGAGTTGTTACTTCTATATTGTAACTGGAACGCTATCTAGTAGCCATCTACACAACCATTTGTTAAAACGTCCATGTTCAATAGGTGTGTGTGTGTGTGTGTGTGTGTGTGTGTGTGTGTGTGTGTGTGTGTGTGTGTGTGCGCGCGCGCGTGTGTGCGTGTATTTTAGAATTGTGGTATTTGAAATTTTGGTCCGATTTGATACAAAACTTGGCAAACAAATTAATAGCTATGACAAGTTTGTTATCTAGAAAATCCTTTCAACCTTTTAAAAATTCCAAAATTAAAAACATTATGATCAATAAGACAATAGTGTTTTGAAAATCCAGTTTCATTCTCATATTCAGCTTTTACAGCCGTATAAATTAGCTTTTTAATTTAGAACGCAATATTTATTTTGATTTTTTCAGTGATTACAATTGTCAAATCAGATTTAAAAAAAAATAGAAAATATTGTTTTTCTATGGCTTCCTTGAGGTCATCGAAACAGTTGCGTACTGTGGTAAACGTTATTGGCAGAAAAAGAAATTGTAAAAGTTCACAACAATGAATACGGAAAGAATGACGTTAGACAACTTTCAAATACTTTTATTTAATTAAGCAGAGTACAAATTCAATTTCCCATTGAAAAACTTCACGCTACAAATAACAAGTGAACAAGTGCAGAAATAACAAGAAACAGAATGCAACAATGAAAATTAAATTATAACTGATATCCAGCCAGTCTGCTCGTGAGAAAGTGCACACCTTTTCTCTGTTTGCCGGTGTATTTAATGTTGACATTTCCAACAGAAATTCCTAATTATAAAGTCTTTCTGTTACTTACATTGATGTTTAACAGTAGATTCGGTTCAATTTGTGCACTAGAAAGTTTACACTTTCGTTTGTTTTTTTCTTAATTGTTATAGTGATGATACCGAAAAAAATATTTGTAATTTGATGGATCTACCCAGTTTTAAGTCACACGGTGTGTGTGTGTGTGTGTGTGTGTGTGTGTGTGTGTGTGTGTGTGTGTGTGTGTGTGTGTGTGTGTGTGTGTGTGTGTGTGTGTGTGTGTGTGTGTGTGTGTGTGTGTGTGTGTGTGTGTGTGTGTGTGTGTGTGTGTGTGTTTGTGTTTAGCACAATAACGCTTGCAATGTAGGACCGATTTGATTAAACATTGTCCAGTAAATTAATTTCCTCAATAGTTTGGACAAGTTTGTTACGCATTAAAATCTGTTCAACAGTTTCAAAATGGTTATCATGATAAATCTTTAAAAAAATATCATAAATGTTTATCTTGCACGTTTTTGAATATTGGATTAACTATTGCAATATGGGTTATAATCTCCTTAAATTACCAATTCTATTGATTATGATTAGAAATCAGATTTTCAAAAACTTGGCTGAAAAAATATAATGATATTTTTATTTTTTGAAAATTTGCTTCCATGTTCGCTACCAATGAAATCACGTCGAAGCTACTAAAATAATTTTCGTGGCAAGTTTGGTTTTTACAAACATTGTTATGTTTCCATAATGTTTTTCATTGTTAGTGTTTGTAAATTTGTTTCAGTCACATAAGCGAAACAGACACGTGCAACGATTATTGTACTTCGTGCAGAAAGAAAGTACTTCTTAGGGCATGCGGTATTCGACACTACTTTGCCGAGAAGATAATCACCACTAGCTGCTGAGTTAATTAATCCTTTACTATCCGAGTATTAATCACTCCTCCGAGCGTGACAGCAAAGCACAGATCGTACAATCTGTCCAGTGCGCTGTTAAATATGTGGAGTAGATTAGCCGTGATTAATCAGATGTGCCGCAACTAACACATCGGTTGTTGCTTGTTGCTTCAGTTGGCACTAATTCACTTGCTGTGCACGCTGCCATTAAAGTAAGTAGGGTGCCTTGATCACAGACAAGTTCGCGGCATTGAAAGCTTCATTAGAAACATTTTTTGGAACAGGAGTTTTTTTAGCAATGACTAAGTAAAACTCAGGATCTCCTCAGGGGCTTACATGTTGTGACTCTGGATTTGCCAGGCCCGTATTGTCCTATCCGGAGATATAATCTTCATTCATCTATCTGCACTTGTGTTAAATCTCTTTACCCCAAGACAAGGTGAAACAATGTAGGCTGAGAGATTTGTAGATAAGGGGAGCTTAGCTTAAGTATGAGGAATCTACAGTTTTCATCAAGCATTACATATCCATGAGGGCTCTCTATAGGTAGATAGGCATATATAAGTACGCTGAGAGATTTGTAGATAAGGGGAGCTTAGCTTAAGTATGAGGAATCTACAGTTTTCATCAAGCATTACATATCCATGAGGGCTCTCTATAGGTAGATAGGCATATATAATTTGCCTATCTACTTGTGTAATTTCGATGGTTGGGAACAAATTTTCAAAGATCAAAAAACCTTTGGAACTAGCAAAAGTGGACCTGGAGGGTGAAAAAAGCACGAAATGAGAGGAAACCGGTTCTCCCACAAGTAAAGAATTGCAGCAAACAGTAGGGATGCTAGATGGTCCTACATAACGTACAGTGGATGAAGCGAGAGATAGTGTAAACATCTCATATCAGTAAGGCGATGACCAATATTAAAGGAGATTGATGTACAAATGTCTATCGGAAGCGCAAAAGAGCGCAAACAGAGAAGAGAGAAAGCGGAAGTAAAGAGCTTTTAATTTAACCTTCCAGGGGTTATACCTTGAGTGTAATAAATACTACCGTGAAAGGGCTTCAATTTCAAGTTTGACGGAAACCATACTCCAAGGGCTGATAGCCAGAAAATTTAAGATTCTGGGCTAAGGGCAACTCAGGAAAACCATGGGACTGTTACAGGGCACTGAGGGCGCACACGTACAGGATAGGAAAGTACCATGGAGAAACTATTTGTAGATTATACAGAAAAAAAGGAAACGGTAGGCCAAATAATTTGTGATAGAAGAAGGTTAAGGGTATTTGGCTTTCAAGATCCTGAGGACCACAAACAGAATGAGCTAGTCAGGCACTGTTAGACCAATATATTGAGTTAGAATTCAATTATTTAGAACTTAAGAAGTTCAGTTGCACGAAAGGTTCTTTGACTGTAAACCACATAACTTCAAAAACTATCCTGTTCTAAGATTCAGGAAGAAGAAATGTGCACTGATCGCAACTGCTCATAGGTATTTTGAGCAGTTAATAATGAAAAAATAGTTACAATGTTCGAAATCATCTTCGAATAGAGTATGCCCTAAAACAAATTCCGTATTAAAATAAAATTGAATTTTAACAATGTTGTATTATTATTGTAAAATGAATAAAGATTTTTCTCATTAAAGCTTTATACCAATAAAAATATTACTTTTTTAAACAAAATAATAATATTATTTTTTGAAAACAAAAAGTATGTATACTTTATAATGGAAAGCAATATCTTATAATTTTTCTTGAACATTTGTATTTAACACCTGGTTTTGTAATTTGAAATTTGGTACACTGGATTGAGTTATAATTACTATTATAATTAACGATAAGCAACATCAATCGAAAAACAATTAAGTTTTATGTTTGTAACACAATGTTTTACTTAAGAATTAATTAGTATCTAACTTAATAGATTTACTCTATATAAAACGTAATCACTGTTCATATGAACCGAAATCATGTTTTTACTTCTACCTTTAATATGTTAGCAAAACCTTTTACTAAGCATTAGCATAAGGTTTTCTTCAAATCTCTCGTGAGTGCAGTTACAAGGTGTTAACTCTGCAAACATTACTGCAAGCTCTCCTGATATCGCAGGCATTAACAGCTAACTGCCCACTTAGTGAGGCACGTGCCTCCTGACAATATGCACGCCTACTTAGACCTACATAAACACAATGCAAGTACGTGCCTACTATTCGCCTTTAAGAGGCAGTTTAGCGTTTTGTAACGCATGCAAATTATGTTTTTATTTACTTTTATATTTTTTTCAGAATGGCCTGGTAATATCTGTCTGCCTATTTGTTTGTCTCGTTTAGTATATAATACGTGAGCACAACTGTCTCGAATAGATCTAGACGTGCCATGACTCCAAGATGCTATAAAACAAAGGTATTTATACACACAAGAAAAAAATTCATGTTCTCTCTTTGGATTTTCTTTGCAAACATCCAAGCCGGCTATCAAGCAAGTAAAGCATCGTCTGAAGAACGCTAATTCAAATAAGTCTGTTGTATAGGCTTTATAAATATGTGTAGGGTCTTTTATATATGTTTTCATGAGAATCTGGACGGATTTAAGGGATATAAGTTATGATTTTTTAAGGTTTTCAAATGGACGTTGATTTCGGTGATCAATGTACTTTTTCAAAGCTTTAACAAAAATCGAAATGTTTGTTTTACTACGAAAACGTCATTGTTATTACATGAGCTAACAAGTGCGGCCGTAATTATTGTTATATTATAAAGAAATTTAAAGTACTTTTGAATTTTTGCCACCAGTATCGATTCTTTTCCCTAAGAATAAACATTTTTTTTATGAACAATACTTACTCTTTTTTCTCTCTTTTGTTTTGTTCCGCAGTCTTTTGAACAGGAGCTGTAAAGGCGACCACAAACAGGAACGACCATATAACCTGTAACAATTTAAATATTTGTATTAGACTTAGTGAGGAAGCGTCCGTGCATGAAGCGATAATTATAGAAATTAATAAAACAATTTTTTAAAACCAAATTACTGAAAAACTAAATAAACCGAAGAATATTCCGCCATGAACATTTTTTTTTTTTGGTGTTTAACGTCCGACTATTGTGCACACTTGAGCTAATGCAGACGATGGTATGATTTATAGCGTATGAAAATGCCAAGCCCTGGCCGGAAATCGAACCCGGGTCCTCGGGGTGAAAGCCTAGTACGCTATCAACTAGGCTACCGAAGCGGCCAGACATGAACAAACCAAATACTATGTGAAAAAAACTTAACATTAGTGACGGATCGGCTAAACTTATGTCAACAATGATTTATTTTTCGTCTCACTCTAACTGTACATAAACAGTAATCGTCAGTAATATTTGGGCATCTGGGCTGATTTCGGCTACTTTCGCCTGGTATCATCAGTTAACCGACTCGATACAAGAACTTAAATCAGTGGTTTGCTTATTTATAATTTATTAAATTTTACTTTTCATAACTTATATATGAAAATGCACTAGTTTTTCATGAGGAATTTAAGTTGTGAAATAATGTTTTTGGTTTATGTATGTGCACTTTTGCGCTGCATTAATATGTTTAATTAAGGGAGTTGAAGATGATTTCAATTAATGCATCGAGGAAGCCTTGTAATTCATAGCTTCATTGTAATTCATTGTAGCTCATAGTGGCAGTATATTTCTTCAACTATAATCAAAGAAAAATAAATCTACCAGAAACTTACTAAAAACTCTTACAAGGATTATGTAAAAATGTATAACCAGATAATTTATTAAAAAACAATGTTTAGCATTTTTGCAAATGCTTACGTTTTTATTATAGAAAATTTAGAAATAGTAAAGAAAATTCAATTCAAGGCTATGTTACATTATTTTTAAAGTCCCTTTTGTTAGAGACTGATTTCCCTAACATGTTAATTAGAAAATCGTTTTATTTTTGTCAAACATAACAAAAGTTGGTTTCATTGAAAGTAGTTTCACATGAGTTTTGACCGTATTTTACTCAATTGTAGTCTTAAGGACGTATCTAACAAAGTATATGGGTCTGTACACCTATAAAAATCCATTCCAAGAGGAAAATCTGTTGAACAGTTTTTGCGCAAATTTGAATAGAAGATTCATAACTCAAGTCACTGTAGAAACGTGAAGTATAAGGAATTGTTGACATGTGAGCATATTGGAAAAACGGACCCTGGCAGTTGTCAGATTTTATTTTCGTTGTTTGTTGCTTACTTCCGAGCTAAAAATTCCTTTTATTTAAATTTGCACACTAAATTGAGCTACGTGATAGAAATATGAGCGTGACTAACCGATTTCAAAATATTACGCCGATATCTCGATTTTTATCGAATTATATATTTTGGGAAATAATAACACAAACCAGATGCTTAAGTTTTTATTGAAACCACGTTCAGATAATTGATTGATTGTGAGAAAGTTTGTGCAACATGTATGCACCGTTTATTACTTATGTTTTGTGCTGATTCTTTTTATTAACGCGCTAAGCATGCACGTTATTTAATAGTTAATGAAAGTCACGATTGAACAAAGCTAAATCAAACAAGTCTGTTGTTTTTACAGAAATACGTGACCTTGACGCTCGCCAGGGCCGATACATCGAGCGCAGCGAAGCGAGACCTGAATATCCGTCTGTGCATTTATGGCTGAAAATTGAATTAAATTATCTTTGAAACAATTAACTGTAAATCTCACATCAGGAAAGTTAGTTTTTTGTTTGGTTTTATAGACAAGGTTTATACGAAATTTGAAGTAAACGGGAATTTCAACTTCGCTACATTAGTTGTAAACGTAAAAGGAAAAAAGTTTAGTAAACAAGGAAAGAAAAAAAGCGGTTTTTACTTGAAGGTCTGCCTGTGCACGCTATAATATACACGTCTCACATGAAACAGTTGGCCTAATGGGATGCAATTTTGATATATCTCGTTACCTATATTTTGAGACAATCTTTAATCACAAAATACCAAGCCTTTTTTTGTCAAAAGCCACCTAAAATCGGATTATCTTTCGAAAAATTTTGATTAAATTTTGTTCCTATGTAATCCTAAATTATCAAAACAAAATGGGCTTAGATCGCTTTTTCTCTCAAAAACGATTTTAGAATTATAAAAAACCTAAAAAATCAGCATACTATCTCAAAAATAAAACAATTTTCCTGGAAATTTAGTCAGATATAAACGCAAATAACTGAAGTGATTAGTAAAGATAATTGTAATAGTAAATTGGAAGAAACTAGAAAATCGGGGGAGTTTATTTACTGCCGAACAGTTAACTTTGCTTTTTTTTTTAATTTGATAAATTAATTTTAGTAATGAAACTTTTATGATGATAACGTTTTAGCACAATTTGATGAAGCGATTTGAGAAAATTGGTCAATTTGCTTTAGTTAGTAGTTTTCGAACCGAATGTATACGTTTGTTTGCAAAATGTATTATCAATTTGTACATTATAACACAAAATATATTGACAAATTTACAATTCAAAAGTTATGAATTGTTTTGTTAAAAAACGTAAAACAACGATGTTGTACAGGGGAAGTTTTGTTTAATCTTTGATCACCCGTTAATCCTGAATTTAGCCCGTTATTTTTTAATCACCTTGTACATTCTGACTAAACTAAAATTAATCTTCTGAAGATAGTCTATTACTTTTTAAAGTGAAATGAGTTATAACACTACAAACAAAAATTTGTTTTGATACCAGTCAACAGTAATACTACGTCTAGGTTAACCAGTTAAGATAAATTAAGAAAACACTATACAAAGAATTTCGACACGCTTGTAACTTAATCCATAGAAGTGATAATTTATTCCAGTAACCGAGAAAAATGTTTGTCTGTAGACCTTTTGGCCTTTTGGGAATAAAAAATGACCTTACTCGCATTCCAATCCCGTGTCCAGACGTCCTCCAACAATGTTGTCAAATTATTTTATACCTTTGACCCGCGCCTGAGTGTCCCCAAAAACTTTCTCTCGGCACTATACTTTAGAAAGTTCTTCTTGTTTTGAAGAAATTCCCCAAAAGTCATGAAGTGTCACGGTTAATATTAGAAAGCCATAAATATTTGAAATTAATCAACGATTGAGTGAGATGGACGAAGGTGCACTATAGCGGAAAAGTTAAATTAACGGTTGCTTAAGTTATGGCCGTTTTATGTTAATCGGCTTTTTGCTTTTGCTAATCTGACAATTTGGCAACTGGGATGGGACAACATTTTCTACTTTCTTTTACGTCCGGCGATAAAAGTAAAATATTCCCATACTGAAAAATAATAATGGCGCACGCAGCTGTCTCGCCGAGAAGATGGGAATGTACGACTCTATAAATATTAACAACAATTAAAAAGATATCGAAAATAATTATTCTCTACAGCCGTTCAAAATTAAAAAAAAATTTCGTAATTTTACCTGACACGTTTCGAAAATCTGGTTTAAAATTTTTGTATTTTAAGTTAAAATTTATATAAACTATGATTTTTAATTTTCATTAAAATACAAAAAATGACTCTAATCATCGATGGGTTCATTTTTGTATTTCTAATTAAATTTCAAGTTTTTAAATGCTAATTTTTGCAACTTTAAAGTTTATTACCCATGGGGGCAGATTAATTATGTTTTTTAAAAGATTTTGAATGATTTTAAACGTTTGTTGAACGGATTTTTTTTCGGGTAACGAACTAATCCAAGCTATAACAAATTTTATTTTTGTGTCAAGGTTGAATCAAATCTGACCAAAATTGCTAAAGTTAGAATGCTAATACGTTTAGTCTACATCGGAATCAGCTAATGTAATCGTGTTTTAAAACAACTTAGGCCTATATGTTATTATTTTTGGTTTAAGTACTTGCAAAACTGCAGTCTTGTATTTCCGGTTTACTAATGTGACGTTGTTTGAGGAAAAGGATGTTCATCCTTGGTGAATACCTAATGACTATAAAAATCACTTTATGTTAGTTAGTCAACGTCTTCGGTATTTGCTAGTAATTAGCTTATTTTTAGTTTCTCAATGAAGTTAGCGTCACAAAATTTACGGGTCACCCTGTACATGCAGAGGTTCTGATGTTCGTGTAGCTAATCTTACAGATGTAGTGTCGTCATGGTAAAGAAGAGACATTAAAATTAAGATTATTCATTTCCGAAAGAGAGCGTATCAAGAGGTTTTCACAAAGCACGCTTCTTAAACACTTCCTCCAGTGCATGAAATGTTTATTTGGTTATAGAAACCAAGTAGATTCGAAGGTAACCTCACACAATGATTTAAAAAGTAGGTTTAAAAATTCATAAACCATTGACTGAATAATTCCAAAAATGAGTATTAGAAATATAAAATAAATATTTTTTGAAGTGTATGGCGTACAGTGTTTTAAAAAACTTATTTAGAGTTTATTCCGTCCATCAAAAACAAGGAAGACGTTTAAATTAACGTTTAGGACGTTAATTAATGTCTTCGTTTTCGTTTTTAAAAATTAAATTTTTTAAAAACATTAAAAATTAATGTTTAGTTTTCAAATTTACATCCATTTTGAGAGAAAATAAATCATAATTATTTAACGGTGAATGCTAATTTGTGAACAAATACCAAATTTTGAAGCAATAGCAGTTTTAAATTATTAATTAAAAATATTTACACATGGTAAAAACTGCTAATTTTAGAAGATATTTACAAGAAACAAAATAATTTTTTCCTTAATAGCAAACAAATTTTTGTATTTTGTTAGCATAAAAGACAACTAGGCATCGAAAAAAAACCAAGGACAATTCTTGGTAATTGACTACAACACTGAAGTTTAATCTAAACCTAAATCGTTTTTTTTAATTGAAACCTAAATAGTTATTTTTAATTAATAAATCAGTTGTCTTGTAAGGTACAGAAAAAACCAAAAACACAAAAAATTATAAATAAAAATAATGGTCTCGTAAACAATAAAATTAAAGTTTATTCGCCTTTAAAAAGTTCAATCATTCGCAATTTTAAAATAAGGAAAAAACGTTGATTTTTTCTAAAAATTTGGTTTTATAACAATAACTAAAATGCAAAATTTCAACCTTATATTATTCACCGTTCAAAAGGTAGTTTTTTAAAGCTGTTTAAAAAAATAAGTATTTTAGATTTTATTTTTCTTAAAAATCTTTCCATTTGTATTCATGTGAAGAATAAACTCCTGAGAAACGATTTCTTTAAACAACCCCTGTGTTAATTAATTCGCTTTTTAACATTCTTCACCGTCTTCATGCAACTAATATCCCTAACCGGCGTTTAGTGTTTTGATAGCCGATCTTCTTTTTCTCTGTACACGAACATCTTAACACAGACTTGCGTCAACGGTATTTATATGTGACGATATTCTGATGAGTCGGTTTTGATCAATCATGCAGATCTTTCATTTTTGTCGTTAGCTCTCGAATTTGATTTTTCGAGCATAAAGCAACATATATGTTTTGTTTCTAGTACTTATAAATTGTCATTTAAAAATAATACATTTTTTGACCCAAATATCTTAACAAAGTGTAAACCTGACATATATTCCGATACACACGAACAGATTAGAAATCCCTTTTCTGAACTCATGGTACCTAAAAACCCAAAATATAAATTGCAATCTCAATTGAAATTTTTTCACGACCACAATACTTCGTATAGAGAAACGGAAAAGCCGAAAAAATTTAAAAAAAAATAAAAATACACTGTTAGTATACATTGTAAAATTGTGTTTTAATTTTAAATAAAATAAAAACAAAATATTTTAAAGGGAACACATCAATAATGGAAACTAATGAACTAATGACTACTACAAGGAAGTATAAGACACAAACAAAACAAGAAAAAGTATCAATACTTAAATCTCAAGGAAACCCGATGTACTATCACAAAAACTAGTTTATCCAAAGGCGAATGAATGACACAAGTAAACACACACTACACTATCCACTAACCAGCAGGCTCGGCGATCGCATGTTGGTGCGTTGGGGGTCGCCCACTCGACAATATCTCACGCATACATAAAGCAACTTGTATTTATAGTATATCCTTGATAACAATGTGCTAAACTTCCCCACTACGTTCACTTTGGGACAAAAGCACGCTAAATTAAGAAGGGATCAGATAAGAACTTTCTTCAACACTTGTGTTTGTCTGCCGGGCAGGAGTGGGGGAGTAGGAAGTAAGTCACAGATCCTGAACAGTAGTCGGACAATCTATGACAGGAATCTTCGGGCCAGGTGTCATAATGTGAAACAAAAACTAGGAATTGGGTGACTTAATGACCGTATTTTACAGACCCGGTTATGTCAGGCGACCTCAACGTTAACATCAACTATCCCTTCTCCTCTTTAATCTCTCTCTCTTTCTCCCTCTCCCCTCCATTTTTATATATTATAATCCGTTGGTGAGGAATTTGTCAAACATTTCTTAAAATTTAAGGTCTCCTTGGATTTAGTAAAAGACGGTGTATCAAAAAAGAAATATACCACTGTACTATTGAATGTACAAAATGCTTCATTGTAAAAGATCTTGAAAACATAGAGGGAACGAGTTTTGTCCTTTCCGAGACCCTAAATACATTCAAATAAATAATCTACATGTGCTTTTTGCATTGAATTGAATTACATAAAAACAAAACTCAAACTTTCTTACACACAATTATTTCTTCAAAAATCTGATTTAGAAGCTATATCAAATGGAAAATAAAAAAAAGTCTTTTTTATCAAAACCGGTCCGTTAGTTTTTGTTAAAACTTCAATTATGTATGAAGAATCATTAAGGAAGTTAGATTATCAAGTTTAAAATAATAAAGATTTACTACCTTTAACTTCAGATTTCCTTACTTGAGTTATTTATCTATATCTTTAGCAAAATCTGATTCAACATTGACGAAATAGGCCAATTTTTCGTAACTCTTGAATTTTCTTTCTAGCGACCAATTGGTTTTGTTGGTTTATTTGAGCGATTGTGTCTGAGCAAAAGTTAACTAAAATCCTTGAAGAAACGTGGATAAATTAAAACCTGATGAATTTCATAAAAATCTGTCAATCGGTTTAGTTTTCAGCTCTGCGCAGTCATACAAACGCACCGACATCTTATATTTGGAAACGGATTTTCAAATCAAAATTTCAAGATGCGTTTTTCCATTAAATACTTTTTTAATACTTCGTAGAGTAAGAAACTAAAATACACTACGTTACTACTGTTCTCTTGAGAAAGATTAACGCACAGATGACCGAAGTTTTTATCTGTGTAAGGGTTCAAATTGTTTTGAACTATTAATAATACCTGTATTATTTGATTTGCGACTTAAAAATAAATCAAATGGTGTAATAACTTTAAACACACTACTCACTTTTAATTACTTCCAAATAATTCGGATAGAAAGATGTCATAAACAAACTCGGATAATTAGCCAGATTTCGTAAAATTGGTTCATCTGAAATTGATTACATTTTGATAATATATATAATATATATATATTATACATATATATATTGAATATATATATATATATATATATATATATATATATATATATCTTAACTCAAATCATACGATTCGATATATATATATATATATATATATATATATATATATATGTATTGAATTTGACATATAAAAAATTTAAGGTTCACGAATATAACGAAAACCTAGACGACAATCAAATTTCATTTTCTTTTTTCCATTCAGTTCTGTATTGTAAATTTCTTTTACTTTATTTCACTGATTTGAGTTACAAATCTTATTATATAATTAAAATCAGATTTAACATTTGTTACATTTTGAGATATTAAACACTTTTTAAGTTTCTTATTTTATCCATAACATATGACTTGTGAAGTACATTATTTGAGATAAACGTGTTGAAATATCATTTTTTTGAAGCGTATCTGGCAAAAA
This sequence comes from Callitettix versicolor, assembly GCA_022606455.1. Classification (NCBI taxonomy): domain Eukaryota; kingdom Metazoa; phylum Arthropoda; class Insecta; order Hemiptera; family Cercopidae; genus Callitettix; species Callitettix versicolor. The sequence goes on from CM040183.1 coordinate 45,277,569, forward strand.
AATGGATGAAAATACTAAAATGTATGACAAATTAAAAAAGGCAATTAAATATCCTCAAGATGTGGACACCTACTAAATGTAATTGAATCAGACAATTATCATATCTCAAGTTATGCGGAAGGTTACACAGAAGAACATCAATGTCAAACCTACTTTTTTGGACTTAGCAAATCTGAAAATTTCAACGATACTCGTACTTCTTTTGTGCCACTCTTCGTATTGTAAGAAAGTAAAAAAAATATCATTAGTGAGAATATTGATTCACCGAAAATATTTTGAAACAATTTGAACGCAAAATTATCTTATAGTTAAATCCATAAGCAGAAATTTTTAATTTTGTATAATTCCTATTTGCATATGACATTTACAAATTATTAAACAAAATTACCGTCGCAGGATGGTAGAGAGAATATAAGTTAAAGAAAGTTTGAAAGAAAGATTAAAGAAAGTAAAAATCAATAGCGGATTTTGAACTCACTTTCTTTAGTTTTATAAGCAGAAATCAGCCTGAAGAGTTTTGAACAGAGAGTTTAGATATTTTTTTCTCTATTGAAGTTGTTTAAAATTTTTTCTCTATGTGTTTTGTTTTATAAGTTTTGAGAAACCAATAAATTAATTGTTCTGATAATGTTTAGCCAATGTGTGAAAATTATTAATATTTTAATCGGTAATCGGGGTTTATTTTTGTTTTTTCTGTTTATTTCTGCTTACCAAAGAGCAATTTTCCTTTCAAACATTCACTTGAATCATAAATAACTATAATACTGATTATAATAATTAATCATCCAGTTTTGTGTACGTGTTTTACATATTAATATTACTTTTTTGTCAATATTTTCGGGCATAATTCAATCCCTATACGTTTAATGTTCTAAATGGGTATACATTATTTACAATTAAAAATTAATTACAACTAAATAAATCATTTTTTATTTTGAAATATTGTATTTGGCGGAATAAAATAGTTTTAACAGTTTAATAGTTTTAAACAGAGAATATGGAAATAAGAACAAATTTGGTATAAAATAATCTCGTAAAAATAAGTTAATACACCTAAATATGTGTTTATAATAACCTAATTCATCCCAAAGCATAAAAAATAATAATTTTTTAAAATTCAAAAAACGACTTCTAAATGAATACGCCTATCAAAATCGACTATTCGAATGCTCGAAATACTTTCTATATAGAAAGTAAGCTTGTTTAAAAATATTTTAATTATCAGTACTTTATGGTTTGAATAGATCTGATATGGTTAAAGAATTCCGAGAGGAATTTAAAAAAAATACCCGAGGTGAATTTAATAGCATTTAGTTTTAAAATAATACGTTTTCGACTTTCACTTTTAAACCCCTTTAAGTACTGCATTACCAACAGACATTCGTTTGTCAGTCTGATGACACACTTAGATTGACGTAGAGTTGTTTACTTCTTCAATGTCATGCGAAGTTGCCATTAGAAACAAGGTTGTAAACAAATAGTAGAGCATGTTGCACAAGTGTAACTGTCACATACTTTCTGTACGCCATCATTACTGATTGAGCGAAGCGAGGAACTCGACCGTTCGGCATTTGGTTGGTGTGTGTTGTCTGTTACGTTGTCCGTTTGGCCAAACGGATTGACCGATTGTTTTGAATATTGGTACAAAGCCCGAATTACGTAAGTGTAAGTTTTTTCTCATTCACTTTCGTTTCAAGATGGCGGCCTCTGGTTTCTCACTGTTTCCTGTTATAGTGGCTGAACGACCAGCCCTATCATCACTTTGACCGCTCAGCAGAGAAAGAGAATAAAACTACCAATAATTTTGGCGCAGCAACATTTTTCCTAAATATTACGGTAACTGGTTAAATTAACAGAAAATTTACGAGCGTGTCAGAACACTGTCGTGGAGCGGTGGTCAGACAATTGTATATTGTGACGTTCACTGTTCTTTGAACTACTAGTTTATAAGGCTTCACATAGTACTAAAATAAATACAGACAACGTTACACTTCCCGCGTAGTGTCATATTAAAGTGAGAGAGTTAATTTGCACAAGAAAAATATAGATAAATGTCCTTTTCTCTCTTCTCCCCCTCTTTTTATCCTCATCCACTCTTCTTCATCTCTCCATCTCTTTCCCTTTTACACTCTCCCTCTTTCTCTCTCCTCCATCGTTCTCTCCATGCCTTTCTCTCTCTCTCTCTCTCTCTCTCAAGTGATAACAACTGATATATATATATATATATATATATATATATATATATATATATATATATATATATATATATATATATATATATATATATAGTTTTCTACCTCCCATGATTGTGGTCCTATATACAAGGTACTCCTTTTTGTTCATAAAAAGCACAAAAATTTAGGCCTATATTTTTCTTTCAAATAATCAAGTTTATTTTATTGGATACTTGTTTTGCCAAAATATATTTTTATAAATAAATTATAAAAATAAATTTTATAGTAATGAATTAATTTAATTCAATTTCAAATTTAAATTTAATTCAATTTAATTTAATTTTATTGTAGTGAATTAGTGTGGTTTAAAATAAATACCATCATGTTTTAGCATTTTAGCGCTTTTTGAAACCACAGGTATTTGCTTAGTCTCCAAGTATTTCGAATAAGTTACAAGTATATGTCACGTAGGCCTAAAGGTAAAATTACAAAGTTCAGTTGGTAACAAGACAATTAAAATTATTAAGCTAGCCTTGATAAAAAGTAAAAAAAATGGCTAACTTAATCTACAAATTTCCTAACAACTGGTAGAACTGAATGTAGGTCATACAATTCGGTAAATCATGGTTCTACAAGTGTTTGAAAATACTTTAAAAAGATCAAACTTGCTCAAAACGATTGCAGGGATGGTAATTAATTAAACTTGTTTTAATTAATGTTTTATTTAATCGTTTAGAGGTATTTGTGTATTATAGTAAACCAAACACTCCTTCAGTATTTTACAAGTCAATGGTTTCTACAGTTTCATTCTTAGTAGTAATACAGTGACCAACTTAGCTAACAATAAAACTCACTTCCTTATTTTTTCATAAAACTTATTACCAAAGACTTGTAATATTAGAAATGACAGTTGGATTGAAAAAGTCGTACGTCGTCGTTTGTAGACACATCACGCCGAGTCATACTAAATAAATACGATGTACGCCAACATTTTTCGTTATACGCAGCTTATAAAATATTTTGTAAAGAATTTGTAGCATAAATTTCAATACACTTTTTATAGTTTTAAAAATGTTGTTACATAAGTTATTTAAAAAGTTATTAACAAATTATTATTTAAATTGTTACACAAAAATGTGCAGTTTGAAGCTAATTGAAAATTCAGTTTTACCCAATTGTATAGCCCGCATTCAGTACAAATACATTTATTTATTACATTTATTTTTATTCCATTAATTCAAACAAGTTTTTAACTAGCCCAGTTCATTCAAAATTGGTATAGAATCTGAATGTTCTAAACATTCAATAGATTAAATGAAAATATAGCCTAAACAATACCCAAAATGATAAAAGTAAAATTGATATGGCCTGATATTCATATATCTGTAAAAAATCTTTTCTAAATAGTTTTAAATTTTATCATTTCTGTTAAATGTATACCTTTAATTCACGAGAGAAATTACATTCCCTGATCTTGTGTTTTTTAGAAAACTTTGCCTAGGCTATTACTGCCTAAAAAGTAACTTTAAATGGATAGCAACATAGGATTTTACAGATATGAATATGTTTTAAGGTTAACTATTAAGAAAAAATCAGAGTTTTTTTATAAGTTTCGTAGCAATATTTTGTTTGACTATTAAAAAGTAAGAAAAGTCTGATATTTTTTGTATGCCAGCAATTTACTCGTTAAGACCATTGTTACCGAATCACATTGTTTCATTCTTTGTGTATATAGGAATTTTATTTCTTGTTTTAAAAATATAATATTGGTTGTAACATATCAAATTATTATTTAAAAAAAAACCAAGACGCACATATTGCATTTATTGGCCTCGCTTTAATTTCGCGATGCTTGTGTGTTTGCGAGTGGTTACACATTAGGCCTACTATGACATAAATATACCTAAGGACAAAAATTATAATTTTAAGAAAATGATTGGTCATAATAACAATAATGATATTATCCATTTGTTATAATTAGAATCTTTTACTAATGAGTGATTAGTCAATGTAGGCCGTTAGACGGATATCACTGACATGTTTCGGCACACGTATCGTATGTGTTTGTGTACGTATGAATGCCAGTATGTGATTGATGCAGCACCTTTCCTACTTCCTGCGATTCTGCGAAGCCGCACAACGCGATAGTAGCTGGCTTCAGCATTTCTTAAAGTGTAATGGCTTTAGGTTGCGTTTGTGCCGATAAGGACATTCGGAAATGCTCTAAATAAGCACAGCTCGGACTCTTGATATCAATAAATACTCTTGTAAAGCAACAAGTTTTAGGAGAGATAATATTTTTGGCATCTTATAAAAACATATCAGCATGAAGATTTTTTTTTCATTAAGATGGTAGACAGTAAGATTTATGAGACTAATGAGACAAGTGTAATTTTCTTTCTTAAAGGTGCAGAACTTCTTGCAGATTGCCGTCGGAGAAATAAAAGTGGATTTTCAAATTCAAATATTTCTGTAGTGCAACAAACCCATTCTGGAGGCTCATCTGAATTACTAAGTGAAGTAAGTGAAATTTGTTTGTTTGTTTATTTAAAAAAATTAATTTGAAAGTTTTAGCACTAATGTTACTGAACAGCAAAGAATGTTGTTTTAAAGTTGATGCCGAAATCTTTTACTGTTCAATTCAAAAGTTCAAATATCCTACCTCATACTCTATCCTAGTCTATCCTAAAAAAACAATAAAATTGTTTCTTAACATTACTTAATAATAATGTTTTAAAAAAATTATTTGAAATATATTATTTTTTTTATTAATTTTAAAAATATTTTTAATAAAGTATATTTAAGAATTTCGATAATTTCCTAATGAAATTCTTTTTTTGTTTCAAACAGGTTCAACGTCAAACTCCAAAGCCTGCAGTATTTCGCTAAATTGAAATATGATTAAAGTAAATCATAGCCTGCAATACTCCCGGATGATCCGCTATCACAATCATATCTCATCTGCATAAACATCTTATTTTAACACCTGCTACAAGAACACCACCTTCCAAAAGCTTCAAAAATGTATGCCATTCAAATATAAGGGAAAAAATCAGAGGAGTTCAAACACATCCCTGTTCTGAAACTGTTTGTCAGGTCCACACTCTGGTCTCGGTATCCATATATAGACTACCGGCTTCAAGACTTCTAGAAATTTGTTACAAACACCCGTAGAATAAAGTTTATAGTACACATATTGTCTGACTGGAGAGTTAAACGCCACCCTGAAGTCCACAAACAAACAGTAAAGTTTTCACCTTTTTCTTTTACCTTCAACCTAATAATATTTGTAAGACTGAAAATGTTATCACAAGTACTATAACCCTTCCTAAAACCAGCCTGAAATTCGGTTAGTACTTCATTATTCAAAACCCATTCCTCCAGTCTCTTAAGCAGCATCCCCGTGAACAATTTAGAAACGCAGTCAGCAAAGGATATTCCTCTGCAGTTACTTACACCATTTAAATTCCTTTTCTTAAAAAGTGGAAAAATTATTGATTTTGAAAAGCTCCTTGGTACATTTCATGTATTGATGTACTGAACTATTATTTTATTTTATTGTCTCATTTTGTACGTCAATTTATAATATATTTTGTTTTATTTAATATTTGTTTCAAGTTATTTGTACTAATAAAGTTGTTTAAGATTAAATTTGTATTTCTTGAATTATTTTTCATTTGAAATATTTCTTCTTAATCTTGGGTTACTGGTTCGTTGGCGTTTTTAAATTTAGGTTTACTATTGTGATGGGTTCATATGGCCAACAGCAAAACTCGCATGTACGGTCATAGGATTTTAAAAAAAAACTTTTAAGCCAGAGGTTAATAATAGTAATAAACTTTCTATTATTACTGACCAACAGCTGAATCAGCATGTATGATTGAAAAAATTAATTTGAGTAAAAATCTATATTAAGTAATATATTCAGTAATCAATAGCTATTGATTATATCAGTGATTGACAATATATCAGTGATCAACAGCTAAATAAGCATGTACGATTGGAGAAATTAATTTGTGTCAGATTCTTAACCAACAGCTAAACAGCATATACGATCGGAAGGTAACCAAGAGCTAAATCAGGATATATGGTTTAGCTATTATTAAATTTATTATTAATACTAACAGTGACAATTCAAGGCTATTGGTTAAAAGAGATAATTCAAGCATACACAATTCAAACAACTGTATATGTAACTTTTGCAAATAGTGTACCAACATTACCACTAGCACGAAGAATATTTTTAAATAATAATTTTTTTAAATGTTCATAGCACTAAATATTTAGGTGTTTTCTTTAATAGATATAAGAAATGGACGGATCATATAATTAATTTACGTAATAGAACTAAGTATTTGGCATAGGTGTTTGTTAAATTAAAAAAGATTATGTCAAGTAAAACTATATTAAAATATATTATGGGCTTTTCAACAGTATTGCCACATACGGTATAATTGGCTGGGAGCATATTATAATTCTCCTCGCCATTATATAATTTACAAAAAAGGATGTTAAAAATATTAAGTAATGATGCTGAATTTCAAAAACATATATTAAACGTAAATCAGTTATGTTTTGAGAGCGTTGTTAAGAAATTATTATAATTTAAGCAAGGAATTTATAAATAGTAACAGTATTACAAGGCATAAGTCTATACAAATACCTACTGTATATAAAGAACCTGGTAAAAAAAGAATATAAACACAGCTATTATGTATTTTAATAGACTAACAAATGACCTAAAAGCTATTTCAATGTAAGTAAGGACACACTAAAAATAAATTGAAAAAAATGGCTGCTTCCAAATGCATCGTTACCATAGTCATTAATCGGAAAGAATTATATAGATATATTGAAATAAGTTATTGGTTGTGGTTTCTAAGGTAATGTACATCTTGGAATTTGGTTTGGATTTAGTTTTTTGGTTTCAGTTTTAAGATAAACTATGTATGATTGTTTTATATTAAACTGTGCCGTGCCGTATACAGGTAATTTATTACCTTCTATGGGAAATTTGTACCAGTAAATAAATAAATAATAGGAAAAAATATACGACCATAGACAAATTATTATTAAGCCAACAGGGATAATTCAAGCATTTGCATCTATATTTAATTTACCAAAGTTATTTTTTTCCAGCTGTCACATTTCTGTTAAAAAAATGAAGACACTCTTTTCAATTAAGATATACAATGTATTAACACACGTGTGATTATTAACTTTACTTTCCAGCAGTGGTTTTATAGTTTAGGCTTGTAGATTGAATGTAATAATTAACATCATAATTTTTATATGATTTAATTCTTATATGTTTGTTATATGCTATAAGGACGTTTCAATAGCTTTTATAACTATCACATAGATAAATTACTTTTCCCGTTTAAATCAATTTACTAAAAATATACCAGTTCATAGATAAACTACTTCTTACGCTAGATTTTCAATGTACTAGAACACAGCTGTTCAATACTTCTTTATAGGATAGATCCATTTTAGTTTAATTTCTGAATATATTTGTTGACGGAAGGAAATGAGGTCTATATGTTAACTCGATGATCTTGCTTTTGGTTTGTTTGTTTGTTACGTGATTACTCCTGAACACTTTGTCCGATTTTTACGAAATTTGGTAAAAACGTATTTGACATGAAGGGCATTAGCTGATTAGTTTTTGGACTCCCTTGGTACACCAGGGGTCCCATGGGGGTCATTTTTGTGATTTTCGTAAATTATTTTTATCTTCTTAACAAATAGTCATTGAGCTTTGAAATTAAGTACTTGAGTAAAATATGAGCCACTAGACACATAAAAAATTTTAAGTCCCAAAATTGCACAACGGCTGCTTGATAACTCAAATTATGGGCCGGAAAATATTTTTCTTTTCTTTGAAACTTATCAAGTGGGGTATAAAACGAAAGTTCTTGATTAGTACAATCCAAATTTAACAAATGTTAACTCCTTGAAGCGCTAGATGCCCCATGACTGATATTTTTGTATTTTCTTTAACTTTTTCATCTTTTCAATAATTAGTTAGCATTGAAATTCAAATAAATTAGAGATTTGGTGCCTCTAGAGTGCAGGAGACCCATTAGGACAGATTTTGTTTTTATATTTTTTAAATCTTTTTACAAAGCTTTGTTAAGCTTTGAATTTTTTTACTTCAGTAAAATATCAATTACTACACATTTATAAAAAAGTCAAGGCTCATAAATGTAAGATTTCATTTTAGCGGCCCAAAATATAGGTTGAAATTTTTAAAATTGAAATCAATCAATTAGGGTCTCAAACCAAAGATCTTGATTAGTACATTCCAAATTTAAAAAACTTCAGTGCCATGAGCCGCATGATGACAGTCAGTAATATTTTGGACTCCTTAACGTGTCAGGGACATCGTGAAAACATTTTCGTAATTTTTATTTTAATTTTTTTTAAAAAAAGTTGTTAGGCTTTGAAATTCATTACTTGAGTAAAATATGAGTCAATGCGCATTAAAAAAAATCGAAGGCTCAAAAATGCATGATGGCTGCTTGGCGGTCCAGTATATGGGCCAGGATATATATTTTTATTTGAAACCTATTAAATGGGGTATCAAGCGAAAGGTTTTCATGAAGGTATTCTAAATCTGACAATTTTAATAACTTTAGGTAATTTTTTAATGTCTTGAAAAACAATAAAGGTCGATGGTGTTTACATAACAACACAACTAATGTTTGTGTTTTGACCCATACTGATTGAGGCCTACAGTTCACAGAACTACTAATGAACTGAATACCATGTCACAAAATACAAGTATATTGTTATATGTTGAATAAGTTTTTGTGTTTTAATTAATCTTTTATTTTCATTTATTATAAACTAGCTGTTACCCGTTGCGGCTTTGCCTGCAATTATAATGTAAGCAATAAAATTTATAGTCAATTTTCAAAATCAGAATAGGTCATTTCATTTTAATATATTGCTATATACAATATTATATGATTTATGGTTTTCGGCAAAGACATATCAATTTTTGCTACTCGATACACTAAAACAGGGTCATGTCATATTTTAATAAAATACAGTATTATTAAAAGTCATTATTATACAATTAAACTGGAATAGTATTGTGTTTATCTCAGATACCTAAAACGTGTTCACACCAAATGTAATCTCATTTGGTCCAGTAGTTAAAGTGTATTTGAATAACAAACAAATAAACAAAAACAAACTTTCAGAAATATAATATGATTAGCTGTTACCCGTCACGGCTTTGCCCGCAATCATAATATACATTAAAGATCATGCATTACCGTGTTAGGACCAACAACCGTGTTAGTTAAGTTTTGGAGTACTCTTTAAAAAAAAATTATTGTTTTTTCCTGCATCACCGTTTAACCCAACAACTGTGTCAGTTAGGTTTAGAGTACTCTTTTTAAAAAATAAATAAAGGTTTTTTTAATGCTTCACCGTGCTAGGCCTAACAACCATATTAGCTTGCTAATGGAGTATTCTGTAAAAAAATATAAAGACTTTTCACGCATCACTATGTTAGGCCTAACAACCGTGTCAGGATATGTAGCCTAGTATTTTTTAAAAAAATATAAAAGTTTTTTGACGCATCACCGTGATAGGTCCAACAACCGTGTCAGGATATGTAGTACTCTTTAAAAAATATAAAGGTTTTTCACGCATCACCGTGTTAGTTAAGTTATGGAGTACTCTTTAAAAAAAATATAAAGTTTTTTTCCATGCATAACCGTATTAGGCCCAACAACCGTGTCAGTTAGGTTATGGAGTACTCTTTTGAAAAAAATAAATAAAGGTTCTTTTAATGCATCACCGTGTTAGGCCTAACAACCATGTTAGTTAGCTTATGGAGTATTCTTTAAAAAAATATAAAGATTTATCACGCATCACTATGTTAGGCTGACAACCGTGTCAGTTAAGGTTTGGAAACTCTTTAAAAAAATAAAGGTTTTTTTCACACATCACAATGATAGGCCCAACAATCATATCAGTTCAGATATGTAGTATTCTTTAAAAAAATATAAAAGTTTTTTTTACACATCACCGTGTTAGGCCTAATAACCGTGTCGGTTAATATACTTAGTATTTTTTTAAAAAAATTAAAGGTTTTTTCACACATCACCGTGACAACCGTGTCAGTTAGGATATGCAGTATTCTTTAAAAAAATATAAAGGTTTTTTCATGCATCACCGTGTTAGTTAAGTTATGGAGTACTCTTTAAAAAAATATATAAAGTTTTTTTTCATGCATAACCGTATTAGGTCAAACAACCGTGTTAGTTAGATTATATAGTACTCTTTTGAAATAAATAAATAAAGGTTCTTTTAATGCATCACCGTGTTAGGCCTAACAACTATGTTAGTTAGCGTATGGAGTATTCTTTAAAAAAATATAAAGATTTATCACGCATCATTATGTTAGGCTGACAACCGTGTCAGTTAAGGTTTGGAAACTCTTTAAAAAAATAAAGGTTTTTTTCACACATCACAATGATAGGCCCAACAATCATATCAGTTAAGATATGTAGTATTCTTTAAAAAAATATAAAAGTTTTTTTACACATCACCGTGTTACGCCTAATCACCGTGTCAGTTAATATACTTAGTATTCTTTTAAAAAATTTAAAGGTTTTTTCACACATCACCGTGATAGGCCTAACAACCGTGTCAGTTAGGATATGTAGTATTCTTTAAAAAAATATAAAGGTTTTTTTACGCATCACCGTGTTTGGCCTAACAACCGTGACAGTTAGGATATGTAGCCAAATAATCTTTAAAAAAATATAAAGGTTTTTTCACACATCACCGTGATAGGCCTAACAACCGTGTCAGTTAGGATATGTAGTATTCTTTAAAAAAATATAAAGGTTTTTTTACGCATCACCGTTTTAGGCCTAACAACCGTGTCACTTAGGTTATCCACTATTCTTTTAAAAAATGGGTTTCCTATCACCCAAACCCGTGTTAGACGTATTTTTATTGTTTTACTGATCTGTAGATCAGTAAAACAATAAAAATACGTCTAAAATCAGTACAACACGGTACCGATTTTCGCCGGTAGCAATTTTGAGTTTATGTTGGTCACTTTTATTTTCGATTTTTATCTTACTTCTCCTGCTTTCATATTTTGGATTCTTGCTTTTGGACACATAATAAAGCATTTTAGTAAGAAAAATATCGAAAACTCCAATAGATGTTGCACTGCATATTTACCATTTTTTCATATAATGTAATTACACAAATATATATACTACCTTACAATTAAAAAAAACTAATAAAATTGTATATAATATATATATTCTGCACTCCGCTTTAAAAACATTGAATAGTCTTAAATGAAAAATACCAGATTGTGATTATTAGATGAAAATGTAACATTAAAAACAATAATTTTGAAATAAATAAAACATAGATTAAGATTTGTAAAATTGGATTAGATCTATGTCCATCTCAGGTGCCTAAATCTGATGTTCAGTAAACAGTAATTAAACCTAACTATAGTTAACAGATGATACAAAACTAAAAACTGATAATTATTTTGGGCTGGGTAAGTAGTATAATGACGTTTTGTAAAACGGGAATAGGCCTATATGTATCTCTGATACTTAAACCATATATGTACCAAATTTCATCTCAATTGGTCCAGTAGTTAAAGCGTGATTGAATAACAAACAAACAAACAAACACACAAACTTTCAGAAATATAATATGAATAAGATTTTTCTAGTTATAGGTTACTGCAATACCTAGCAAATGCCTGCAAATATTGCAAATTAGGTTTACTAATTAAATACTAAATAAATAATTAAATAAATAATTTAATTTATTTAAATAATAATTTTAATTAATTAAATAATTAAATACTAATCAATACATGCAGGTTATTAACCTATTTTGCCAATAAACTACTAAAAATGGTGAAGAAACAACAAGAGATCGTATGTTTCAGAATAATAAATAATAATATTTTTACTGACCCATACGCAAAGAGTCGAATGTTGCATTGGAAGCTAAGCAGGCCTTCATCAATATACAAAATAAATCTGGCAACATTGCAGGCGGACCACAATTGGGGTATATAACTACTTATCGCTCTGGCCCACAATCAAATGTAAAATGATACGCAAGTGGGACCACATTCAAGGGTGTTTTGATACCTGGTGTCAGACAATGGTTGTGGACCACATTTGATTGGGAGGTGACAGATGCAATTACAAAAAACTGTTTGGGTATTTTTTCGGGAAAAAGAAATTTAAGACTGAAAAGTATATTTTGTACTTGGACCCAAACCGTTATTATCATTTATCATCAGGCTTCAGAAATATATAGTGCTTAAAAATGGACTACAATTGATGGTATTTTGATAGATGGACTACAATAGGTGGACCTAGGTAAATATATATATATATATATATATATATATATATATATAGTATATATATAATCGATTATGGTAATAGCTTGGATAAAATTTTTAACCAGCAATATTCGTTCAACATTTTCAAAATGGCGAAAATTTCAAATCTTTAAAGTGCATAACGTTTTTGTTTTATGATTTTTTGAAAAACCTAGATCACCATCGTAATCAGCGTTACAAATTGCTTAAATGAGCATTTTGAATTTTTAAAATCCGTTGAAAGTAGGAATTTTTTAAACCGCGGCCAGGGTTAATTTTCTCATCGTCATTGTGAATTTGAAAGTTTATAGTGCTAATATATGCACTAGTTTTAGTGACGATTGTTGTGGTGAAATTGTAATTAAAAAAAAACCTATAAGATACAATTACTTTTGGAAATTTCCTTCTATCACGTCAACGAGACAGCTACGTGTTGAAGTTATTAATAATAAATACTTACTTATGTACTTGAGTACATAATTAAAAGGCAAACATTAACAATAATGTAATATAAACAACTGACAAACAATTAGACTACTTACACGGTAGATAAATACAGGTAGGCTTTGTATCTTATATTTCATAAGATGCAAATTTGTAAGTGATTCAGCCATTTTCTAAATATTTTCAAACTGTTGTTATTTATTTCATTTACCTGATTAAGGCAAATATGGTGAAAAAATTTGTAAAACAATCCAAATTAAATTTAAAAAAAATGAAATGAATAAAGTTTAACTAAAGTACACAGCCAAGGAGAAAACGTGCTAGGCTTACTCGTAAATAAATAACAAAATATAACTATTTAAAATTTTATAATCTTATTTGATCTTTAAATAATCTCGGGCATGCTGACGAGATCGAAGTGAATTTCCAAAAGTCTTTTTTTTATCTTAACTTTTTTTTGAAATTATCATTTCACCATCGTAATCAACATTAAAAATTTCATATAGTAGGCTAGTACTGAAAACGTCACCATAACTTTAATTTTTAAATTATCTTATGCTGAAATACGGAAATGAATTTTCCTAACCGCCACATTGAAACTGTCAATCGAATGTTGCTGTTTAAAGAATTTGTTTGACCCATTGCCAAAAATAATATTTTTGCTAAGCTTGAATAAAATCGGACTAAAACTGCGAACGTGAGGTTGCTAAACACACACACACACACACACACACACACACACACACACACACACACACACACACACACACACACACACACACACACACACACACACACACACACACACACACACACACACACACACACACACACACACACACACACGCACGCGTGCGCGCGCACACACACACACACACACACACACATACACACACCACACACGCGCGCACACACACAAACCACCTCCCACACACATACAAACACACCACACACTCACGCACGCGCGCACGCACGCGCAACACGCACCCCCGCACTCACACACAAACACACACCACGCACCACACACACCACACATGCACGCACGCGCGCGCGCATGCACACACACACACACACACACACACACACACAGACACACACACACCACACACATATAACACACCACACATATACACACATACATACATACTTTGTATGATTTGTTACATACACATCATTTAATATACATACACATGTATGTGATACATATATACATACATACTGTATATATCAATTTAACAATTTAAATTTATTTCAAACGATTTAAATAAGCATCAGAACCGACACTCACTTCAAGGCCCCTGGTCTCGAACTTACCATAAAGACAGCTCCAATGGTTCATTGCGATTGGAAATTTGCTAAAAATATTACAACACAATCGTTTATGGTGTACTGTTATTTCCAAAAATATACAACACTTCAAAATTACGATTCTTATATTTTAGTAGATCATAATTCGATGACTGAGACATGTTGTATGACAACGTGCAAAGAACACATTTAAATCACCAGACTGTAAGGTAATGAAATAGTTCTCACATAGATGATGGATTTCGAAGTAATTTCTCCAGAGTAAATTGACAGTTCGCAGCCGTTCACAATGGCTGGCTGGTATTGTCAGTACAAGTCCATTGTAAACAGGAATTGCTTTCATTGTGTATTGTGCAAAGTAGGAAGTACCCAAGGCAAATTCTTGGGTATTTGTTATATTTTGGTTTTGAAATTGAAAATGTTATTGATAAAAATATCATTACAGAGTTCAACATCAATTAAATCAACTTTATTTTGAAGTTGGAAAATGTTAGAGGAAAACATTGAAGTCAAGGTATTTTTAAGTATTGGTTCAAAATAATCTGTTTTAAAATATAATCTATTTTCGGCAATCCGATAAAACTAAATCGATTTTAATAACACTTTTAAAAAAACGATAATTTATAATCCATAAAAATTTCATTCTTTCCAACAATAGGAAGAATGGGTTATAAAAGAATGGTCATATGAAAATATCGATCTTGAGTTTTAGTGATCTATTCGTTTTCATGTTTCATTAAGGTAAACAGTGGTACTTATTTCCGTCTGGATATCTTTCTGTCTAAACGAATTTATCAGTTTAGATCAAATTTATCTTGTAGGCTCTATGTTATTTACTAATATCTGAAAAACATTTTTTAATTAAAAAAAATAGTTTTTTTCGTAAGACATTTTACTCAAATATACTCGTAATTCTAAAGTTAAGGGTCGAAATAACTTAAAAAATCGTAATTAAAAAATTCTTTTCAGGTTTTAATGAATTTTTACTAATATTTGAAAATTATCAATTAATATTGAAAACTAGTCAAAGCTTCTATATATTTTGGAAAGTTTTTGAATTGAAAACACCTATAGGCGCTCCTGATCAGTCAGATAATTTAGCTTTTTTGATGGTAATAAAGCGAGCTGACATGTAAGGTTTTGGCCGTCACGGTCATAGTCTGTTTTTAGCATTACTCTGTTAATTTCTTTATTTTATCATTTATTTGCTTAAAATTACTTATACACACGTTTGTATATATAAATATATAGGTTGAATAATTAACATTTAATTATAAATAACGTCATTATAATACATAGTCGACCCATCACTACAAAAAATGATTTGGTAACTTTTATAATTAAACATTAAAACGTTTCTATATTGCAAATTGGATTAGGCAATAGCCACAAGAATAAATTATAGGATTTATGCATTAATAAATGTAACATTAAACAATGTTTTTGGATTTTTGTAACAAATATTCTTGTTTATTAAACATGCGTTAACTAAAGCCAACATCAACGTACAAAAGTGGTACCAACCCGTCTCATCACCATGTAATATTTGTTAATGTTACAAATTAATTAATCATTTCATATCTTCGAAAGTATAATAATATATATTTATATCATGCCTATATAATAATAAAACAAAACTTTCTTAATTCGAAATCCTCCTTGCGTTTTACATTGACTTTTAAAATAGAGGTCTAAGTATAAATAGGTTATAAAACAGTCTTGAATTTCATTGAGATTAAATTTAGGCCTTTTAATAATTTTGGACATTTCTTTACTTAAAAGATAGCTTGTTGTACATTTTGTAATCAAGGGTGAAGAGTATGTTGTTCTTACTAAACAAAATTTTAAAATCCTTAAAAATGCCTAAATTAAAAATGTTTTGTAGGCTATACATGTGCTCAGGATTCATTTCCAAACGACTTTCAACATTTTATCCAATAGCACAAGATTTGTCTATGTAGTATGATAAGTATGATTTGTCTTTGTTTGTAAGTATGATAACAAGAGAAAAAAATCAATGGACGTAAAATTTTAGACAATTAAATTTCAAATTTTTGCAAATTTAAAGGAAATTTTGCACTGAATATTTACGTGCTATTAGAATTTACAAATGGCTTATTGACTATTCAGTCTACCTATAGCCCAATTAATATCCTACCTCTGAATGAATGCTACAATAATTTCGTTTTCCAAACTAACAGCGACACCTTTTACGAAAGCTAAACTATTAAAATAAAGATAATACATGCGTTTTATTATCCGTTATACATATAGTAATATGTAATACGCTGAACCTTATGCTAAGAACAATACCACGGCCATATGATGATTGTGTGTTAATATTTACATTCTGAACAACCTCAGTCACGGTCATTGACTTCCGGTACAACTAGTTCCGGTAAATGACTTCCAAGTAACTACATACTTAGCACTTTAACGCGGCTCTAGTATTACTGAAATACATATTTACCAAGAAATATGCTCTTTTATTAGCAAATTTCAATTGCAATGGTTAGCCATCACAAACCGACGCCTAAAGCCATAAAATTTACCTGATCCGGATCTCAAGTTATATATAAGTGTACTTCTTTTTAAATGTTTCTATTAAAACTGATTACGATGATAACCTGAACGGTTTTTCGCCGGGAAAAAAAAAATTAAAACTGATTAGTTTTGAACTTGGCAAAAAAGGTAACAACTGGGACACTATCGTTTTTTAGCAAAATGAGCTCATTCGTTTTAAAATGGCAGTTATTGAGAAGCACATTTTTTCACGTAACACGATTATTTCGAAAATCGTTTTTCACAATCGTGATTAGCGAATCCGTGTAGGTTTACAGTTAAAAATTTCAAATTTGATTAAAACACAAAAATAAACATTAAAGTAGTAAAGAGTTAATTTTGAATTTCCAAATTGAATGTTTAATGTTATGCATCGATAAGAAATGTTTTGTTGTTATTAAATAAGAAATTGATTCCCATCACGTCAGCGCACAACGCACAGCAATTGATTATTAAATTAAACCGCAGAGTAACGATGTGATAAACCATGTGGAACAATATTTTTGTTTTATAGCAAAATAAAAAAAATCTGTTAAAGATATTTACTATAACTTAACTAAAATAAATTAACCGTATTAATTTTTGTCAGCATATAGGTTGCTTTTTCAGAACCAAATAGTGGTATGATATTCATTATAATGATTTTTGTGTTATCTTGTTAGAGTCGTTTTATTGAAAAAAGTGGCAAAACAAATGGTGTCTTTATTTTCTACTGTAGTATGAAAGAGTTATAGACAAAAACCAAAAATTTAAAGCTACTTTTGTAAACTATTATTAACAAAAATTGTTTTCGGTTTCTTGTTAATAACTCTATTATCATTTAATTTACAGAAAAAACAATTAAAAACTATAGTGTGTTGTCTCCATAATTTTTCTATTAAGTTAAATAATTTCTGGATATTTTACATTAAAAACTTCAAACTACCACTATTTTTAAAAAGTACATTTTTTACAAAAAAAATATACCTAATATGGTGTTAACATTTGTACAGTAGTTTGTGTGTGTGTGTGTGTGTGTGTGTGTGTGTGTGTGTGTGTGTGTGTATGTGTTTGTGTGTGTATTTGAAAATTTGTATACGCACAAAAACGTAGTCTATATATATTTATGTTTTAAATACCATTCAATAAGGGTTAGGATTGGTGTTAAACTCAAGGTTCCAGTCTTATCATGGTCTTACCGGTGGTTTTTTAGTCTTACCTATTTATTTTTAGTCTTACCTATTTATTTTTAGTCTTAATTATTTCAATAGCTCACTTTCCAATGGAAATTCTGTAATAATTTGGGAAAAAAGAAATTTTGTTGTTTGATTTATTGAAGTGGAAACAAACGTTCAAGAATTGGATTTCCTGGAGCTTAAGGCTGTATTTATAGCCTAACTAGAGTAATAGCCTCTAATCCTTATACAATTAGCATGTTTATACCAAAGATAACAGTTAATACTTTAAAGTGCAATAAGACTTAAATTAGAAGTTTAATATTGTACAGCCTAAGGCTTGTTTTGGTGGATTAATTTTAATAAGCATTCAATATAAACTGATACAAATTATCGGTTTAAATAAGTATCCCGATACACAGCTATGTTATCATTTTAAACTGAAAATACAAAAAATAACCCTGACAAACGTCAAATTAAATTTTTTTGATTTCATAGGATTTTGTAAAATCAAAATGCTAATTTATGCAACTTTAAAGCACTGATTACTATTGTAAAATCAGATTTTTGTTGAAACTTTAACACAAAAAAGTTATGAATTTTTAAATATTAAAAATGACCTACATTTTGTAACTGTTAAAAGTTTGCTGGTTAACGATTTTGTTCAAGCTATTAATCGATAGTTAATCGAATCAAATCGGATTAAAATTTCGAATGTGAACATGATAAAATACACACACACACATACACACATACGGCGCTCATTTCAAGGTCTCTGGTTTGAGTCTTACTATAATGGCTTCGCCAAAGCTCATTTTCAAATGAAAACCTGATCGAAAAGTGCTAATAAAACTTGACTGACGTAGAATTTTTTCGATTCACTCTCGAACCGTAGAATTCTTGTACTTAAAGTTTACTGTACTGACGAGTTACAATTACGATACCATTTGAGATACGAACATAATTTGAACAATATATGATCAACCGTTTTGTGAAATTAGGCCGATCCAAATCAAATTTGAGGAAATGATTGAATGTGAGGATGTTTTTGTGTAGTTTTTGAACCTTTTATTTTTCACGATAGTAATACTTTCTTATAATTTACATAGTGAGGAAGTTAAACGAATTTAAAATCTGGCATAAAGAAGTTTTGGTGCAAAATAAGCGAAACCCATTAGTTTTGTAGCATTTAGTTGTTAAAATAACGTATTTTGTGTTTGTATAAACTGCCAGTACTTCACAAAGCAGATTATGAAAGTGCACGTCTGCTTGCGGTTAAGTTCACTGAGGTTACTGTTCAAGGTCGCATTATGGCAGAATGTGTTGTACTGCGGAGTAAGTAGGAATTTCTTCTAGCAGATCATGAGGGACGTTAAACACATACGTATATTTACATATAATAAATGGGAGGGAGAAGCAATACAGTAGATGGTATGAAATGAAGTCTGATTGGCTGCAAAGTTCAAGTCATCATCAAACACTTAAGTACGTCTCTGCAAACAACTCTCGGGCGTCCGTTAGACTTTCACGGGTGCCACTTGATCACTTGATGCAGGAAATGCCAAAACAAAATTCATGACGTGATATTTTAGAGAACGTCATATAACTGTTATTTTCGGTAGTAAGTGTGTTCACTTATACGCTGCGAAATATGACAAATTAAAAAAAATTAATACTTACTTTACATGGTGTCACAAATAAACCTTAGCGTTCTAAATATTTTCGGATTTTATACAATAAATGTAACAACGGATAAATGAAATTTATAAAATATTTAAATCTTTATACAACTTTAAGACCGTAAAGTTTACAAAAATTAGAAAGAAAGGTTTCACTTTTTTATAATAAACATATTTTTTTAAATTTATTGTAGGTTGATGGATAAACAACTAATCAACAAAAAATCAAAAATAAATTGTTTGCAACCTTCTTTAATACTCATATTTGTGCACGTTTCTGTTTTTTGTTGATAACTCAATTATTGTTTAAAGTACAGTATTTTTTTTTCTTTGATAAAATAGGAAACCTTTTATTCTTGTGTAACATCAACCGTTGTCAAAAAAAAATTAACGAACTTCAGCAAAAATTCGATAGTTCGTTAAACAAAACGGTTCTCTAAATTACACGGTTCATTTAACAAATCACTGAAATGTACTGGTTCATTATCTGGATCTTTAAACTACCTAGCACGCTATCTTAGCAAAACAAAACTTAAGATTTCCTACCTCTTCCAAAAATCACTCTGGTTTTCTCATAACTCAGGACCATCCTAAAAACATTTTAAAAATTCATTCATACACTTTTTATCAGTTCCTTTTTCAAATTTTGTTTTATGTTTATGGTTAAAATTAAAATTGTTAAGTGTTATATATAAAAAGGGAGATTGAGTGACCAGACGTTACAGTGAATATTTAACGCAATGTATCGTTCAGTTTCCCGAAAGAAATATTGTTGTTAATTCTCCAGAATAGAAAAGAAAGAATGAAAATAAAATTATGAATTAGGTGGCTATTCTTGATCAAAGTATAGCCAGCCAGACAGTTCTCAGAAAAGCAGTGATTTTTCACTCAGCCAGCTGATTCTCGAATCACTAAATGAAATCCCTCAAGCATGGAGAGCTGACTTTAATATTCAACTGGAAACACCCAATAAGTCCAGTTGTTCACGTTGAACAACACTAAGATGTTCAAGTCCATGTTTCAAGGTTTTTTTATTTAAAATGGTGACAAGATAATCACACACTCTGCAAAGTAATATTGAACTGCATTAGTGTTAAGAGTATCATCCATTCTGATCTCCCTAGCTTTGATATTTAAAATCCTTATTGTATATTTTTATTTTATAATCACTGTGTATGGCTTCAATAAATATTACAATTTGATCAGCTACACTTTCAATGAATGATATTTATTTTTTCTTAAATTACTAGATGAAATCTTAACGAAAAAGTTTCTCATTATCTTATATTGGTTTATCATATATATATATATATATATATATATATATATATATATATATATATATATATTATTATTATTATTATTTGCGTATAGACCCTGTTGGATCACGTAAAGCACTCCGACTCATGTCTTGTTCCTTCTAATCCTCCACACCTCCCTCATCCTGTCCCCATGGATCCTCTTCCGCTCCTCCGTCCATTTTACCCCTGCTCTCTTTGCGATTTCATTCTCTGGGACCTTCCAACCGAGCATCTTTCTCCTGTATGCGTGCCTGTCTTCAACATCTGTTGAGTCTATTTATATATGTATATAAATGTATATGTATATATATAATTGGTGATATACTGGTAATGAGATTTGAAAATAGTTTTTAAATTAGATCCGTTTTGCAAATTACATTTAGCAATATAAATTTTATATCAAACTATTCAGTTATATGTAAAAATACGTAACCTTTCCAATTTAATTGAGTTTTGATGTTAAGTGAGAACGTTTGAAATGTAATAAGATCTAGATTTTTTTATATTTGATTAAAAGTGGTTTTCCACAGCTTTATTTTGTGTTTTTTAACTTATGCTTGTACATAGCAGTCTCACATCTAACTAGAGGTGTCTAGACAATCACAGTGTGTCAGTATTCCTTTTAATTGAATAGGTGATCTCTAAAATTAACTACTGAACCACAGCTTAAGCGTAGCTTCAATAAATATGTCTGACAGTGTCGTCTGTATTTAATTGGAATTTGTTGTTCACTTTTGTTTGTAAAGTTAACAAGCACTTATTTGGTTTTACTGAATTTAATACACGATCTTTTTGTCCATTTAATAACTTTATTGATTAACGTTTTTTGCAATTTATGATATATAAAAGTCACAAAAAATCGTTGCATTAGCGTGAGTATCAAATTTATATTAAATAGTTACTACAGATTTTTTTTAACGTTTTCAGAATGTCTGCCAAGAAAACTAGAGAATATAAAACATCATTTTTGTTTACAAACAATTACCATTTCTGAAATTTGCATCTATAATTGTCGATAAAACATAATAGAGAGTACGCACGCTACTTGTTCCCAAGACCGTTTGGTTTAACCTTTATATCAACTTACTGTGAGCAGACTTAATTACTCAGCACGCTGCTGTAACTTGTTACAAACCGGATTACTTCCGGTTAATTAAACCGGTTCTAGAACAGTACGGTTCTCTTTTATTTATAAACATTCATAAGAGAAAACTTAACTCACCTAATAGCAAAATGATATAACTACTTTCTTTGTGTAATATATTGTACAAAAATATTACACACGTTTCATCAAATTTAATTATTTCCAAGAAAACCCTGTTTACTACCATAGTAATCATAGTAATATATTCACCATATGTTGTTCAAATTTTGGTCAATTGTAAATAGTCATAATTAAAGTCAATTTATCAAATTTTAAGCAAAAAGGCGTTTTCAATGTGACAAAAAAAAATTGAAACAAAACCGACGGCGATTTTCGGTCGGTAAATTTCCTTACCGTACATTCTTTCAATTTCAAAATTTGGTACACTGTTTTGAGTTATTAACTGTCATACATAACATAAATTTAAGAAACTTTTGAATAACAAATCTTAACAAAGTAAGCGAATTTTCTGTCTTCAAAAATGCCTCTTTGTAGTCAAAAACGAAAAGTCTATTCAGTTGTTTATTATTCAAAATTCTAAACTAAAAATGCCTCAAAATGAAATTTTTGTGTACATATGCTCAGGATCGATTACCAAACAACTTTCAAAAGTTCGTCTGTCTGTCACCAAATTTGTAAGCATGTTAACAAGAAGAGAAAAAAATCGATTTACTTAAAATTTATAGTTTAACCAAAACTGTTTGAATAGAACCGTATTGTTTTTCAACATTGTTGCTGAAAAATTGTGGGAGCTAGAGAAAAACTACAGGGGATGAAACACTTTTAAGGGGGTTTAAGTAGAGGTTATTTCAAATTATAAATTTTAAAGAAAATTTTTGCCTCAAGTCCGAATGTGCCTTTGAAATTGAAGAACTAGTGGTTCTAAACTCTTAAAGGGCAAAAAACCGTAAATTTTGAAATTTTGGTTTTAATCTCAATAGGATATTTTTTATGGTATCTATCGACAATTTTTTTACTGAGTCCGTATAAATCACTTTAATTATAATATTTTAAAATTTAGGGCTTTTACAGGCTAAAACATTTAAATTTTGGATATGTCATTAAAATTGTGCCTTTTTTAGTTTTGAAGTTTTTGAAGGGATTTTGAAAGAGCTGCTCTTATGTCTTCATATGTAATGTGGGCCCTAAACACTTTTAATAACATTTCTCGTTTTGTTTTTAAAACTAATAAAAAATATAAGATGGTTTTTATACTATATTGGTGGTTTTCAGATAATATATTTGTGTAAAATTTCATCGAAATCTGTTAATTCGTTTAGTATCTAAAGTACACAAGGGAACAAGGATACATCCATCAAAAGAACTTTTGCACGATACTATTTCCTCTGTAGTTTGTTACCGTATCTTATCTTTTAGAATAGACGGCACTAAAACTTCAGCTTATCTCTACCATTAATTTAAATCACAAACGTTACTACGAATTAAGTAACAATTATTAGAGTATTTTTATTTGAAGTTTGGACCTATAGACCAATTTTTGTGTAGACCTATATATATGTATATTTAAAATTAATATTTAAAAAAATCCGATTTCACCATCGTAATCAGCGTGTAAAAGTGCATAAGCTAACATTTTTGATCTTTCAAAATCTGTTGAAACTAAGAAACGCAATTTTTGAAGACATTCTGGGTTTATTTTCGTATTTTCAATACAATATGAAAGTTTAAAACACTAATATATACAGATTTTAATTCTGATTATAATAGTGAAATCGAAATTTCAAAAACGGTAAGATAAAGGAAGATACTTTTTGAAGTTTGCTTCTGACACGTCAGCGAGACAGCTGCGTGCCGAGATTACTTTTTTTACATATAGGACCTACGTTGGAACGATTTGCACAATTTTGCATTTTGAAGGACCTATACTGATAAGAAAGTACAAAGAACTTCTTCAACATATTGCTTTCATATAACTATTGTCACTTTATCAACTTCAAGTAAACCTCTATAAAGTCAGTTACGTTTAAAATTCACCTCCCATAATACCTTAGAAACAAGATACTACATTTTATAAGATTCTACATTTTATCTGGATGCTGATACTTGGATGTTGGTTCTTCGTTAAGCATCAGTCTAGCTTGGATGCTGATGCTTGGTTAAGCCTCACACATACTCAAACAAGACCTGAAAATGGAAACTAGAAGTTTTTAACAGTCAAACATAATTAGCGAGGTTTTACCTGACATCGCTTCCAGAACTCCAAATCAAAGCTAACATGACACCGTTAATTAATCAAGCACACCTCGTCTGCATCGGAACCGGAAGTGTCATTGCTAGTCACCGTTGCCAACATTACAAACCATGAGTCGGCAGTTCAGCCAAGGCTTAATTGATATCACTGTTTATTAACCTACTCGCAGCTTGTTTGTTTTCATTTCACCAGTGGCGGATAGGGTTATGAAATTTTCTCTCAAGCAAAGATTACTAGACGTAATATCACGGATCATTAACATCGCAAATTTTACCGCCACGTTTTGTTAGTAGGCATTTCTACATTCGCAATACTTGTCCAATTTAGATTATACTTATCGAACGTGGAATTAAATGAACATAATGGCAGCACATAGCCGTTATGTGCATTCAAAATGATAACACATTTTCCAAAACTAAGTAGCTTACATTGTGTGTGTGTGTGTGTGTGTGTGTGTGTGTGTGTGTGTGTGTGTGTGTGTGTGTGTTTCATCGCTGGAGACTAAACTGACCGTGTTATGAGTAACTGCTTAAATTACAAAAAAAGGTAAAGCCTATTTTTTAGCAAAAAAAGATTTTATTGAAATTAGCTTTAATTATATGTTGGTTCTAGTGTATTTCATAAGTAAAAAGTTCATATTTTGTCCGGTACATTATGTTATATACACTAAATCTAGTAAATATGGAACAAACTGAAATTTTCCGCCTAATTTATCAAAATAGTTTTAACAGATTTTGCTTAAATTATAGACGTAGTCTATATGGAAGAATCAAAGTCAGTGTAGCGAATTCAGATTTGAAAGGAAAAAAATATGTTTTGGAAGTAAATGAAAAAACATTTTTTAGCAGCCTATTGTAAAATATAATTTTATAAATTTATTTCTCAATAGTAAACTTTTATTTATTTATTTTAAATTTGCTACATTAACTTACATATATAACGACCCTTATGTTTTGTTTAGGCAACTACGTAATATTTGAGGAAAATTGAATGAAAATCGTTATAACTGTTATAGGCGTTATAGTATTTGAGGAAATACTTTTTTTTAATTGAAAAAACTTCCATGATATGGGTAAACAATTTTGCTTACTTGCCAAAAATTTCATAAAAATCGGTCAATTATTACTATATCCAGCAATGTACAAGGACTGAGATACGATGAAACCTATTAGTTCTAACTTCGCGTCAAATAAAAACCGCATTTTTTAACGTTTAGGATTTGTAAATAAATGTATTGTACTTCCGAACAGGATGTTTTGGTTGAATAATGCGTGAAAGTTTTTACATTGTTTTTGCAAAGTTTATTTTAAGAAAAGTGGTCGCAACAAGAGAACCAGAATATGATTTACGTTTTCCTTGTTTCTTTATGGTGTTGTTCATTCACTTATCTCTCCTTCCTAGCCTGTGGGCAACAAAACCCTTCTGATACTTTCACTAGGCCTTGAGAAAACGTGAGAAAGTCATTGCAGTATGATTCAGCACATCCCGCCGTCTGACATTACATCGCCGAAATCGTTTCTATAATTTACAAACTACAGCAGCCGGCCTCCGTAATGCGTTACTGGAGAAACAATTATTTCTTCCGACGAGTTGGCAGTTTAAGAAATTGTGCCACGCAGGTGTCTGGTTAATGCCGTACAAGCAAGTTTGTAAAAGTAACAATTTCACTTCTAAAAACAATAGTTTTATCGTGCATTATTTCGAAAATTTGATTTCATCTTCCCTGGCGGTTTTGAATATCTAAAGAATTATCATTTTAAACTCAAATACTTAAAGAGGTTTTGACTGCAATTTTCATTTTACCAGATCGCCGTCATTACCATTTTCATATTTTCAATGGATATTGAAGATAAAATTTAATTTATTCAGATCTTAAAACTGATTGCAATGGTGAAACCAGAAGGTAAAAAAACTTATATGGTAAAATGTTGGATTTTTCTTAAAGATCTGGAAAGTCCGAAATTTTAATCTATGTGCATGTATTTTGATTAGTTGTTAAAGGTATTACTGAAAGCAGTTTTTGTACCCAGTTGAATATAAATAACATTTTTAACCAACATTCAAAAAATACTCTAAACATTACAATCGGCTTTTAGGTCCCAGATTTTAAGGTATTTAATTTTCCAATAAAAATTTGCTAAAATCGTCGTTTTTGGTGAAACAATATCGGCTTTATTTGTATTTTCAAAATTTTGAGAATTAAAATGATTATCGATAGAGATTTTTTTAATGTGAAAAAAGCCTAGAGGTAACTAAATAAGCTATACTGACTTGCGATTACGTATTTATATTTATTTGACCGAAATACGGACAAAACGTAATTAACCGAATTTGATAAAGTAGATGCAAATTTCATAAGTGTTTTCCATCAAAAGTTTTAAAAAATTAGCTTTCTAATTGATTTGTTTGGGATGTTTTTTTATAAATGACCGACATATAAGGAAAATCAGATGAACCGATTTTATCAAATTAGACTGAGTTTATTTTTTACATAATTACAATAATTTTTGTTTGGTTTATTTTTGATTTGATTGTGTTTTGTTTGGTCACTGAAGGACTACATTTTATAAAATGGTTTAAACATTTTTTTAAAGATAATTTTAAAACGATTGAATTGTTTTTGCTGGGATATGTAAAACGAGAATTTTTATACTTAACCCCCTTTCAAATATACCGGATCGGGGTCTTACCATGATGACCACTCCAATACCTCACTTTCTAAACTGAGTGTAATTTTGGTTTTCGGTACTTAAATTGGTAACGTTTTGTTTATTTTATATTATTTTATAATCTCAATTTCTAGATATTTTAAGAAATTTGAATAACAACCTCACCTATATTTGAATCGTGATTTAACAATAGTTAAATTATTACTTTTAAATACTATTGTAGGAAAACAAATTTATGTGCAATTCGTGTGCAAAGTAACTATTTTCAACAATAAAATATTTTTCACTTTGTTTACTATTTGCACAAGTAACTACGGTTGTATTTGTGCCCAGGCCAGAGTTGTTGCGAACTGTTCGTTACTCTACCGACTGAGCTACAGCGCTACCTTTAATTCTTTGTACGCACATGTAGACTATGTACTACATTGCACATACTTCAGTGTACTTGCAGTTATAAGAACTGATAGCAATCTTCAGAAACTAAGTATGTCAAGATTTTTACATGGTTTTAATTAATTGCTTTGCAATTCTTTTATTAATTAAACAAATTGATTTAATTACTGTTTAAAATTACATGTTAGATAGCGTGATTTATCTTTGCTAGCACTCAAAGGCTGAAATGACTGAATGAAAAAAAAATCGCTGATCTGATTATCAGAAACAGCTGTCTCGCTGACGTGATAGAAGCGATTTTCCAAAATACTTTTCTTTATATTATCTTTTGACATTTAATTTCACTATCATAGTAACCATTAAAATCTGCATTTAGCATTTAAAACTTTCAAATTACTGAAATTGCGAAAATTAACTCTGACCTTCGTCAAAAAATTCTTACTTTTAAAGTATATTCAAAATTGAAAATGCTAATTTATCCAATTGTTAACGGTAATTACGAAGGTTGGATTTAAAAAAAATTAAAAATAAACTTTTGAAAATTTGAAATTCCGAAATTTTGAAAATGTTTAACGATTTTGCTGGTTAACCGGGTTTGGACCTTACCATGACCAAACAGCTCATTTTTCCAAAGCAAACTCGCTAATGTTGCTGCAGAAAATTACGCAACGTTCCCACATTCAATTATTTGCTGAAAAATTCCGATACGAAAGCTTTTAAAGAATCTCTAAAACTCCGCAACTCTAGTAATGAATTATTTTCGAGTTATTTTCACTTCCCCCGCTGCTTATTATACAGTAAATATATTTTATTTATAACTTGCCCCACTAACTTAAGTTAAATATGTTTTTTACATTAGGCCAATAAAAATGTCAACAAAATCTGAATAACCTTTTTATAAGAAGTGAGAGAGATTTAAAAAATTTTTTTTTTAGAACTAACTTATTTATTGACTACATTTGAGCCAGATTTTATCAAAATTGTTTCGAGAAAATATAATTTTTTTAGAAGTTAACAACAAAAACAGATTTAACATATCTATTTTAAAGTAAAAAAATGGTTTTGAGATATAGTCAAACTGTGCATAATGACAAATTTCATCGAAATCGGTTATTTAGCTTACTACAATGTGCACATATTCAGATATTGACACACATTAAATTCAACCCTAAACCTGAAATATTCATAAAAATTTCACAAACTATTTTCTCAATATCACAATACTTTCTATATACTTTATATAATGTGAAATTAAACAAATTGAAAAATTATTTGTCACTATTCCCAAGTAGTAAATTTCTAATAAAATATGAATACACTCGTTTCAATTATAAATCTTTAAATCAGACAAAAATATGAGGAAAATCTAATGAACCGATATCGGTAAATATGTCAGCTTTTTCCATAAAATTATAATTTTTTTTTGTATAATTTACTTTCGGTTGGGGTCTTGTTTGTCTACTAAACGCTATGTTTAAACAAATTAAACGTTCTTTATCAAAAATCGGTTAGATATTTAAAGAAACGAAAAGTAATTTTAAGAACTGCATATACATTTGTCTTATTGCAAATAAGTAATTTATTTATTCATGTGCAGGTAAACCGAATGGCACAGACGGAAACACATGAACACTCGTATTCTACTTTTTTGGTTAGGAGGGGTCTTAAAACCGATATATCGAACTCGTATTTTTCGATTTACTATATTTATATCGTACAGTGAGCAATTATTTAGATTTTATTCTTAGTAAAGATGAATAATTTTTGCTCTTCACATCATAGATTATATTTTATAAGTTTATTCTAACTTGATCTTACCTCAGTCTAAACTTTGTCCGTGTTGCAATTCGTCCGAACTGGAAAGCGCACATGCAAAGAAAGTATCCGTAAACACAACGCTCGTCCGTTATCCCGCATCCGAGCGTGAGTCACGTGACTTATGACATAACAGACGTTGACACAATATAATTACAAACAACAATGCCGACAGTAATAAATTTGGATATTTAAGTCATGCTTTGATATAGAAGTGCACGATGTACACCTAGGTACACTGTTACGCAATCGGTCCTTTCTCTCGGAAGTGAGATGTTAGGCGTAGTGCGTAATAGAGTGCGTGTGAATCCTTAGTTATATTTGCTATTTTTATATAGTGTGCACTATATATATATATATATATATATATATATATATATATATATATAGTGTGTGTGTGTGTGTGTGTGTGTGTGTGTGTGTGTGTGTGTGTGTGTGTGTGTGTGTGTGTGTGTGTGTGTGTGTGTGTGTGTGTGTGTGTGTGTGTGTGGTTTGATAGGCTAGCTGCAAAACCCAAGTATTGGTTACAAAAAAATGAAAGAACAGTTCTAAAATCCAACCATATATAGTTACACATATTCGTCATTATTCTGAATAAAAATTATACAATTTTTTATTTACCTATCGTAGTGTTACAACTCCTATTTTACAGTAACTTGCTTCACACACACACACACACACACACACACTATATATATATATATATTTACTAAAGAATTTGAAAATTGGTCTATCATATTTCTTAAAATTTTTATTATGTAAGAATATATGTATAATAAAAGATATATATATATTTTAAGTTTAAAATTATATCTACTTACACTTCATACAATTTTTTAAAAAAATATTGATATTAAGGGTTTTATGAGATAGCTCCCGAAACATATTTTTGGGAGAAAATTGAATGTAAGAAAGATTTTTTAAATGTTCTATATTTATTTTACTTATTTGTCTATAAACGTATATTAAAAAACTGAACAAATAATGACAGATGTCGTTTTCCTTTTTTTTTCTTTCACAATTGAACAGTACATTTTTTCTTTTAATTTGAATTCCATACACATATTTTCAGTTACACATTTTAATGGTTTTGAAAAGTTGAGCCAATTTTTTTTATATTAACACATTTTATGTTTTAGTGCTGGTTGTGATACTAGATTTTGCAAGATTCCTGCAAATGTTATATTGCATATAATAGTATATTTAGCGTGCTATTGTTTAATATTGCACTATTGTATATATAGCAATACTTTTAAACAGCAGATTTCGCACAACAGCTGTTGCTTCAATATCGTTTCAATCGAAGTTATGTTAAATATTCAATTTCTAAGTAAAATAGATAATAAAATTATTAAAAAAATATGTTTTAAATGAAGAACAAAGGTTAAGAAAACATGAACGAGAAAGACTTCGACAGCAAAATAAATTAAAACAAAAAAATGAAATTAAAGATGAAAATGTTACAATTATTTTTACAGCTTCTGAAAGAAAAATAATTAATTATATATGAGTAAGTTTACTGAATTTGTTTCAGCTTATTATTGAATTTACATTATTGCTTGCTTTGAACCTGATTGTAGGACAAATTTGCCACAGACATTAATTTCAGTAGTTAATGCCGACATTAAATAGTTACCTTGAATTAATAAAGTGCACGCATTTTTAAGCAAACACACACATACACACAAATATTATATTTTTAAACATGAATATAAACATTGTTTGTACTTCAGAGAAGTAAAAGACTTGTTAAATTTTACAAAAATAACATTTAATCACTAAGAGTTATAAAAATCTCAAATTTTATCTCTAACAATATAAGTGAAAGGGAGCTTCCAGGAGCGTAAGTCTGACTGGAGGGGACACAATAGATTTTGAAGGTTTTCACCGTTTGCTCTGTGTTTACATACAATGTGCACAAATTAAACTATTCAGTGAGCTGTTGTAACGCGGAAGTAAAATACTTTAGCAAGCATTGAATGTACACTGACGACAACCAGCATTTTTTTACTTCTATTTTTGTAACCGAATCCCAGACTTAAACTACTGAGTGTGCCTATTACAAACGAAAAGGTGTTTTAAAAAACTGTCACAGCACTAAAATGTTTCGCTATTGTTTTTTTAACGAAGTTTCAAAAAGTAAAGAACATTTAATAACACTTTTATTTTAATTTAATTAATTTAATTTATATAAGCACTTTTTTAAATTGTGTATTTAAATTTTAACATAATCAAGGTAAAATTCATATTTAAAAATACATAATTTCACCCTAAATAAAGTGTAATCTACATTAATCTCCATGAATAAGTATTTTAAGTATTTACGGCAATAGTCACGTTCCCTTTTAACAAACTTTGAAATTTAAAAGTTGTGTATTATAATGAAATTACTATATGTTTTGTTTCTCTAAATTTTTTCATATATATATATATATATATATATATATATATATATATATATTCGTAGATTAGCTGTCTACTGACGATTTGCTACGTTATTTTCCAGAGAATTAAAAATTAATTAAATAAAAAACATTACGGGCAACGTGTACAGACAGATAGAAAACCAAGTCGAATCCTTGTTTCTACATAGGGACTGACAAAAATTATATCCATAAAAATTTTATAAAAGATTTATTTCATGACAATAACATTTTTTTAATACATTGTCTATGTAAAAGTTATATGAAAATAAAATACTGCTCCATAGTAATACTTTCTGCCAGCCTCGTATAGGCAGGAAGTGAACAAAAACTGTTTGGAGAAAATAAATAATTTAAAAAATGTTCAAATAAATTAAGATAATATTAGCAGTTTATAATATTGTTAATAAGTCAGCTGATTTATTACTGTGAACCGATGACAGTTGGACGTCTGAATAACATCTGTTTTACAACTGTAATTTTTAACCAGTTATATAAATAGAAATACTAAATGGATAATTAAAGCAACAAAAATATTTAAGAGAGAGTTTTTATTACCTAAAAATGGCTTCATTTTATGACTTTACTGACCAGAACTATAAAAATAAACTCATGTTAAAACCGAAATTGCTAAAACTTGAATTTGTTTAGATGCGGCGTTTATTGCTTTTTAATTAAATTTATTAATTTATTACTGTTTAGAACAAGTTGGGATTCTACAAAGCCTACAGTATTGTAGGGAAAGGTAGGAACTATACGTTATTTAAAGTTTTAAACTCTGAAAAAGTAATTTAAAAAACCAATTTTCTTATTTATAAAAAACAAACATGTTATACAGTGCAAAAACACTGCATATAACTTCTCGTGTAAAATTATTTGAAAAAAATGTCTAAATGAAGCTTTTAGATACCTTAACAATTTGTGTGGGGATACTTTTCAAAACAATTTTGTGTAAAATACAATATTTTATTTCCATAACATAAAAAAATACTTATGTCCAATTTTAATGTACTTTCACGTAAACATTATCAAAATTAGTTGAGCCGATTTTGAGAAGCTTGATCGATTTTTCGATTATGAATCAATTGATTCCTGAACTGGATGTTTTCAGAGATACTTTTTATACTAAATGTTTACATTTGAACTTAATTTGATAAAAATCGTTGTAGCTTACAAATGTATTTTAGCCTGAACCGAATTAGTTTAAAATTAAATTTTTTTTGGTCACAAAACTGTAAAAAATATTTTCTCAAAATCGGCTCTGATTATTATCAAATTTTGCTTGGGCTAAGTGTAATCCTAACACAAAACGAAAGCTATTAAAATCCGTTAAACGATTTTTTATAAAAAATTACCTCTTTCTCTCTTTATATATATATATATATATATATATATATATATATATATATATATATATATATATATATATATTTGAACTCATGTCAGTTTGTAGTAGGTTTAATATTAAAAAATACATTTTCTTTAGTATTTTCTTTTTTTCTTATCGTCAATACTTTATTGACTCAAATTTGAACCTATTTTGAAAATTAATCTGTTTTTTGTCGGTAACATACTTACTGAATGTTTTGTTTTGCGCATTAGTTTCAGTTGCATTAACTCTTAGGCTTTGAAGAACGTGTCATGTAGGAATAGCTTAAAGGCAATGTTGAACCCGAGAGCTAGCACAAAGAGGAAAGTTGATCTGTTAATCGGGCATGTATGTAAGTTAATACAATCTCTCAAAAACTAAAAATACTTTGTGTTTCAGGCCAGACTGCAGGAAGAGAACATTTCATTGTTGCGCAATTTGTAACTTTTGACCCGGTACGTGCAAGATTGTGTTTTAGGAGAAATCTTTGTTAATTTCAAGTTCCGCTTGGTGATATCATACTCACGCACAATTGGAATATTTAGCTGAAAGAAATGGGAAATTCTTAATAACAATAATTAATATTAATATTAAAAAAATTAATCGTAAAACACAGCTCTCCCGCTGATGCCATAGAAGTAAATTTCAAAATTAATTAAATTTATTCTTCTTGTTTTTGAAATTTTGATTTTACCATAGTAACCAATATTAAAATTTGCATTTTTAACTTTTAAATTACATTGAAAACATGAAAGTGAATCCTGATCGCCGTCAAATTAAATTTCTTAATTTCCAGGTTTTTGAAAAATTCAAAATGTTAATTTATACAGTTTTTAACGCTAATTACAATAGTAAATAAGATTTTTAAAAGTCTCTCTCTCTCTCTCTCTCTCTCTCTCTCTATATATATATATATATATATATATATATATATATATATATATATAGAAAGAGAGATAGAGAGGCATATATAAAAATATTAACGATCTCTCAAGATATCTAGAGGTTTTAACCTCATTTCTATGTCTCGGGTCTAGGTCTTACTATAATGGTGTTCAAAAAACTCATTTTCAAATTTAAATTCTAAAAGCGTCATAAAAGCGAATTTCCAAAAAGTTTCAAAATTCAATAACATCATCCAAACATTCTTGTACTAGTAATAAAAATACGAAATTGAAACGGACCACTAAAATTCAATTTTATTTAAACGGCTGTACTTTGTGCGCATTGATGGAGACTAAACTGATTAATTTCGATAAAATATTTAATGTTGTTTTTGCTTGTATTTGGGAAAAAGGTTTTAATTTTTCAAGCAAAAGAAAATCTTTTTTTTTTGTGGGCAGTAACTGTTTTAATCAATGACGGTTTTACTCTTAAACTATTCGTTTTTAGAACAATAAGAGTAATAAAAATCTGTCTAATTTTTAAACTCTTTTCATTAGGTTTGTTGGAATTTTGTCATACATAAGGTTACATATTTTGTAGTTGGTGTTGCAAATTTGAAATGAAAAAAATACGCATCGGTGGAAGCTGAAAACAAAATAAATACTGATAGAGATTTTAATTTTAAAAAAACTAAAGGCGTGGACAACATTGTTAGACCCAGACACGGGTCCTTGAAACGAGTGAAGATTTTGACCTCTAGATCACTTTTCGAGGGGCTCTTTCTTTGTGTGTGTGTGTGTGTGTGTGTGTGTGTGTGTGTGTGTGTGTGTGTGTGTGTGTGTGCGCGCGCGCGCGCTGCGTTCGAACGTGCGCGTGCGCATGTGTACAG
The DNA here is from genome assembly GCA_022606455.1 of Callitettix versicolor. Taxonomy (NCBI): domain Eukaryota; kingdom Metazoa; phylum Arthropoda; class Insecta; order Hemiptera; family Cercopidae; genus Callitettix; species Callitettix versicolor. The sequence continues at coordinate 45,312,389 of CM040183.1, forward strand.
TAACACGCTAAAAATTCTTAGATTTTTTTAAATCTTATTCCACTATCGTAATTGGCGTTAAAAACTGTATGCATTAGCATACTGAAGTTCTGAAATTGTTGAAATTAATAAATTTAATTTGGAGACGGTTAAAATTTATTTTTATATTTTTAATGCAATTCGAAAGTGTAAAATGCAAATATATATAAATTTTAATAACGTTACGATGGTGAGATCAGAATGTTTAAAAGAAGGTTAAGAAGAACCATTCCAAATCTTTAAAAATTAATAACGTTTTTATTATACATTTTTTTGAAAATCTAATTGCACCTTCGGAATCAGCGTTAAAATCCGTATAGATCAGATTTTTGAATTTTTAAAATTCTTTTAAGATATTCAATTTGACGACGACCAGAGTTCATTTTCTTACTTTAAATGTAATTTGGAAAGATAAAGTGGTAATATAGAATAACGCAGATGTCAATGCTGAAAGTAATAGTGACAGAAAATGAAAAATAGTGTCAGATAAAATATTATTTTTGTAATTTCGTTTCTACAACGTCAGCGAGACAGCTGCGTGTCGCGGTTACAAATTGATTATTATTATACTGGTAATGGAACATAATTTTGAAAACTGTTTACAAATAATTATTACACAATAAACTTAAAATGATAAGTTTTAACGCTTGTAAAAATTTTTTAGCTATGTTGCTAAGAATTTTAAAGTAATTACGTTGTAATTGCGAAAAATGGGATTTCAGGGCACTGTGTTAATTTGAAAGGTTAAACATTTACCAAAACCACTGAATACATACTTTCCCCTTTTCCCCTTCTTCTATCCCTCTAGCACTCCCTCTCCTTTCCTCTCACTCTGTCACCAACATATAAATGGACATGAGTAACTAACACAACAAAGTTTATGCTGCTGCTGACCACAACATAACTCCCGCAGCGTGAATCTTATTCAACAGGTCTACAAGTACTTTCACTGTAGCACAATAACCGAGAGTTAGGAAAGTAATACAACGATGTCACTGTTTACAAAACAATTTTATTGTTAAACAGGACTAGTTCACTTTCCTTTCCAATGGAAGGTCAGTCAAGGTCTTCGTGGGTGGAGCTGGTTGCGGTAAAGGAGAATGGCAGACAGGAACGTATTACACATGGTTTAAACACATACACGCACACACACACACACACATATATTATATATATATATATACCTGGACTGGAATTTCTTTTATAAAATTTATAGTATTGTAAGAAGATAAGAAGCGAAAACCATAGTCAATTAATTCTACAAACGAAGAAAGAAATATTTTTTCGAGAAAAAGTGCTCGGTGTATCAAAATCTTCTTTTAACAACTTTGCAAATGGTTATTAAATTGAAGTTTTTATCTTTAACAGAAAGACTGAAAAATTCCCTTTAACGGTTATATCCGTTACGTACCACTAGATCGAAAAATGTTAGGGAAATTTTGCTAATAAGTAAAGTTTAAAATTACAACAACACAAATTTTAATATTTCTACAGTAGTTGGTTTTCAAAATTTTGTTACTTAAAACCAATTCAATATAAATCAAATCCTAACACATCGAGATATTTATGTATTTATTGATGTATTATTATTATTCATGATTAAGTTTACGTTATATATATCTGTACTCGTGTATTGCGCTAATCATATGATATTGCATTGGTATGGCGCATGTTGACGGACTAATTTGAGTAGCTTCGCTGTTTTACTCGAGCCATAGTTTTTTAAAAGAAGGTATCTTGACGTTTTCGCTAAAATTTACTGTTATTTATTTTGGTTTAAAAGTTTTAAACGTCCTACATTGTCAATGCATAAAATTGGTTATTTTGTTCCAATTATGTCTCTGTCACTTAAAGAAACTTGTCAAGTTTGAATCTTATTTGTCGAACAGTTCTTAAAAATATATAAAATATTTTGTTTGAAAGGCGAAATGGCGAGTAGTGGGAAAATGAAACTTTTTTAGACAGCCCATATGCTTATATGGACATTTTTATTAGGTTTTATCTACTAAACTATATCCATAATTTTTGTAAATATATTGCGCATTAGTTTTACCATTTACTCCTGAAGATAAATTTTAAAAATTTTAAATTTGCTACATTAATTTGTGTTATGTATCTGTACGTTATGGCCAAATGGAAAAATCAGATTATGAAAATAATATTCGATGAGAGAAATATGCCATTTTTTGTATTTTATCGACAGTTCCAGAAATAGAATTTTAAAGGATAGGTTATAGTGATGCATTAGATTTAGGACTAAATTTGAGCAAAATATTTACTACCGATTTATAAGATAACTGATATTTAACAAATGTATCATAAACAAATTTCCAAAAACTCTAATGTAAATAAATAAAATTCTCTAAATTCAAACTAGAACTATGTGCTAATTTTTTTTTTTAATCTGACAATTTGCCCGGACTTCTGGTATGTAAACAAACACACAAAAACAGATAGCAAAACTTTTGAACTGAGGGTCCTTAAAACGGATAGATATATGGAAATTGAAATCGAAATCGAGTAAATATAATTACAATACATTGTACTGCGTTTAGTGAGAAAGTAAAAACGGCATTCGGCAGTGATAACGTTATTTTTGTTTTTATGATTTACTCTTTAAATTCGCTGCACTGACCTGAGAATTTAATCTTCATGTGCGGCAAAACGTGTTGAAAAATTAGGCTGAATTTTGGATTATTATTGAATGCTTGATTAAAATTTGACAAAAACAATTAAAATTCTTATAAAAAACATGTTTTGTTAATTTGTAACAAGATTTCTAATTAGATTTTTGTGGGCTTGTTGATAAAAAAAATCTTGTTTAAAAAAGGGTAATATAGGAGGGCTTTTCTGAAACCACACCTGCTAAATTTCACACGGTCATTTGTTCTATTGACAAGCAATGTTAACAGACAAATTTAAGTTCAGGTTAATACTACTTTATTTAATACTTTACTGGATAATTTTAAAAACATACCTAGAAAATACTTTGCGCACTGAAAAAGTCAAAATACGTCAGAAAATTTAAATTTTGATTGTAAATTACAAACAAGTATTTTAAAAAAATTATTATAAATTTGAGTAAATAGAGTGGACATAATTTACCAATTTTCTCGCGTTTAGTTTACGCCAAATATATGTTTAAAAATTCCATTTAAATTTTCGTAATCAACTACCTAACCTCGTAATCCGATAAAAACTCAACTTACCTTTAGAAAATATTTTTTTATTACTTTTATAAATAATTCCAATTTTAAACAATTATTGTATTTCTAAACTGCAATTTCCCTTCTGATTTCAATTTTTATAGTTTTATAATATTCTTATTTCTTGTTTAAGCAATCAGTGTTTACCTAAAAACCACCTTGATTGTATTTATTTCCCAACTTTTGAAGGAAAATCAAAATTAATATTGTGTTTGTAGCTCGAGATATCCTTTATAATTTCAATTATTTTAGTTTAAAATTTTCCTAATTTTATATTTAAGCAGGCAATAGCAACCTAAGAACCATTATGATAGCATTTGCAACATTTGAAGCTTCTTCTGTAAGCAGAATTGGTATTAAACTTTTACCTTGGAGATTTTCTGGACTAGGTTTGCCAGGTATTTTTATATTTGTAATTCCTGTTTAAACATACCTGAGTTATATATTAGTATTTTCTAACATGTGAAGCTCTTCTATAATTAAAATTAATATTAAATTTTTTAACTTGTTATAGATTTCTGGTTTAAGTATTCTCGTTTTTTTAATATTTCTAAATCCTGTTTAAGCAAATCTGAGCGACACGATAGCATTTGCTAAAATTTAAAGCTTCTTCATTAATTTTATATTTTGTAACTTGTTATAGATCTCTGGTTTAGGCTATCCAGTTAAAAACAAAATTAATTCCTGTTTTATACAGACGTGAGCAAAGAACCATCGTGATAATATTTGAAGGAGGTTCCGTAATCCCAGTATGAACACTGGATCATACCTTATATGTGATTTAACCACTCGCTTTACATATTACGGAAGTACAGCATCCATATTTGGCTCCTGGCGAGTTGGTTTCACTTCCGATGCCCATGCAAGGTCACTTTCCTCGCTGGCAACGAGTTCCAAGGAGGAACGCAAAGCTGCAATTACTCGACGAGTTTAGAATTTCTACTCCGCGGCAATTAGGTATTACAAGCTGCGTGGTCATTACCATCCGACGAGACATTCTTAACTTTAAATCTTACAACATATGAAACTTTTGATGTGAATAGATAATTATACACTTCTATGGACTATATTAGTCGTAAAATACAATGGTTAGTGGAAATATTGGAGATTATTCCTACTTTGTTTGCCTCTGAATATAAAAAAATATAGTAAATATTAATGTTGGTAATATCTGTTGAACGTCTGGTGTTAAATACATTAGTTTTTACTTTTTCACTGAAAGGAAATTAAAGAAGATATTGCGATCGTGAAATGAATCAGGATGAGATCTTCTCTGGAAAAGTGTTTTTTAATTGTTTGTCTGCACGCTTGCTTGTGTGGGGAAGGAAAACGTTTTCAAAGCCATTTTTCTTTAAACAAATTGTTAAAATTTGGATTCATCAAAATCTTTTGTTACAATTTTGATCATAACTATCTAAACAAAATTTTTGTCTGCAAAAGCCCCAAATATCCGGTTCAGTATTTATCGAAAACAAAAATAAAAAAATTAATGACTTCTTAAAACAGTTTCTTGATTTGTTACATCGTCCCGGTTTTTTGATGACACCTTCCAAATCGAAATTTTGAGGACTGATGTGATAGAAGAGAATTTTTAAAAATAGTTTCTGTATCTTACCCTGTTTGAAATTTTGATTTAATTATCTTAATCAGCGTGTACAATAAGTTACATAGCTGAATGGCAAAACCAGGATCAATGAAAGTCTTGGCCCTTTAATATTAAAAAAAAGATAATCAGCATTACAATTTGCATACTACAAAAACCCGTTGAGCTTTTAAATTACATTGAAAATACATTAATGAACCTTGATCGCTATCAAAAAAGTTTTTTAATTCCAAAGAATTTTGAAAATTTCAAGTGCTAATTAATGTAGTTGTTGACATTATTTACGGTAGTTAAATCGAATTTGCAAAAAATTTAAGAAAATAAAATTATGAATTTTAATATTTTAAAGATTCAAAAAGGCCGTCATTTTGGCACTGTTAAAAAAATTTTCTGGTTAACGATCTTGTCTAAGCTAGTTTCATAAGTTAGCATGCTCAAAAACAACACAAAACACACACACACACACACACACACACACACACACACACACATATATATATATATATATATATATATATATATATATATATATATATATATATAAATTTCAACGACCCCTCAAAAAGTGATCTAAATGTCAGGATCCGTGCCTAGGTCTTGATCCTGACATTGCAAAGAACCATGACTTTGCAATTTCTCCGACCATTCAACTCTGTGACCATAAATTAAAGATATTAAATTGCTTGGACCTTTACAATTTAGCTTAACAAAAATTTGTTCGTCTCAAGTTGGCGACATTTCATATCTTCAAAAATCGTAATTTATTCGTACACAATATTTTCATAAATCTGATTTTATCGTCAATAATCAGCATTAAAAACTGCATGAATTAGAATGTTGAATTTGCAAAATCCTTTAGAAAATCAAGAAATTTTATTTGAAGATGTTCAAGGTTCATATTGTGTGTGTGTGTGTGTGTGTGTGTGTGTGTGTGTGTGTGTGTGTGTGTGTGTGTGTGTGTGTGTGTGTGTGTGTGTGTGTGTGAAACACACACACAAACACGCACACACACACACACACACACACACACACACACACACACACACACTCACACAATTATAGATATTATTGACAGAAAAGATGTTGAATTGCTAACATAAATAATTCCCACCAAATTGGCTGATCCAATAGAAATTCGCTAAATTTAATTCGTAAATTTTTACTAAAATAAAAATTACTAAAATAAAATGCGTAAATTTTTACAATAAAGCCAAAGTTATTAACGTATCAACGTATTTTTTGTTGGTGGTTTATTAAGTTTAAAATTTTGTTAAGTAATGCTTTGTAGAGCAGTTTTATGTATTTCACATCTGTTTCAACTTTAAATACCCTTACGTGTGTTACACCATTTAATTTTAAACTTGAAAACTGGAGAATAATTAATTTTAAACTTTAACTTTAAACCGGAAAAAGTAAAAGTGTAAAATCATGAAAGATGTTAATTAATTTTAAATATTAGCTGCTGTCATGTGAGGGCTGAGTTGAAATAATTTAATACTAACAACCAATGCACCACCAACAGCTGACAGACAACTTGTGATGTTATAACATGATTTTCCCCAACAATTACAGGCCTTTACGTATTAAACTGTGCTTTCCTTTAAGATTTTATCTTATATCTACATATTCATTAACATTGGAGTATTATGCTATACCAACTTTCTAAAGAAAGTACCGGCTGGTATTCTGTGTGCTGTACGTGAGCTGTATCGATAAAATTATTCAAGTTTTATTGAAAGTGTAATATATTTACACTTTACACACACACACACACACACACACACACACACACACACACACACACACAATTATAGATATTAGTGACAGAAAAGATTTTGACAATTTCAGTTGCAAACTGCCTCTGTACAGGGTGGGAGTAAAGTAAGGTAATGTATTGAACTTAAGATAAGCTCACTAAAGTGCAGAACTTGAATTTCTATTGGAAAATGAGTTGTTAGAGAAGCTGTCACGGTAAAATACAGTCACGTGACCATAACACGATCTTATAACACGTTGTTAGCAGTAACTGACGAATTTTCATTGCAAAATCACAGGTAATGGAGGAACTATCATGGTAAGATCCAAACCAAACATCTTGAAATGAGTGCTGACTCTGTCCTCCCTTTTTAAGGGATCGTAAAATGTATCTATCTATTTCTCTCTCTCTCTCTCTCTCTCTCTCTCTCTCTCTCTCTCTCTCTCTCTCTCTCTCTCTCAGAGCTTGGATCTATTACAATTTAGGTTAACAAAAATTTGTTCGTCTCAGTATGGCGACATTTAAAATCTTTAAAAAATCATAATTTGTTTGTACGAAATATTTTCAGAAATATGATTTTATCATCATAATCTGCATAAATTAGAATGCTAAATTTGCAAAATCCTTTAACAATCAAGAATTTTTATTTGAAGATGTTCAAGGTTCATATCGTAAATTCGATGCAATTTGAAAATTTTTAGTGCTAGTATATACAGATGTTAATGCTATTTACGACGGTGAAATCAGTTTTTCAAAAAGTGGGTAGGACGAAAAAATACTTTTGGAAATTCGTTTTCATCAGGTCAGTGAGACATCTGAGTGCCGCGATTGTTTTTCTGCATTTATAGCTTTTTTAGTTGAATCAGTGCATCAGTGCTTTTTTAATTGAAAAGGGCATTAGTCATAATTTGAAAATGTGATTAACCGATCAAGAAAAATTAATTTTTCGTTTTTGATGTAATCTCAAATAGAATTTTTGGATGTGATTGTAATCTGGACGATTCATTTAGATACTTATGGCATATATTAAAAATTGTTATTCCATTTTAACAAAATGTCGTTTTTGTGGTTTTGTTGATTGATAATTGGTTAATTAATTTAGCGATGTGTGTAGACAAACATAGACACATAAAAAAATGGGCAGACGTCCAAATAATTCTCACTTTTTTAGATTTAGGAGGCTTGAAAACGTAAAAGTAAAAATTTGATCCATCAAAGTAAAAGATCGATTTATTATGCAATATTTTATAAAATTTCGTAGACTTTGTTCAGAGATAGTACAAGAACTTTTGTCAACATTGTGATCAAAGAAATTGATCAAACGAAGCGAGGACTCAGTTTCAAATCGACTGTTTGGCATTTCGTTTGTCTGTTTTTTTACGTAGTTTTGGCCAAACGCACCGACCGATTATTTTGAAATTTGATATGAAGGTACTTTGTATAAATTGGGAAAGACGTATGTATTTTTAAAAGTTTTCTCTGTTCATTTTTGTTTCAAGATGACAACCTATGATGTAGCAATAAAGAATGTAAGTAGTTGTGCCAAACGCGTTGACCGATTGTTTTGAAATTTGATAAAAATATATCTTGTATAAAGTTCAAAAGACGTAGTAAGACGTTTTTCCATTTATTTCGTTTTCAAGACGGTGGCTTTATTTCAATAATGAGAGTGTAGTTGTTTGCTATTTTCTGTAATAACGATCGAATGACAAAACCTGTCAAAATTTTGACTGCGTCGTTGAGAAATAAAATTGGTCCAATAACATTTTCCTAAGTATTACTGTTACCGGTTAAATTGGTAGAAAAATTAACGAGAGCGTCAGTGCACTGTCGTTTAGCGTTGGCCAGACGTGAATGTAAGAATATACTGCAAAGTCACTTCAGTATATAAAGTTCTTTTGAACTATTAGTAAATAAAACTATCAAACAATAATCGACTTTGATTTTGAAGCAGTTTTTGAAGAAATATTGGAAAAAACCTATTGAAGCTGGGACATTAATCCTATACTCATCCTGTTTGTATAGCTATGAAAATTCTTTGTGAAATTTAAAATGGAGTTACAAAAGACGGTATAAATAATCGCGCTAAAAATATCTCTCTATTCGGACATGCGTAGTTACACTTTTATTTATTAAGGTGTTGCATTACGAATGAGGCAGAACTAGTCGTTAATCTTACAAGACATTCATTTTGTTAGAAACAGGTTGAGGCAATAATAATTCATTGGTATTTAAAGTTTGTAAACAAGCTTCAAATTTTCTTTCATATGTTGATTAGACCTGTAGATTTATTTGATTGAATTTATGTAATAATCGTAAATTTTATTTTCGAGAAACTTGTAATCGTTAATATTTGTGTGTGAACGTTACAATCGAGTGTGCTTAAAGATATTTAAGGTATTGTGCAAAAATATTAGACAAACTTTCTCACAAATTATATATTATTATTTCCTCTTTAAATATTCGATCCGGAAATTGTCACCCGGATAAAAAAAATCTGAATATGAAAACAATATTTCAAAATAGATCAATCTGATTTTAGTAAAATTTTGTTTGAATTTGGATTAACTGGCAATGTCATAAATTTAAAATAAATTGATTTACAGCTTAAGAGTAAATCTATAAAGCAATACTGATGACACCAAATGCGTTATATTCATTCTCGAAGCTTTCAATTATATATTATTTTAAATTTGGTATACAAACTTGAGTTATGAATATTTTAAAAGTTTTAGGTAAATTTAATGAATCAATTTAACAAAATCAGACCTAAATTCAGCTATTTTCAATAGATTCATGGGATTTTTTGATAGAAACTCATACATTTTATTTTGGGTAGGTCTACTTAAGAACTACAATTTAGTCAACTGGTTGTAGCTAATTTTCTAGAAAAACAATTTTTGTAAATTTTACAGTTTTTTGTTAAAAAATAGAAAATTGAATTCTTGAAAAATTGAACAATGTTCTCGAGACATGAATAAACTGTTTTTACATTTCATCGAACTTTGTCAATTCGTTTGGTCAGACTGTACAGGCACAGAGACGGATAGACATCTAAGTAAAAATCTTTTTTTTTAACTCAGACCTGTTTTCTGCAGCCTAAAAGAACAGATTTTTTAAACATATGTTTGCCAGACTCATTCATTAACATTTGTGAATGCTGTTAGAGAGGGTGGCCCACGAAGCAGGCAAGATTTTCTAATTTTATTTTATAAAACTCCGTTAATTGCATATTTACAACTACTAAATATGTCAGCAAACGTTACGGTATTGAATGCGAAATATAAAATTATTTTAACGAAGAATATTACCACAAAAACAAATTAAAGATTTAGTATTTATAACGTGAAGGTCCTTATAAAAAATAAATTACGAATTTAATCTCAAACATCTGTTTCACATATGTAATAAAATTGGAATACAGTTCACAACAGATGTCTTTATTATAATCAAAACTGATGATCTTTGTTTTTTGTTTTATAAAGAAGAGGGAATCGTGTCGGTTAGAAGAGCATCCCTCTTGATATTTTACCTAAACCATCTTCAAACGAATGCTTGCAGTATTGAAAATGTTTCCCCTACTATTGCTAGTAGTGTTGTTTTCATTCGATAAAAAAATACATACGAATATTTTCGCAGCTATCTTAATATTTTATCAGTAATATTCGCATCAGTAATATTCACGTCGTATGACGTGATAAAAACGAATTTACAAAAGCAACACATACTTGTTTTAGTGTTTAGAGATAAAAAAACTTGAAAATGCTGATTTATGCTGCTTTGAGCGTTGATTTAAAATCTAAACATCAGTGTAAGATGAATGATTCGAATTATGATAGTTACTTTAGCACTGTGGAGTGTTAAAGTAATAAATGTCTGCACTGTTTGGATCAAGTAAGACTAAAATTTCAAACGTTGTAGTGCTAATGCATATAAAATGTTAAAACAGCCTCAAATCGTGTTCTAGTGGTCAGAATCCGTACATTGCCTGATCTACTCATTTCCTAATAGATTATTGTTTCATGTTGTTTGGTCTCTGAAACGCCCTTTGGTTGTGATAACATACACAGTTAGCCTTTTTACAATACAATGGCACACAGACGCGCCTGCATACTTTGACAGCCATATTTCTTTCTAGTTAGCCGTTAAATCCTTGATTACCGTCGCTAAATCTCGCTACATCTTCAATTTAATGGCAGTGAAAGTTTAATGTTTTATGTTCCACGTAACCGCTATGCTCGAACAGTAATTAATTGTTGTAAATAGGTTTTATAGGTGGCAGCGTTGTTAATCACTCCAATGCGGAAATCAGAGTCTGCGTGTTTATATATGTTTGTGCCGATCATTGTGTTTGTTGATCGCAGACGAAGATATATATATATATATATATATATATATATATATATATATATATTTATTTAATCGCAATAAATAATTAATCGCAGCATGCAGTTATATCACTGACGTGATGGAAGCATATTAAAAAAGTACGAATTTTTCGTTTTACTATTTGAAAATGCGTTTTAAATATAATAAACACCGTTAAAACCTGTGTATAATAGCATTTTAAACTTTAAAATTGCACTGAAAACACGGAAGGGAACCCTGACAGTCGTCAAATTAAATAAATAATTTCTACGTGTTTTAAAAATTCAAAACGCAATTCACATTTTGAACTTCTAAAACTCGTCGAAATTAAAAATAATAATTTTACGGCTGCTGGGGTTCACTTTTTTGTGTTCAATGTCATTATATGGAAAATTAACCTTTTTAGTTAAAAATAGTAATAGTTTTTAACGGTGATTATGTTTGCGGTATTTTCCAAATTTTCAAAACAATGTACGATAAAAACTTACGAATTTCTAAAGATTTGAAATATGTGCCATTTTGAAACTGTTAAACGAATTTATCTGCTTAACTAACTTGTATACACTTTACCAAAATTGACTATTCTTGTCAGGTTTTAATCAAATTGGACTAAAAGTGATCCAGAAGTCAGGATCTGTGGTCATTTCAAGGACTCGTTGCTGGATCTGTCTATGATGGCCGCTCCGATAGCTCATTAATTGAGTTCATAGAATTATTCGTAAGAGTAACAACCAAAGAGGTTTTGTTTGAGTGCTAGAAGGATTATTTAAGCATTATTTGGTCAAAATCTTTAGAGCCAATTCTGAGAATCGGTTTTTGTGTGTTGTGTTTGTAATGGATAACTTACAAAAAAACTCTTAAGCACAATTTACAAAAAATATTACAATTCCAAATTTCACAAAAACTGCTTTATTAGATTAACCACAGACAAAAACGCGAAAACGAACCTACATCCATTAAAAATTATTTTACGGAAATTTAATAATGATTGTGTCAACAAAAGCCTCATACTTACAATAATCATACTTTGAATATAATGTATATTTCATATTGTGAGAAATTATAAATATAATTTATAATGGTGACAAAGTTCTGGAAAGTTGCCGAATTTTGTATTGTCTTGTAATTTCGATAATGCGTTACCATAAAGTTCACCGTATTTAAATTTTTTGAAAGATTCTTAATAAATATCTTTACTGATAAGTAAGGAGCATTGTGGTGTGATATACAATTACAAAAATAAAACACTGTTTATAAAAAATGTAAATAAACTAATTTAATATAAATAGAAATGTCAGACAAGTCCTCCTGAGTCCTCTGAACAAGTCCCCTGAAATTTAAAGGGGACTTTAATGTGCTATCAACCCCTTGTGACGATCAACCCTTTGATATTACATTTCTGTAACATAGCTACCAACGTCATGACACTAAACAGAATTATTCAAGAGGTTTTGTAACTAAGGCTAAGTATTTTTTGATATTTATTAGTTGAAAATTTAAGGGTTTTTGTATAAAAGAACGAAAATTTATTGGAAATAAAATTTTAAAGTACAACAGTTAAACATTAATATTTTTGTTACCTAGCTGATGTACTGACATGATGGAATTAAATTCTTTAAAAGAAGAAAATTCAATGATACAATCAAATACTTTTTCATTTTACAAAAAAAAAAAAATCAAGAAAATGAATCTCTAAAAACATTTAGTCCTGTTTTTTTCCTCGAAAATATAATTTCATAATCGCCAATAACAAAAATATAGGCACAAAAAGAAGAAGAATCAATAAATTAATATACCTCGTAAATTATGAAAATCAGGAAACACCAATTAATCCTTCATAAGGATGTAGGCTCTGCGGAGGCGATTTGCTGACTAATTGAGAAAACTAGAAAATTTAATGATCACGCCGAAGTGTACGCAGATAATTTACTGAGACCAGTTTGTGCCGCGGGAGGTCTGCAAAATATACAATCTTGTAAGTTTTACTAATCTGTTGTTAACAGCCAATTTGACGTTATTATATTGCGGAGGGAAAGGCAAGGCATACTTTACGTATTTAATGATCGGTTGGTGACGTAACAGTTGCTGGGATGCGCAGTAGATTTGAAAAACTAGCGTAACTGTTCAGTTGTATTACACCTGCTGATTTTTTAACTATAATGTGTAAATGTTAATGTTATACTTTCTCTCTTCATTGTTACTTACAAGTCAATGTTAATTTTAAACTTTGAAATAGTATGTTTTCCTTGTTATTTGTTATTTTTTGAATATTTCCTTTTTGTTTTTAATTTAAACATATCTGTATTATCCTATACATTTAATATACATATTTTTATAATAATGTGAAACTTTCACGAATTCTTTAAATTTTCTTTAATTCGTGATTTTCCCGTAGACTATAAAGTGTGTTGCAAAATTTCAGTTGCGTTCACATTTATAAAACCTGCAATGTGTTTTTATTAAATCGTGAATGTTTCCATTTTATGTCCAGTTTGACCTAAATTAATTGCGTTACATTCACATTGAGGTCAAATTCACTTTTTATTATGTTTCTTTCCAACATTAATTTTTTTACACTCTGCTAGTAATAGTGCTATTATGTTTGACAATTTGAACAAGTTTCTTGTTCCAGTAAATGTAAACTTATCACAATCAGTTTTCTCCTTATCTGTAACTGTTTTCATATCTTCTAAATAAATGTTAAGAATTATTCGAAGTAAAAAAAAACCTTAAACAAGTCTCAATAAAACATATTTAAAAACCTAATATATAATAACATATCTTGTAAAATATATTATAAAGTGACATGTTTCAATCGATAGGCCTAAGTAAAATATGAAATTTAAACAAATCGTATTTGTAGCATAATTATAACTTAAAACACTTAAAAAAATATTGAATGTGCAAAATTATTGGACTGATTTAAAATTTCATTTTATTAAAGGGTTATCCCTTTTTTAAAAAGTTTTTCAAATTGTAAGTAAATTTGAACATTGAACTTTTAGGCGATGAAGAATTGTTTTTTTCACGGTTTGTAAAAATTTAAATTATATGTCTTTGCTGTTCTTAAGTAAATATAACTGTTATTTTGCATTCTAAAACAATATTTCCGTGTTCAAAATTAATTAAGTTATAAATAATAAATTAAGCGATTATTTAAAAAAATATTAAATAACTTTGAATTGCGCCATAGATGTATGCAAAGTTTCAGGATAATCTATCACAAATTAGTACTTCAAAAATTAATTTTAATATCTAACCTATACAGAAAAACGGATGTTATGAGAAAAATAAAAGCTTTGGAAAAAATGTGGCAGTCGGATATTTAGCCGACAGAAGTGAAAACGTAAATAAATCTAGTCACATAGCTTTCAATTGTTAATGTTATAGCAATTTTGAAGGTTGGGTTGGACATGTAGTTTAATGGCACCATTAATAATTTAAATAATTAGTGAACTTATTTACATACATACCTACTATGAACAATATTATACAAAGTATGTGGATGATGTATTTAACTATTCACATTCCGTAATAACTGGGCTAGTATGTAATATAATTGTATTAATTATAATTTAAATGTATTATTAACCTTATTTATATATATTAAAGTACAATCTTATACAAGGTATGTGCAAGATATATTTAAATGTAAACTCTTTAATAATTTGGTGCTTGATGGGCTGATGATTTAGTATAAAGGCGTTAATTATAATTTTAATTATTGACATTATTTATGTACATATTAATATTATATTATCACTGTATACAAATATTAGATGTAAATACTTTATGCAAGATATATTTAAATATAAATGCTTTAAACTATTTTGTGTTAGATGAATCTAGTATGTAGTATAATGGCAAATGTTTTTTAATTAAATTATATATATAATTTTAAAGTACAAAAATTTTAATGTAAAAATCAGACTGCGTACCCGTGACGGACAAAACCTTACATGCTAGCTCGATTTATCCTTATCAAAACAGACTGTGTAACCGTGACGAACAAAACCTTACATGCTAGCTCGATTTATCCTTATCAAAACAGACTGTGTAACCGTGACGAACAAAACCTTACATGCCAGCTCGATTTATCCTTATCAAAACAGACTGTGTAACCGTGACGGACAAAACCTTACATGCCAGCTCGATTTACCGCCATAAAAAAAACTAAATTCTCTGACGATTCAGGCGAGCCTACAGAAGTTTTCGCTTTAAAAGGTCAGATTTGAGAACAAAATAAGCAGACGAAACTCACAAGGACAAAAGAGTACAAGTATATAAAGCAGATTGTTGATTGTTTATGTTGTTTGATTTTAATTGTTTATTTAAAATTCAGCCTTGGTCGGCATCTTCATGCGAGGCAGTGTCGAAGTTGATAATTAAAACAAATTCTCGATTGCCGTTTCAAATGAAGGTTAATTAATATGATGTAATTATATAGTACTTCAAGGTGCTCACTACAACAGGTTCTATGGTCTGCATTAGTATGCATTTGTTACAGTTATCGGAGGAAACAGAGCGGAACCTTCTGAGGTTGGCGGGATTTGTAAGTTGTAAGTTGTAGGCCTGATCTTGATTACAAAGAGCATATTTGGATAATTTTCGAACTACAATTATCTAAGACATTTTTACAAAGGAAATGATCAATGTGGCTATACCAATTCGTAAATCTCGATTACGTCTTAATTACTTCCGCTGATGTTGCACAGAGATTCTCGAATTCGATTTTTACAGTTTCATAATTGGCTCAACCAACACAAACTATAAGTAAATCCTTACAAAAAATCATATTACCGAATCAAAAACTTAAATCATGTGTCATGTGTTTCTCGATTCCTTGTTTTTCTTATTACTTAGTCAATGTTGCCCTTCAGTCATAACTATTTGATTAATTGTAACATTTTCATTTCTTTGTTTTAATTAATTTTTTAATCGTCGTAGACTTTCTCGTTTATTTTTTCTTAAACATTGTTCTTCATTTAAAACTTATTTTAAAAAAATAATTTTATTATTAATTTTATTTAGAAATTGAATTTTTAACATAACCACAATGGAAGTAATATTGGAGCAACAGCTGGGCAAAATCAGCTGTTTAGAATCAGCTTATTCTTACAATAGCACACAAAACGCTAAATATACCGTTATATGCAGTATGACATTGGCACGCTTTGGGCAAAATCCAACACAACCAGCACTAAAACATGACACGTGTTAAAACATGTTTTTTGAGCAATCGTTAAAGGACGAGGAAAGTACTT
The DNA here is from genome assembly GCA_022606455.1 of Callitettix versicolor. Classification (NCBI taxonomy): domain Eukaryota; kingdom Metazoa; phylum Arthropoda; class Insecta; order Hemiptera; family Cercopidae; genus Callitettix; species Callitettix versicolor. The sequence continues at coordinate 45,328,604 of CM040183.1, forward strand.
AATTTCTCAAAATCGGTATTATAATAAAATTTGTTACAAGTAGATGTTTTTAGAAAATCTGAAAAAATCGTGTTTATTTCATTGACAGTGTACGTTACACCGCTGTATTTTGCCTTCGCGTCTGTCCGTCTGCTATACAACCTTCTATATCCTAAAGGACAAATAAAAATTGTCTATTTTAAATATAAAATAATAGCAGTACGCATATATCTCGCTGACGTGATGGAAGCGAATTTCCAAAAATAATTTGTTTATCTTCACTTTTCTTGAAATATTGATTTCACCATCATAATCAGCACTAACATCAGCATTTTTAACGTTGATATTACTTTGTAAAAAAGAAAGTGGAACTAACGAAACGAAAATTTGATAAATCGGTTTTAAAGAATTTGACCCATTAGGTTTTTGTCGATAACTGTCGAACCGGATTTTCGTGATACGCTTGTATTGCATCTTTAACACCCTGCAAGCCATTTCGGCCATATTGAATATATTTCCTATAATATTAATGTTAATTTACCAGAATATTAACAATGCACGTGTTTCTTTAGTAGGAAAAAATATTTACAAATGAAAAAACTCACCACATTCTTAAATAGGGCCACGATCTTTAAATTAAGATAAAAAACAAATAATTTTATCCTAACAAATAGCGGAACAATTGGTATCGTTAATTAACAGGTTTTTAGATAACCGCCGATAAAATCGATCTCAACGGATCTTGAAAATTGAAACAACTCAATTATGCAGTTTTTAACGTTAATACAATGGTAAAAACAAAATTTTTATGGCAAAAAGTAATGATTTTTTAGTTATTTGATAATTGTCAAATTTTAAAACTTCTGAACAAATTTTGCTGGGAAAAAACTTATTCAAGCTATTAATTACTAAAATCGATTTTTATTCGAATCAAGTCTAACAAACGTGCATAAACCGGGCCACTCGAAAAGCCCATTTTCCAAAATTTGCTAATAAAACTAGTTACTTTTGAGTATCTATCACCGATCCTAAATTAAGAGAAAAGTCATTGAAAAATTTGTTTGTTTTCAAAAAGAAGGTAAACATTCTATAAAAAAGACTATTTGTATACCAAATTTCAAAAGGAATGTTTATAAATGATTGTACTTATGCGCTCAAAAAATATTAAAAATGATAGAGTTTAAGAGAAATCAAAAATTAAATATATTGAAAAACTAAATAGATATGAATAAACTATCTGCTATTACAATAAAATAATTAATTTTTTATTAATTTATTTAAATTTTGAATTTAATAATGTAAATATTAAGACAGAAAAATATCTTATGAGTATAAAAATATTCGTTCACTAAATGAAAAAAAGTGAATTTCTAAAAAGTGACAAAGTTTAATAACACTTTTATTAACAAATGTTTTTGTATTTTACAATAAAAATGAACTTTAGCCACCGTAGGAGTCATACTGTCTTAAAATAAAACTAGGTTGTGCAGGTCTTAATTCTGATTGTGAAGTGAAATTGAAATATTAAAAAAATAAAAAATTAGGAATATTTAAGAATTTAGGAATTAAGAAATATTTTTAAAAAAATTAGGAATATTAAACAGCCAAAATTTTGAAATTGCTGAACCAATTTCACCAATATATTTGTTTAAACTGTTTTAAAAATATTTTTTTTCGGCCAAGTTTTGAAACAATTAATACCAGAATTGCGAATGTCAGAGTGTAACAAATATATTAATTTTTTCAAAAACAGTGTTATAGAACTTAGGATCGGTGGTCATTTCATTTTTCCGGTCTGGATCTTACTATAAAATCCTACGATAGCTCGTTTATTATTATTATTATTATTAGAAATACACTAAATATATTAATCATCACTCAGGGAAAACAAATACATTTGGTGCATAACTGATCCAAATTTATCTTCGAGAAGTAGTCAAATTATAGTTATTATAACCATAAAATGTATGCTTTTATAATTTAGATCTTTTAATCAGCGTAAAGTATTTATTTATATACGTATTTACGTATGAATAGCCTAGGTTGAGGTATTAACATATTGTATATATTGTAGGTAAAAGAATATGATACATGTTAATACAAGCATGTTAAACAAGAATTGCACTCCTACTGGGATCATGTATTTTTGAATGATCCTTTGTTAATTGTACAACAGATTAATATTTTGTGTCAAGTAGAAACCAATTAGTAGCTAACAACAGTTGTTCAGCCTACTCAATACAGGACCTCCTTCTTTTAACCTGTCTATACACGTTGCTAACACAATTAAGTGCACGTACAGTCACTACAGATAAAACGATTCATAACGTCAATCGGTATGTGGAGAAGTTATGATGCGCGGATGAGGGAAAATGAAAGGGAAGGAGGGGTGTCCTTTAAAAGCTGATTATAGAATTTTCAAGCAACTGATTTCAGTAATACCATAAAAAATATATCGGTTATCAAAGTCAGTGTTTTCCTCTCCAACATTCTTTTCAGCTTGTTGCTTTTAGTGATTCTGTCATGGTAAGACCCGTGACAGATCATGCACATGTTATTTGTGCACAGATTATGCACATGTTTTGAGAAGTTGTTAAATGTTTTTTAAAAAATATATATTTTATAAAAAAAAGTAAATAGAAAAGTTGTATTATATTTAACTTAAAAAAATATTATTTTACTCCGAGAATTAGCATTAAAGTCGGTTTAGGTTAGAAATAGAAATATGCATATATGTTTGAATACAGGTTACCTAACCCCAGTTCACAACATCTAAATTTAGAAATGCTAATTTATGCCGACTGGAATGGTGAAATAAAATTTCAAAAAATTGTAAATTTTGTAGGTAAGTACAATTATAGTTGCATATCAGATTTTGTAATAGTGAAATTTTCTTTTCTTCCCGCTATTCAATATTGTGTTTTTGGAAATTCACTTTTGTCACTCCTGTAGATAGCTGTGTACTGCGGTTGTAATTATATTTACTTTATTAATGTATAAATTCTGTGGTAATACCCTCTTTGATAACCCTCTAAATGTATATCGAGCTCCTTTATCTGCCTTTCATACTTATTAAAATTGATGCTTGTTGAAATAATCCTGTTTACTAAAACCAATTAGATCCATTTTTTCAACCCCATTCGTAACATTTTCTTCCAGATCAATCAGTCTCCTTAATTCCTCATTTCGCCGGAAATAATCTTCCCCTACCACCAACAGCCTTTCTCGCACTGTGAATTGAAGCTATATTTCCTGTAAATTTCGCAACGAGTACTAAATCAAACATGTCTTCTTGTTTATTAATCTTAATTTTGAGAAAGCAACTTGTCAGCTCAATTTCATGTCCTTGTCTCAAAGCTGAAAACTTGTTTAGCACCTTGATGATCAGAAAACAAAAGAAAGTACGAAGACCGGTTCGAATCCAGTTGTCTGTAATCGATCGCTTTGTTATTCGACAAACGATAACAAAGGTTACGTAAAATATAGAGGCAGCTTCCGAAGTGACGAGTCCAGAACAACTGTATCCGGATGTTTTGGGTCGAGATGTCGGGGAAAGTGGTTGGGCGTGGCTGAACTTGAGGAAACTTGATCCGGCAGGGAGAAAGTCCTACTTTGTTACATAAACTTCGAGTCAAGTGCACAATTCGATCCAAGGACTACCACTGACTCACTGATCCATCTATTGCTTTGTCGGATAATCTTTTCCACTCGACAACCGTTCCACTCCACTGTTACATTCATTCTTTGTGTTTACCAATTTGGCTCTTTTAAAAATTCATGTTCATATTGGATCATATTTCCTGACGTTGCCAACAACCATAATTGAAAAACATACATAACTTTTTTTGTGTAACACATCCTTTTGTTTTAACGAAAATGTTTGTGTTTGTTTGTTGTTGATTAGGACCTAGCTTAGCTACTGCAAGACCATATATTGCAGAATTTTAATTCTCGTTCCCGACAATTAAAACGTAACAAAAATTTAAGAAACAAATTTATTGTCGGGAATTCCTCTTATTAAATAATTATTCACACTTATGAATGTGTATTGTTTACACAATTAGTCTTCTAACAAACAAATTCTATACTTTAAACATAGAAATAAACTATTTTTTGTTCTATTTTAAGGTATTGACTCATTTCATGTACTCATGTACTACAAAAATGATATAACTAATATCATTAAAAAAGTAATAAAAGAGAAATATTTAATAATTATTTCTCCAAATATTGTACTCTTGTAATGACTGCTTGAGTTGACTCTGCCCAGAATATTAATGATCCTGTCTTGGAGTACAGTTACCGTCAGCCCTGATATTAAATCCCTGTAATAGTTATGTGTCTCACATTCAAGATTTTATTCATGGGAGATATTCTGCTTCTAACTTTGATCAGTAGCCCCTCTGCTATCGTTTCTTCTCTTCTCAGTTTGCTTTTGTACTTCCGGTAGACGCTACAAACAAATGTACAGCTACAAACAAATGTACAGCTACAAGCGGCTGCCTGATTTAAGATAAGCTATCGCCTTACTGATCTGAGGGGGTAAAACCAACTCTCACTTAGTCTACTGCAGATTGAGTAGGTTTACTTAGCGTTCCTGTAATATACTGTCCAGAGATCAGAAACAGTCCAGTTTCATTCTTTATAATATTTTTATTATAAAAAACTCCATCGTTTTCTGGGCCTTGAAGTTTTGTTTCCAATTATCAAAATCCAATAAGGAGCTAGACAAATTAATTACCAATCCATATAGAGCCAAAAAGACATTGTTAAGGTTAGACTGAAATTGGAGATCGTTTGGTTTCTAGCTGCTTAAGCTAAGTCGCACCTTTTATCCATTGTACGCCTTTCAATGTTGGCTTGGTATGAAGGGATCCAACCCGAATACAGATGGACGAAGACGAAGGAAGAATAGATCCAACTAGGGCATATCAGGATTACCAAACCCGTACGTACAATGTGTAAGCCTCTATCACGCAAAGATTTTATACAATTATTCTTCTTATAATAAAAAATTTGTTGGTGATATATATATATATATATATATATATATATATATATATATATATATATATCGCTTTTAAATTTGTATGCGAAATGACAGAAAATAACCAGTGTTGCTATTTTCTCTTTAAAGAAGTGACTTTTAAACAATAACATTGAATAATAAACTAATTATTCAAAATCAAACTTAATTATTAAAATCCGTTCACTACATGAAAATGGCGGTCATTCGTATTTTGAAAAATTACAAAATCATAACTTTTTCTTTCACACATTTTTAAAATTTGAACTCACTACCGTAATTAATTAAATACTTAATTACCGTAATCAACGTTGAAATAAGTATAAATTAGCATTTTGAGAAAATTAACTTTAAACGCCACCAAATTTATCTTCGTGTATTCAATAAACTTTGTGGACCTTTAACTCTGGTTGAAATCGGAAAATATGTCAAAAACGTTTTTGAACTATTTTGAATTTGATGAACAGATTTTTACCGATTTTTACCAAATTATGTCAATTACAGTACAATTTATACTAAGTTTATAATCAAATCGGGCAGACAACTGTTGATTTATTTTACTCTTGTTGTATTTTATACTATTGATTCTCCAGTAGCTTATTATCCGTTAAAATTCACTAACTGAATGCTTGCAAACCGTCAGTAAAATATGAAATTAACTTTTCGACTATACTTTTAATTTTTCTGAAACCAAGCAACTATTTTGAACTTATCAGTTTGATGCTGTAAGATTAGCACCTCATTTTTATAAGTTTGTCGCTTAGTAATTTTATAAGTTTGAATAAAATTTGCATTATTATTGAATTGAAAGACAGTTAAACACAAACAATGTGCCAGCACACGCACAATTAATCATTGTTTGGCGCCCAAGTGCTTGACGTATGAATATAATATACATGAGAACAATGACATAATACGTCAATAATTGGCGACGCTTGAGGTAGCTGGATCTGTCCTAACACTGGTGTACGTAATGATTAAGCTTATTAAGTATTGTCGAAGAATTTGAAAAATGCGCGATTGAATTCGGCAAAGGCGTAGGACGACCGGCGGTGAAACTGGCGAAAGAATGCAGTCGGGCCTACTTTTTGTATTACTATTTTCGTCTCCTTTTGTATAATTTTGTAGGTTATTTTTAGTACATTGAAAATCGCAGGATATATTTTTTTAATTCCCAGACTCCCGTCTATCTATACAGTTCTGTTATTGTGAAAAAATGATTCCAATTATATCTGCTGTGTAACTACATGTTTTAGCTTACATTCTTGATTTCGATTAAATATATTCAAATAGCCGTAGTCGTTTTTTTTTTTTTTAACGTCCGACTATTGTGCACACTTGGGTTCATGCAGACGATGGGATGATTTATAGCTATGAAAATGCCAAGTCCTGGCTGGGAATTGAACCCGGATCCTCGGGGTGAAAGTCCAGTACTCTATCAACTAGGCCACCGAGGCGGCTATGTAGTAGTTTGCTCATATATCGCAATCATTTTTGAATCGTTCAAAAGCATTTGTTTTAAACCAATTTTCTTTCAACAAACTTTGAAAATTAACAAAATATTATATTTTCTCAAATCTATTTTAACGATTTTGAACCCTCGATATCGGCAGTTTCGATTATCTGCAAAAGCTCATATTTATTTCTGGGCAAAAAATGTAACAAATACGTTACTTGAACATACAAATACGTATGTTAGCCTTGTACTGGATTGTTAATAACATTCTAGTAGGTAATTATCGCATGGAACTGTGACATTAATTAAATATCTAAAAATATGTATTTTATAATATAAAATCGTTGTAACACACACACGCGCGCGCGCACACACACACAAAACATAACATACAACTTAACACTAAAACATAGCACATTGAATTAATACTTGTTAATACAAATTATGACTGAAAGTTGTAAATGACTGCAACACTACGGATATAGGCATTATGACACCAAGAATTGAAAATATAGTAAGAAATGTAGAAGGGACAGGTTGTGATACAATAAACGAAACTGATGCAGAAGCAATGGAAAGACTTTTCTAACTGGAAGAGTTCCGTAATGAATAGCCGAAACAATGAATGAATTCCTAGGGTTACTATTTCACTGCGGTCTTTGTATATCTATTTCTTCCCCTTTCTACTTTGCTTAGATGCTCAGTTACGGAGCCTTCTCAAGTCCTAGTCTCTTCATAAAGATTGGGATTCGGGGAGTGGTTATGTACCCCACTCTATTTGGTAACTTCCCAGTTCGTTATTGAGGTGCATGCAGATTCTTGCTCTACTAATTAACCTTTTCAAATTTTCTTTCTCTTGACAATTATCACTGAGGTTATGTTCCACTTGGCCAGCTTCTTCTTGTATCAGTGAGATTTTGCTCATTCTATTTAACATTTTCACTTATGTTGTTCCCATGAGTAGCTAGGAAAATGAGGTCTGCCCGTACAGTGCCGCTCATGCATGGGTGATAGTAAATGATAGCATAGTAAAGGTACACTGAAAGATCGCCAGATATCTCAGTCGCTTTACACTCTAGAGTTTGCCGAACAATCTCGAGATGTGTGTGTGTGTGTGTGTGTGTGTGTGTGTGTGTGTGTGTGTGTGTGTGTGTGTGTGTGTGTGTGTGTGTGTGTGTGTGTGTGTGTGTGTGTGTGTGTGTGTGTGTGTGTGTGTGTGTGTGTGTGTGTGTGTGTGTGTGTGTGTGTGTGTGTGTGTGTGTGTGTGTGCAGGTCTTGAGTAGACGAGTGAGAATAGTTTGAGCTAAGCATGGTGCGACCGCTAAGCCCATCAGCTACACACTTCACCTGCTTCCGTCGGAGACGATGGCGGAAGACGAAGTAGAAGTAGAAGCTGCAAAGCCGCATTTCCCAATAAATTATTGAATTATACTTCTTCTTAAAATGAACACTTGAGTGATCGCGTACTCGAATTTATTCCTTCAGTAGAAACAGAATTGAAGTGTAAAAGGTGAATTCAAAGTTCGAGACTTTTAGAAATCTATAAAGACATTAATTAGAAGCGGAATCGAAGTTTCTCCTCTCCTGATTGGTGTAGCGCACAGCACAGTAAGCTTTTGTACAAAGTTATTTCAAGTATAAAGTGTATTGATGTTTTTCTATTGCCTTAATTTAGTGTCCTGAATCGCTGAACCCTTCTGAGCTCATGCTGTTATATTGGTCTCATTGTTTTGTTACCAGCTGTGTATTCTATGAACCTAATCAACGGTTATAGCGAGTGGTTTTCTGCACTTTTAATAAAATGTAAAACTTAATCCAACAAAACGTATCACTCTCTGAAAAATCTTCTTGAAAAATACGCTACTGAAAAAAATTTGGAAAATTCTTCTAATTTGCAAAATGTCTTATAAAGAATTTTCTCAAAAGTTTGTTTTATAAAAACAGTTATTAATATGTTGTTTTTATTAAAATTTATTATGGAAATGTAAGCGAGCCGTAGTGTCTGTAAATACGACTGTTAAACCTTGACACAATATTAACAAATTAAAAAAAATATGAAAGGACATTTACTTTGTAACATAGTAATATTTAGGCATATTTTAATGAATTTATAAAGCGATTGGTATGGAAATAAAACTATTAGTCAGATGAGGATAATTGTAAAGAATTGCTATGAGGGCATGGGCTGGTTGGACGCGTTACTAAACAAATGACTACTTTATAAATACTTATCTGTTTTGTATTGCCGTCAATTCATGGACGAACCTTTAATAAATTTAAAAAATTATTTTTTACAGATTTTAACGTTGAATATGATTGTGAAATCAGATTTAAAAAAGTTTAAAATAATAGTTGTAATTTCTTTAACGATTTTGAATGACTTCAATTTTGAAGTGGTTCTTCGATTTTGCTGGTTAACAGAAGAGTTGTTATAAAATCAATTACTAAGTTTTAATCAAATCAAACGATAATGTACTATACACACGCGCGCGCACATTCACACGCTTATATTAAAAAAATCTTTCTTTAATCTTTGAATAGTTTGAGCAGATAGTATAGGCGTATCATATGTAACATGTTTATAAAATTTGCAAACTCCACAAACTGTATACTGGAGAAGGCTTTAAATTACAAAATGTTCTAAAGAAGGAAGAAAACTATCTATAAATTAGCTTCCAAGGCACATTAAATTAAATTCATGTGACAACTGAACCGCAGAAAAAGATGTAATTATTTGCAGACAGAAATTCGCTAATAATCCTACCCTGGCATCACAGATCAGGTTTTCTATCGCGTTGCGTTGCTATTTTCTGCACAAATTAACTGTCAACCTGTTCACTCATGGATGCCTAACGTTTCCTGTTTCAAATTCCTTAACTAACTTCCAACTTTCAGTTTTTTTACCTTAGCGAACATAAAAGATCACTTCCTGCAGACTCTAAAAGGTGATTTATTAGAGCTGTTTTTCTGCAAAGTTTGTTTGAAAATACACTAGTTTACTGTTTCTTATGACTTGCTTATAAGGGAAATCATTTTAGAAAAGTACTCAAAGTAAGGGGGAAATTACCTCACAAGTTTTTTATTACGCTAAATACCGTCTACGAAAAAGTTAAATCAATAATTTACCGAGCGAAGGTAAGTTTCTGTTTCAACTCTTCCGTTCGGCATTTGGTTTTTGTGTTTGTTTTGTTTGTTACGTAGTTGTGGCCAAACGCATTGACCGATTGTTTTAAAATTTTGTACTTAGGTGCCTTGTATAAAGTCAAACGAATCTTTTAAGATTTTTCCCATTCATTTCCGTTTAAAGATGGCGACCTTAGATTTACAATAGCGAGTTTACGCAGTTTTAGTGAAACGCGTTGATCGAATGTTTTGAAATTCAATAGAAAGGTACCTTGTATAAAGCCAAAATAACTTATGTGTAAGATTTTCCTTTTAATTATGTTACAAAATGACGGTCACTGGTTTAACGATGGCGAGTGTACGGGGTTTTAATTGAACGCATTGGAGATATGTTTTGAAATTTGGTACGAAGGTATTTTGTATACAGCCCTAAAGACGTATGTGTAAGACTTTTTACCATTCACTTTCTTTGTGAAAAAGATCATTAAATTTCCAATAAAATTGGTCCAGTAATATTTTTCGTAAATATTACGCTTACCGGTTAAAGTAGCGGAAAAGTTACGACCATTCTTACAACAAGAATTGAGTTCATTCTTATATTAATTAACTGTTCATTGATTTACAAGTTTATAATATTTGCAAAATTATTAAATAATTTCATAGATTCTGGCTTCCAACTAAAATAAACATGCTCCTAATATTCCGTCAACATTACTTACTTTTTCTCAAGGTTACATTACTATCATTTCTATTATCTGTTTACCTTCCTTTCCTTGACTCTTTATTTATTACACACTTTTCTGACTTTTCGTTATATTATTTGTATAGCTTGATACACATAATATAATTTTACTACACATACACATAGGCGCCCCCGCAGGAGGTACGGACTAGCTGCACCTATTGAGAGGATTCAGACGTCTCTCGCGGTACCCGAGTCTAACACACACTTACACTTGCAACACTACACTTCCGAATTTAACAACTATCGCACATATATTTAGGGATTCGATAATAGTAATAATAATAATAATAATAATAATAATAATAATAATAATAATAATAATAATAATAATAATAATAATAATAATAATAATAATAATAATAATAATAATAATAATAATAATAATAATAATAATAATAATAATAATAATAATAATAATAATAATAATAATAATAATAATAATAATAATAATAATAATAATAATAATAATAATAATAATAATAATAATAAATAATAATAATAATAATAATAATAATAATAATAATAATAATAATAATAATAATAATAATAATAATAATAATAATAATAATAATAATAATAATAATAATAATAATAATAATAATAATAATAATAATAATAATAATAATAATAATAATAATAATAATAATAATAATAATAATAATAATAATAATAATAATAATAATAATAATAATAATAATAATAATAATAATAATAATAATAATAATAATAATAATAATAATAATAATAATAATAATAATAATAATAATAATAATAATAATAATAATAATAATAAATAATAATAATAATAATAATAATAATAATAATAATAATAATAATAAATAATAATAATAATAATAATAATAATAATAATAATAATAATAATAATAATAATAATAATAATAATAATAATAATAATAATAATAATAATAATAATAATAATAATAATAATAATAATAATAATAATAATAATAATAATAATAATAATAATAATAATAATAATAATAATAATAATAATAATAATAATAATAATAATAATAATAATAATAATAATAATAATAATAATAATAATAATAATAATAATAATAATAATAATAATAATAATAATAATAATAATAATAATAATAATAATAATAATAATAATAATAATAATAATAATAATAATAATAATAATAATAATAATAATAATAATAATAATAATAATAATAATAATAATAATAATAATAATAATAAAAATAATAATAAAATACACATAGTCGTATATTAATGCTATATTGAATTTGTAAGTTTGACACGAATTACTCGTAAAATTACAAACTACACTAAAAATATTCCACAGAAAAAATATTTTTGCGATTATAGTAACAAAATCTTTTTTAATTGGTTTATCAAAATATGCATTCACCTCAAACATAGGGCGAAACTTCTAAACGAATAGTGCATCCCTGTCTTATACTTATGGATCACTGTAATTTTGCCTAAAACTAAAACTAAAAGCTTAGATTCATTTAGATAACGTATTTTTCGCCATCTTTCTTTATTTCTCTCGACACCTCTTAGCGTTTGATATAGAAGGCCTGCCCTCTCTTATATATGTTAATTTATGCAAATTGCTACAGATGTTTAGGCGAGTGTATAGCGCCACCCAGGATCTTGTTAAAGTAGTTCTTTTTATTTCCTCGTTAAACAGTTGGTCCTGGACTTTCTACACAATGCGTCTGAGTTTAATACTAATTTATTGCAACGCTTAATAATACAATCCTATCTTGGACAGTAAGTAAAATATATGGGTGTTGGCGAAAACGAAATTTGTTTGACTATTTTTATATCTTCCACACCAGCTTTTTTGATCGATTAAGTTAAAATGTGAATGCGACTACAATTACAACGAACACCATATAAATGTATTAATCCCGGCACGCAGGTGTCTCGCAGACGTGATGGAAGCGAATTTCCAAAAGTAATATTTTTATTTTATCCTATTTTTTGAAACTCTGATTTCACCATCATAAACAGCGTTAAAGTCTGCATATATTGTCACTTTAAAATTTCCAATTTCATTGAAAATATTATTACTAAGAAAAGGAAACGTAATGATAGTCAAATTAAATTTCTTAAATCCAACGGATTTTGAAAATTCAAAATAGTACTTCATGCAGTTTTCAAGTTAAGATGGTGATATCAGATTTTAGAAAATATTTAAGACTAAAAAGTTATGAATGTTTAAATATTTGAAACGACCAAAATTTCGAATTTGTTGAACTACTTTTACTGGTTAACACACTTGTTAAATATATTATTACTATCAATTTTTCTGTCAAGTTTGAATCAAATCTGACTAAAATAGAAAACGTGAGCGTGCTAAAACACACACACACACACACACACACACACACACACAGTCATAAATTTTGTTGAGATTGTTACGATACATATTTATATAAAATTCCTAGTCAAAAAATAGTTTTGGATTGGAATGTCTGCTCTTCTGTATATCTGTACATCTGTGGGGACTAAAACAGCTGACCGATATTAATAACATATCAAGTTTGCGTACTTTTCCCACATACCGTAACAATTCTTTAATTGATTTTCTGAAACCCGGTTACGAAAATCAAAATTTGAAGTAAATCTCATTCCTTGAAACATATTTCTCAATAAACAATTCCTTTTTCACCTTTTCGTTCTATAACTCTTACAAGTGGTTTTTTTAAGAAATGTGCTCAAATGTAGTCCGTAGATAGTAAAATAAGGCGCAATTGTTTTGATGATGATAAAAAAATTGCCCTAAAAATCCCTATTTGATAGTTACTCGAAAAAAACGAAAAATATTTTATAAAAGTTTCCTCAAATTTGTTTCATGTATCTAATGAAGATACATATTGAAAGGAATTTAGGTTTTATGGATTAATCCTACTTGGGATTAAATCAAAAAACCAAATTAGAATTTTGAAACTATACCGAATTTCCGATTTTCTATTGACAGCTTACAAACAAAAGTTAAAAAAAAAGTTCGAGTGTGTAGAAACATAATTTATTTCTAATTTCCTCCCAATAATATTTTTCGTTTCGAGTGAAAATAAATATTTTAAGTGCTGAGAAACTTTTTAAAGAAGTTCTTTTTAAAAAATTAATTTAAACATTTGTTTTGAATGAACGATATTCCTTAAGCCCTTGTGGAAGATTGAGATGTACTGCTATTTTATAATTGAACGTAATTAATAAAACTGTGACGACGCCTGAGATCATATCCCAAATCACTGCCACGTATGATGCACTTCACATGCTTTAATAATCACAAACTTCTCCATTTCATTATTTATAGTGTTACACCTACGAAAACTGCATTTTTATCCATATGTTTAATTTGCATTGAATCTAAATGAATAAAAAATCTACTTTTGATTTATTGTTAGTTTTTATTTATTTCAATATCAGTGTTGTACATATGTTCTTAAATTAATATCTTCTTGTAAGCCTTGTTAAATTACATATTTTTTAACCTGTTACAAACATGGTAACAAACATTTTGTTATTCTCATATATGTATACATATATATATATATATATATATATATATATATATATATATATATATATATATATATATATATATACATATATATATATATATATATATATATATATATATATATATATATATATATATATATGTATGTCTCAAGAAAATGTAATGTGTGTGTGTGTGTGTGTGTGTGTGTGTGTGTGTGTGTGTGTGTGTGTGTGTGTGTGTGTGTGTGTGTGTGTGTGTGTGTGTGTGTGTGTGTGTGTGTGTGTGTGTGTGTGTGTGTGTGTGTGTGTGTGTGTGTGTGTGTGTGTGTGTGTGTGTGTGTGTGTATGAATTTGAATATAAAATTTAAAAACATTTATACTAAGATTTCTAAACATATTCTCACAGTACTCACATGTCTAGCTGAGGCAATAGAAGCAAATGTCCTAAACTAATTTTATACCTTACACTGTTATTTAACTATTATAAACAGCATTGAAATATGCATATATGAGCACTTTAAGCTTTCAAATTGCATTGAAAATATAAAAATGATTCCAGACTGCTGAAAAATTAAATTGTTTAAGTTCAATGATATTTAAAATATAAAATACTAATTTTAACGGGCTTTCATGCTGGTCGCGATGGTGAAATCCGATTTTCAAAAATATTTCATACAAAAACAATATGAATTTTCAAACATTTAATAAAATGGTCACCAATTCAAAACTGTTGAACGAGATTTATTAACAGGCTAACATACACACACACACACACACACACACACACACACACACATATATATATATATATATATATATATATATATATATATATATATATATATATATATAAAACAGCAAAAAGTAATCGAGAGGTCTGGATCGGGACTTATTTCAATGTCGCATGTCTGGGTCTTACTATATTTGCAGCTCCATAGAAATTGGCCCAAAACTTTTACAAATTTTACAACAAATAGCTTTTTTTATTTTTATTGTTAAATATGAAAATAATCACGTAATAAATACTTGTTTATGAGATAATATTATATGTAGTTACTATTTGGAAATTCGTTTCCGTTACGTCAACGTAACAGCTGCGTAACGTAATCATATTTAGTAAAGGATATTAAATTTACACATGAACACATCTGGATCGAACCATGTTTCATGCCAACAGCATAACACCTCTGCTACTCCAGCGTTGAAATCACTTCTTTGTTAAAGCTTTTCCGCCTGAAGTTAATTAACTGAACTATCTTTAGCAATTTCGGTAATATGGCTCCTGTGATTTCACCTAGTACCAAGATACTCTGTAGTTTAACGTAATAACTTATCATTAATTTGGAAAAGAAAGCAGCCCAAGGTCAAAAACACTTTCACTGTCATCGAACTGGTTCGGTTCCAACCTAATGTTAACTGTAACATCTGGGCTGTGTAAACTTTCGCTTTTTAAGATCTTTTCGCTGCATCTCGTTGCCTGAAATGTAAAACTGGTTTTAGTTTTTGACTTTTGTTTTGCTCCAGTGATATTTGGTTCAGGTTTTAAAATTCCTGCGATAATTATTCTAACAACGCTTTACTTTCATCCAGATCAGATTTACAAAATACTTTCTCCTTTTTAAAATCGTGTTTGAGGAATGATAATGGCGAGCTCGGGACAGATTATGTTATTAACTATCAGTAATCTCAGATCAGTGTGTTACCTCGACACGCAGCTGTTTCGCTGATATGGTTAGAGGCGAATTCTTTTCAACTTAACCGTATTACACTGAGTGTGCCATTGTTTACACGTTAAGACCATGGCAAGACGGCTTATTTTAATTTGATTTGTTAATAAAACATGATATTAAGAAAGCACTTTGCATCCGTGCTCTTCCTGAAATCACTTAAAAATAACTTAAAAAAAGTGAAGCAATAAATATACAATCCTAGCATGAACAAAACGTTTTTTATAAATTTGAATCTTTGATGAAAAACTAACGATTATTTTAAGTACCACATAAAAATTAAAAATGTTAAAGCATTTCAAATAGTCAAGAAAGTCTAAAATAATTAAATAAAACGCAAAATTAGTTAAAAAGAATTAGTATGATCTGTAATACAATATAAACCTCCCAATACAGTATAAACCTCCGAATACAATATAAACCTCCCAATACAGTATAAACCTCCTAATACAATATAAACCTCCCAATACAGTATAAACCTCCGAATACAATATAAACCTCCCAATACAATATAAACCTCCCAATACAATATAAACCTCTCCAAAACGTAACCTCCTCCCTACGTTTTTACAAATTAAATTGTAAGTAATACAACACCAATAATAATACAAGGATCAATAAGCTAGATACAAATTTCATAACAGTGCTATATTTAGAAGATAAGATTTTCGAAAAAAAAATGGAGAGACATAGAATGAATTGTTACTGTTACCATCAGATATATATAAAGTCACAGAACTTAATTGTTTGGGTACGATAGAAGTTTTAATTTTGTACATAAAAAGTGATCAAATAATTATGTAAATAATTTTTTTAATCACATTTTTAAAATGAAATAAAAACCATAAAATAAATTCTCATAAATCCATCGAGATTTATAAACCTATACATATTCATATTTAAACACAGATTATCTTAAACATTTGTTACAATGAAGTTTTTTATACAATGATGATAACAAAATACTTGTACAATTCAAAACAAAAATTGCGGAGCGCTTATAACAGATAATAGTAAGGATTAATAATTGACAAAATGGTTCATATAATTCGCAGTCCATTACTATTCTTCGCGACTTCATCAATTAGTTATCTAATTTTTATACGCCCCACGTTTTTTGTTTTGAATTGTACAAGTATTTTGATATCTGTAAAACTTCACTGTCAAAAATTTTTAAGACAATCTTTGTTTAATTATGAATCTGTATAGGTTTGTAAATGTCGATGGATTTATGAGAATTTACTTTATAGTTTTTAGTCCGTTTTAAAAACGTGGTTTAAAATTTTAAAAAAATTAATATAATTATTTTTTTACTTTTTAGTCTTGTTAATTATTAAATATATAAACCGCTTAGGATGGCGGTGATCTTGGTCGACGCGTCCATTTCATCTCCTTTAGTGTATCTGTATTTACATAACTAATTTTATTTAACCTTAAGACATTATTTTTTTATCTACTATCGCAAGGAGGTAACATATCTTATATAGGAACGATACATACTGTTTTTTAAAAAAGAGTTTATAACCTTAAATTATTTTTAATCGAATACTTATTATTTTTTATTACTCTTTAAATATTTTGAATCTCGAAAATAATTCAATATTATTGTATTGTCATCGATTTTAGAACTGTTTACAAAATTTCAAACCTCTAGTTCATCAGGAAGTAAGTTTAAAATCGATTGCAAACTTCCATCCGGACAAACCCTAAAGTGACTTGATAAAAATATTTTTCAAATTTTTGTAAAAAATTATTTTTGAAATTGTAATTTATTATTACTTATTATTAATGATACTGTAATATTATTATGTTATATTGTATGTTGTATATTGTATATGTTGTATATTTTGTATTTTATAATGTAACATTATTATTATGTTTCAATAATACTGTGATTATTATTTATTGACTTTTCCAACTTACCTGTAGCTCTGAACACGAGTTTTCCAATTGAACGAAGATATTGAATTTTTTGGCACAGAAAAAAAAGTAACTAATGATTTGTATTTGAAAAGTATTTTATTGTTATTTTACTACCAACATTATAGAAATTATCTTCTTCCAAAAGTTGAACAAATCTGTAGGTAAACATATTTAAAGAGTAAAAATTAAATTTTCTGTTTCTACTGTAAACATTTCAATTTATACAACTAGGACAATATTAAGCTGAATGAATTTTAAGTAGTAAATAATGTAGAAAACTTATAATTGAATACTCTGTGCATGTGTTCGTTTCCATTGGTAAATGAGTTATTGAAACGGTCATCGCGGTAAGACCCATACCAAGACCTTCAAATTGAGCGTTAATACTGTCCAACAGATAATTTTTTGAGAGGATGTTAAGTGTGTGTGTGTGTGTGTGTGTGTGTGTGTGTGTGTGTGTGTGTGTGTGTGTGTGTGTGTGTGTGTGTGTGTGTGTGTGTGTGTGTGTGTGTGTACACAGCGAAGCAAGGTCAATGTTTATACTCGACTTTTTTACCACTTAGTCTGTGTTAGTGTGTCTGTTAAGCAGTTTTGTTTAAAATTATTGACCGATTATTTTGAAATTTTGTACGAAAGTGCCCGAACAAAGTATGTTTTTAGAAGTTTTTCCATTCACTTCTTTTTTAAGATGTAAGCTTATGATCTAATTATGACGGGCGTAGTTGCTAGCTATTTCCAGTAATACCGGCTGAACGGCAAGACCTGCGATAATTTTGACCTCCTAATGGAGAAAGAGCATACTACTCCAAATTAAACTGGTCCTGAATGTTACAGATACCGGTTAAATTGGCGGCAAACGTTACGTACGCGTCAGAGCGCTGTAGTTGTGCGGTGGTAAAGCAGTTAATTAAAACATTAAATGATGCGTAGAGACTACATCCTGTTTACACCCATATCTAGGATCGACTTTAAATGAGGTTAATGACTTTTACTTGCCACCTTATTTGTCCGAAGATTTTGTTACGTTACTGTAGTTACGTTACTCTCAATTTGTTTTCACTGCATCACAACATTTAAATAATACAGTTTCAATTGAGGTTATGTTTATTGTTTTTTGTTTACACAAATACATTACTAAAAAATTAATAATAATAATAACAATAAACTATATATGTTATTTTTTGTATACATGTAAAAAAAGCAATAAAAATAACTTAAATTTAAATAATATTATTGAAGCAATAAGGTTGTACGAAATCACCTTTTTAAAACAACATTGTCTACCTCCGCACACCGCATTATTACACAGTAACAATTTTTTCATTGCATATTAAATGTTTCTGTATTATATATTTTTTAGTGTATGTAAGTAGCTTTAAAAGTAATGTTTCACTTATTTTTTTCATTTTAACATTTTAAAATTATAATCTTACTGTTATTTTATTTAATATTTGTTTCGTAATTTATTTTCAGTATTCGAACAGTGGCGTATTTATTGACATGTAGCTTGATTTTTTAATACATATTATGGTTACTCCCTGACTGGTATCTCCGTGATAACCAGCTGTTTCATGAATTCTTCACTTCTTCCCTTTACTCTCAATTCGATTTCACTGCACCACAAATTTTGCAGACATAAAGAAGTACTTACTTCCAAAATTTGTTGCGAGGTTTGTTGTTCTTCAATTACTGTATATAAGCATGTATGTGCGTGTATGTGTGTTTTACTATTCTCACGTTTTGATCCGATTTATTTCAAACTTGACACAAAAATTGATTTTTTATTAGCTCATAGAAGATTGTTAAACAGGAAAATTGCCAGACGATTGGGTGCCGGGGTTAGTTATTATTGATACAGGCAGAGTAGAAAACCTAACGCCCAACTGTTTCTGTTCACTTAGCTGCATCTTCCGCTAGAGCACTTCCTGAAAGTTCCGTGTTGCCACATATTATTTACCAAGACTGTACATTGTTGTTTTTGTTAGGCAGAGTAAAAAAGTGAAAGGATTCTTGTGTAAAAATTTAATGTTTTTAAATTTTCAGGAAAAGACACAACAGAAACCACTATTTAAATGAATTGCAAATCAGAAAGCTAACATGTTAGGTCCGAATCTTACCGTACGTTGTAAAGTTAGTTGTAAACATGTTCCCGAAAGAAAGCCCAGCGGGGAACGTGCAGAGATCAGAATATAAAGTGTAAATACTGACAGACAGACAGACAGACAGACAGATGTCGAGATGATGGATATTGCGCTTCTATATGGTACTTGGCAGTTGTGTTCACAGTAAAAAGATTGATATCCTTCTTTGTTCAAACAGTGACTAAGCACTTGAAAAATATTATACACTTCTCACATGCAGTTCATCTGCAAAATTAAGGTTCTGAAGCTTATAACTGTTAGTAAAACAGAAAAATCAGATTTTGCTCAATTTGTAAAAAATAGTAAGTCAAGCCAAATAGAAATAAATAAAATAATTGATAAATTAATTAAGAATTACTTGAATTCATTAAAATTAATTAATATTTAAATTATTAATTTAATTAAGTTTTTATTATTAATTAATAATTAAATAATAAAATAAAAATAGTAATAATTTTAATAAATAATTTCGTCTCAGTTAATTGAAATAAAATAAATTTACAGTTCCAGATTGCGGATGTAGCGGCCAGGATTTATTTTTGATTTCTTTTATTTACTTTCGAATAGTAATTTTTCAATAACATATTTACTACACTGACGTAAGCTATGCATTTTAAAATGTGATAAAAATTTAATGAACCGATTTTGAGAAGTTTGGAAGAGTTTTCCTCCAAAAGATTAAATTTTCTTCTTGTTGTGTCTGCCACGATAATTTTATAACCCGTTTTAGTATTTCCTAATTTCAATTAAGGCAGGTTTAACTTGAGTTCTGTATAGAATATTAGTTTTATTTTTGATATGACTAAATGCTTTCATACGAACTGCCATAATTCGACATTAGCGTCCATCATGTCTGCAACACAGCTGCGTGTCGCTTTCCCGTATAAAATCATTCACACTATTCGGTATCGAGGCAATCAATTTGTTATTGCAAGGTAGGAGTTATGTTTTGCAAGAGTTAATGTACTGACAGCTGCTACAACGTGGGCACATATCCTATCATATCACTCCTCCTACTGGCTTCCATCCAGTATTCGCCTACATTAATCTCGTGCCACGGCTAATTCGTTATGGCGAGGCGACGTTTATGGGACATCCAGACACTGTCACGGGTTTCACACTGTCATGTTATATACTGTAGTTGTATTGAGACAGTGGTTTATTATAATATCCTGCCGATACGAGGAGGTGTTTGCTTTATGCACCTTCGTGATTTGCGTGTTTCAAATGAACATTAACTTTGTATCGATTTCAATAATTGCCGACATGCCGACGTGATGAAGCTCATAAAATAACAAAGTTGAATAACATTTTAATAACGTACTCGTGGTATACAATAAAAAAAATATAAAAATGGACCTTGACCGCCATTACAATCACAAAAACGTCAGTAAATCTTACTTCTTGTTTTTTTTACCGATTACAATATTGGAATCAGACGTAGTATAAAAAATAATACATTTTTAATATACGCCATTTTGAAACGTATAATCGGATTTTTCTGAAGAACTTCCATGTCTACGATATTACCAAAGTAAATGTTTGTTACAAATTTTAATATTTAAAACTTGTAAACAAATCGGACATAAACTGCGAAAGTTAAATTATTAAAACCCAAACACACACACACACACACACACACATATATATATATATATATATATATATATATATATATATATTCTAAAATAGATTCAAAATATTACAAGACTTTCTTATATTCAATTATTTCTTTGCGAAATAGAACAAAACTAGCGGAAATAACTTTTTCCGACTTAATACAGCTGTAGGGTACAGTAAATTTATTTTGGAATTTGTAACACTGTCTGTAGTTAAAACAATATTTTTTGGGCTACTTACTTTGGCATTTCTTCTTCATTATTATGATATGAATATAAAGTTTAAATGTGTACTGCCTATGAAAGAACAAACCGACATGTATAGAAAGCCTACACCATAAAATGGGTTTTAACGATAAATAATTTATTATTATTAAGTTAACTCGTGAAGACGTCTTACGTCCGTAGTGCAGGGTCTTGGACAACTTCATCACCGAGTTGAAGATCTAAATCTGAGTGTGATTTGTATTGCGCTGCCACCATCATGGCGTTGCTGTTGCGTTAATCTTGCTTTGTCTTCACTGAATTATTTACCAATTCGATGATTTAGTAGTCAAAACAAATCTATTGACCGAATGTTTTGAACTTTGGTATGAAGGTACCTTGTGTAATGTTCAAACGACGTATAGTAAGGGTTTTTCTCAATAAATGCTTTTTCAAAATGGCGGCTTCTGATTTAACGATGACGAGTGTACGCAGTTTTGGCCAAACGCATTGACCGATGTTTTAAAAATTTGTTACGATGGTACTTTGTATAAAGCCCGAACGATGTCTGTGTAAGATTTGTTTTATTCACTTTCGTTTCAAGATGGCGGCCTCGTGATGAACGATTACGAGTGTAGTAATTTTGGCGAATAAATTAAACGATTGTTTTCAAATTTGGTAAAAAGATACCTTGTAAAATGTTGAAAAAACTAATGTTAAAGATGTTTTCCCATTTACTTCCGCTTCAAGATGACGGTCTTTAGTTAGAAAATGAGAGTGTAGTTGTTGGCTATTTTCTGTAATATCGAATGAACGGCAAGACATCGAAATTTTTATCCAGGAGTTTATACTTAATTTTAATTTTGAATAGTAATACTCCTCTTTGAACTTATATTTAAAAATCGTCTCGAGGTATATGCCAAATATCATTATAATCAGTTAATTAGTTTAGTCCTCAACAATACATAGGTATACGAGACGTGAGTACGTATTGATGAATCGATCGATTTAATTACGACC
Source organism: Callitettix versicolor (assembly GCA_022606455.1). Classification (NCBI taxonomy): domain Eukaryota; kingdom Metazoa; phylum Arthropoda; class Insecta; order Hemiptera; family Cercopidae; genus Callitettix; species Callitettix versicolor. The sequence goes on from CM040183.1 coordinate 45,351,077, forward strand.
ATATATATTTTTCATAATTCGTATCATGAGAAAGTAATACTGAAAGCTATTTTTTAATTCAGCTAATCTGCTTTCTACACATTTCCAAGGACGTACTTAATAAATTTCTCCTACATCATTCACGGCTTTGAAGTGGTAATGAAATGTCGCTGCACTTACAATCGATCATTGACGTCTGTCGACTTGGCACAAGTCCAAAACAGTAAAACTTCATCAATCAAAATATTTTTAAAAGATTTTCAAGCGCATAAGTGACATTTACGTGCCATTTTTATTAATCATTTTGATTTTCATACTTATTGAACAGCACATTATCTCACTTATGAAAGCACATTTCCAAAAACTAAAATTGAGATGCAAATGCTGTATTTTCTTGTTTACAAACTAATACATCGTAACTTAATGATCTTAAACTGTTTTGAAACAGCGTTAAAATTTGAATTCAACAGCCTTTTGGATTTTCTTATGATCGTTGTTGGTAATGCTGATTTTATCGATGGTTACGACGGTGAAATTAGATTTTTTTCAACAATAAAAGTTATGATTTTAGAACCCAGAATCATAAATGAACACCGATTATGAATTATAGAACGCCTTTTAAGGAGAGTTAAATATATTTGATGTACATTTAGGACCGGCAAGACTGAGGGTACAGGTGATTTAGACACATGTTAGACAGCTGCGCGTCTGATCTTGGCCTCCTCAAGTTTATAAGTTCGAGGCGGCAACTTTGTTGTTGTTGCAGTTTAAGCCAGCTGTAGTTAATGTCAAAGCCGCATTAATGTGGAAGGCTGGAACACTTCCAAACCTTTCATTCAATGACACAGAAAACATCTTAGCGAAGGTGAACTAAGAGTAAAGTAACTTTAGGTAAATAGCTTCTGTACTAACGAGTGAAGGCAAATTCAGATAATATGTAGTCAAAATATATGGGCTTACGTCTAAGTTTTTATTTTTAATTTGTATTGCTTACTCACAAACAATACTAAATAATTTGAGTTCATTATTCGTAAAATGTAAATATCATAGTCACGTTTCCTAGACAAATGTAACCTTTTGTCACGTAAGTAGACAAATGTAACCTTTTGTCACGTAAGTAGACAAATGTAACCTTTTGTCACGTAAGTAGACAAATGTAACCTTACTTTCACACAAACATTGATCTACTCCATCAAAAGTAACAGCGGCACAAAGCTATCTCGCTGCGTAGAAATTAATTTCTATAATTTTTTTCTTTATTTAAATAATTTTGATATTCTGATTTCACCATCTTAATCAGTTCTAAAATCTGCATGTATTTTAACTTCCAAATCACAATGAAAATACGAAAATGGACCCTGACCGCCGTTAAATTTCTTAATTGAAGAAATACATGAGGATCATTTAAAATTTAAAAATGCCTGCCATTTTGAATTTTGCTATTTAACGAACTTGTCCAAGCTACTGCAAACAAACATTTATGACTAACACACACATATATATATATATACACACACATATACATATATATATATATATATATATATATATATATATATATATATATATAATTTTAACAAGTTTATCTATCTTGAACAAAGTTTAATCTTTTAACAAAAGAATTATCTGGAGGTCAGGATCGATGCTCATTCCAAGGTCCCGAATCCGGGTCATACCATATTGGTATCTCAAATAGTTCACTTTTGCAATGAAACTCAGGTAATAATTACGACTGAGCTCTATGGATATACTTAACACAAACATGTTATTGAATTTGTTACCTTTTGGAAATTCGATTCCATCACGTCAGCAAGACAACTGTGTGCCGCGATTAAGTAGTCTGAATTTTTAAGCTAATAAAAACAAATTTTGCTTGATAATAAACACAGCTAAGTCATTATCAAAATATATTTTTGTTTCTCGTTTGAAACAAATCGGATTATACTTGGACTTATGAACGTAGAGTATAAAATGCATAAATGTTTAACGAACTTTGTGAACGATTCGTTGTCAGGATCGAGCTAGTTCCCGGTCTGGAACTTACTATGATGGCGGCCCTAATAGATTTTTATAACAGAAATCTGTTAATAATATACTTCCGTAAATAGTAGTGGAGCTAGGACACGTTGCGTGTCACGGATTCGCCTCGGAAGCCCGTAACCGCTGTTTAGGGAAACAGAATTAAAAGTGCCGTGTTACAGTGAAAGTAAATAGTTTTTGCCCCGGAAACGAAACGCGATTGACGGGTAACGCATAAATGCACGGAGCATTATATTAATAACAGCTAGTGTTAGGGCAGAGGTCGGAACAGATTGGCTGTAGTTGGGGAGATGATGGATTTCTCGGCGTAACACTCGGGCCGGTGAGGGAAAGCAGCTTCGAATGTGTGACCGTGCCTCGAATGTAAAGAGAAGGAACCGTGCTGTGATTTGCCTATTAGTTACACCGGCCCGGAATCTTTAGATTATTGGAAACTTTAAAACATAATCAATATTTAGCTTTGGTAAAATATTTGACCTCTTAGACTGTGTCGTCATTCTTTCCACATCGTTGATAACTTAATCAGTGGACGAGGCTGATTTTATTAAAGTAGTGTTTGGCTTTCTAATCTAAACGGTTGAAACGCTATTAATAAATTGGTACATCGACCAACACTTTCTCGAAAATCAATAGGCCTAATCACTATATACTTAAATATCTTTCAAGGAAATAATGATAATCTAAGGAATCAGATGTCTAAACATCGAGTAAGATTACATTGATTAGAAATACTGTAAAAAAGTTTAAATTAAAAGCAAGTTTTGGTTTACAAAAACTGTTCTGCAGTTATCTCCATTAAAACTTTACAAAAGTCCTAATTTTTAAAAGACAGTTCATTAATTTTTGTTTGCATATGAAGATTTGTAACTGAAGTCAGCGTATCAAATTTGAAAATTAAAAAAATTTCAACTCAATTATGTTTGAATAAAACCCTGAATGCTACAAGGTTTATTATTTCTTATAAATAGTTCAAGAAAAGATTTTTTAGTTTCGAGAAGTAAAGGCTGACATCAAATTAAATTTTATAAAAACTGTTAAACTTGATGTTAAAGAACTTATAAAAAAATTAAAAATAATTCTAAGATATGGGTAAACTTCATTTAGAGCTTATTGAAAATTAATTTTGTCGTCATCTATGTGTATCGACCCATAGCCAGATACATCATTAAAATCTTCTTTAATTCATTGGACATAGCAATTAAACTAGAAGTAATTGAGAGAGCAGTGTAAGTAATGTACAGAACGCTTTACGGAAGCCCTTATGACGCACTCGTAAACGGTTTTGCCAAATTAACTCTTATATTTACGAAAAATGTTACTGGACCAACTTTACTGAACATTTACGCTCTTTTTTCGGGAAGCGGTCAAAATTATGATATGTCTTGCCGTTCACCCAGTGTCAAAGGTAATTGCCAGCAACTACACTATCACAGTCAAATCAAAGCCGCCATCTTTAAGCCGAAATGATTGGAAACAAAACACACACATATATTTTGGGGTTTTAACAAGGTACCTTCGTACCGAATTTCAAAACAATCGGTCATTACGTTTGGCCAAAACTGTTTATCAGTCACAAAAACCAAATGCTGAACCGACGAGACAGAACAGACCTCGCTTCGCTCGGTCAAACAAAGTATTTTTAATTTTTTGTTGGTAAATTTCGCTAAAACACCGGTCAGCCTGTTGCGACTTTAAACTGCGTACCTTAAGGTCGTAGGTACGAACGCATTTACTGCCTTAGCTTTATCCTTTACTGTAATGCCGATCTCTAGTCCTCATTAGTTTATCTTGTATAAAGTATGAATGTCAAATAAAAAAAACCATGCGACCTGAAAACAGATATTAACAGGTTTTGCTCTAACAACATGAATAAAATAGACACAAATGGACTTTCATCTAGATTAGAACCTGTTATTTTTAACTTATAGTTCAGATGTAGTATACAAACCTTTTATATAATTAAATATATAGATGTAATCCCGCGGAACACAATTAGTATGTAATCGGGATACAAAAAAAATCAAGAAAATATTAACATTACATAAACAAACTTTTCAATATTTGATAAGTTTTTAAATTTTACTTTAAAATTTTGGAAAGGTCTAAATCACTGTAAAATCACTTTTCATTTTATAATTATTTCGAAAGTAGTATCTCACTATCATAATTAGCATTAATTTGTATTAATTACAATTTCAAAAATTTCAAATATACTCAAAATTGCGCAGATTAAACGATGGATACGATGGTGAGATCTCATGTTCCGAAAAATGAAAAGTAATTTTTTTTGTAACTGTTGAACAGAAGTTGTTGGATAACAAAGCTGATACCGAAATACTTTTGTGTAGAATGTTTGAAATAATTCGTAACCGAAATTACGAAATATATCACTTGATCTCTTCTATCAATATATAAACAAAATTAACGAGCCCTTCCACAGATCGTGTTTTAGAGGTTAGGATCAGTGTTCATTTCATTTTCTCAAGTTTGGGTCTTATCATAACGGCTAATATCCAATATCTAATTAAATAACGTTTTTTGAGTGTGTAACAGAATAAGAATAAAATTTTTAATAATTAAAATCGTCAAAAATATATCCACTTAATGAGCATCTGTTCTTGACTCTTAGTATTGTAGAGTTCGTAGTTAGCGGCTGCAAGATTTTGTGAATTATTTTTCGCCTGTGTTGTCAGCATTGACCGTGTTTCAGAAAAGACTACATGACGTCCATACAAAACAGACGTAATGCGTCACTTGCATAGTTGCACAAGATTTGCCTAATTTTGCGTAATACAAGAATCTACGATTTCTAATCGTTTGAATCAAGCGTTGAAGACTTTTACCTCAGTAGAAAAATGACGACTATTGGACAAATCATCTTTTACAACCAAGATTTGAAATAATAAAGAAATTTCTTTCACTTTTATCCTGATTAGAATACGAACTCTGACTCACCGTATTAACCCGAAAAGGATATTTCGCTAAGTAATTTTTAAAAGATAGAAGATTTAAAACATTTTAAAAAAATATGTTTTTTATTGCATCATCAATGGAAAACATGCTATGGAATGACCATCATTATAAGAAACAAAACTGAGGTCTTGAAATGAGTTCAATGCTGACCTCTAGATAACTTTTTGAGGGGGTCGATTATATATATATATATATATATATATATATATATATATATATATATATATATATGTGTGTGTGTGTGTGTGTGTGTGTGTGTGTGTGTGTGTGTGTGTGTGTGTGTGTGTGTGTGTGTGTGTGTGTGTGTGTGTGTGTGTGTGTGTGTGTTTGTGTGAGTGTTTGTGTTTGTGTGTTTTCTCACGCCTACATTCGCAATTTAGTCAGATTTGATTCAAACTTTCACAAAAATAGATTTTCAATATTAGCTTGGACAAGTTCTTAATTAGCAAAGTTTTTCAACAATTTAAAAATGGCAGCCACTCAAAATATTTAAAAATTCATGTTTTTTTAAATACCTTTTAAAATTTAATTCCACAATTCATTGTTTTGTACAAAGCTTACATACGACATTCCGGTTCAGGGTTATACTACAATACCCAGTCCAGAAGTTCATTTTCTTCAACAAATTTGCTTAATTTTCTTAATTTTCTTAACTGCTTAATTTTCTTACAGTAACTTAAAACTTGGAAAACCAAGTTTACTTAGTTGGAATTTGGAATTTGAAAATGTACTAGTCTATATTTTAAATACAAAATTTCTTTCCCTAAAACGTTTTGCAAATAATGCTGTGTTTTGAAAGTAGATTTAACACAAGTGTCAAAATAAACAATCGTTTCAATTTTGGCAGTTTGCATGACAAATTAATTGTACATAAACTCTATCTGTTGAAACTGTAGCTTATGGAACATTGTTAATCGCAAACTGTTTTAAAAAAATGTACAAGTAATTTAATTAACTTAAACAATCCTTCAAACGAACAAAGTTCTAAAGCCTTAAAACAAAACAAAGCCAAATGTTATCACTACTTTCAATTTCTTATCTCACCTAACTGGTTTTATTTTTTAAAGTACTAAATACTGACTTTTCAGCATTGTTATCGTGTGCTTAGCGCCAGAACTTTCATACTTTGTTGCAGTTAACGGCTGTAAGCAGTAACTCTCTCTCTCTCTCTCTCTCTCTCTCTCTCTCTCTCTCTCTCTCTCTCTCTCTCTCTCTCTCTCTCTCTCTCTCTCTCTCTCTCTCTCTCTCTCTCTCTCTCTCTCTCTCTATCTATCTATCTATCTATCTATCTATCTATCTCTCCCTCCCTCCCTCTCTCCTTCCCCCCCTCTCTCTCTTACTCAAGTATACATATAATAATCGCTTAAAGGTAAGGATTAATGCACATTTCAACGTCCAGGATCTTAGTCTTATTACAGTGGATGCTCCAAAAGTTCACTTTCTAAAGAGAATTTTTGAAAATTGGCTCTGTTGACGCTACACATACGAAATATTTTTTAAACTCGTATTCCATGTTATATACGACTCGTGTCGTGGTTGGTTCAGATATTTAATGTCTTCGTTTGCAATTTAAAAAAAAAACTTAGGCAAAAGTACCAGGTTTCCGTCGAATAATGGACACTAAACAGAATTTGTTACCGCCATCCTTACACGCAGATAAATTCAAATTCACCAGTCAAAAAGGAGCGTTACATAAATCAAACAAAACATGACCACAAAATGAAATCTACCAGACACGTACTTCCGTGTACCTACAGAGGAGGCCAAAAAGCTTCACGACAAACTTCATGTCACGAAAATGTCAAACAAATATTTGTTTTCTTTGCGACTTGTCAGCTGGTTGGGTCTCAATACGCCGGACAAAGGAACGGTTAAAGATGTGACACGGATATTTTAGCGCGATGTTATAATGAACTGAGTGAGAAGAATAAAGCGGGTGGGGGGGGAGACCGAATGGACCTGTTTCAATCAGGAAGCGGTGTCGCACAGTGTTTGAAATAAGTTCGGGTTACAGTGGCACTGTAAAGCTTGGCGGCAAACTAAATCAATGGTGTGAAATAAACTAAATATATATATATATGGTGTGAATATATATATATATATATATATATATATATATATATATATATATATATATATATATGTGTGTGTGTGTGTGTGTGTGTGTGTGTGTGTGTGTGTGTGTGTGTGTGTGTGTGTGTGTGTGTGTGTGTGTGTGTTGTAGCATAAACAATATTAACTTTTGTTCCAATTTGATTTTTAAACTTGACACAAAACATGATTTCAATAATAACTCTTGAACAAGTTAGTTACCCATAGTAATCCATTTACACTTTTCAAAATGTCGGTTATTTATAATTTTGAGGAATCTTTAAAATTAATTGGAAATACGAAAAAGTACTTTTCTGCGATCAGGTTTTATTTTTCTATACTTATATTAAATTGTGTTCTTCATTTTTCCAATTCAGACTTGAAGCAAGAACCAGAAGTAGCCTATAGGACGGCCAGGAAAATTTGTTAGCAAAGATTCGGGAAAATATTCCTTCCAGAAGCACCCGTTTTTATTGTAATCCATATACGAGTTTAAAATTCAATGTGTATTTTATGCAGTTTTATTCATTTTTATAAATGTGTCCTAGAGATCGGGATCTGTGTTCTTTTTATAGTTTCGAGTTTGAGTCTTACTATGATGGACGCTACAACAGTTTATTTTCCAGCGGGATTTTGCTGAAATGTTGTATTTCGCCTTAACCTTTATTTCAGTTACACCCTTATGCATGTAGTTTAAGGTATCAATTGTAGACGTTAGGAAGTAGACAAAATCAATTGTGTTCACAAAAAAAAATCTCAGTTAACAACTTAAAGGATGTCATATCTTATCAGTTCCATTATCCTTTAGTGCTATGAACCTATCTTGAGCACAAGGAGTCCCAACAAAGTGAAAACTTAGTTTATGCCCGTTGTTGTCTTGAGGAGAAAGTCACGTGTGTTCAATTGTCCTTAAATTTACACAGACACATGTAAGGGAACCTCAGTCGGGGACAAAAATGCAAGTTTATTGCAGTTACCGCTGTGTAGTTAACAAGACTTGCAGAGATTATCGTAAATACGTGTTATTATATCAGAGACAATAATATCGTAGAAACAGAGCATGCCGCGGTTTAATCGATGAATATTTATGCTTGCTGCCATAGAAGTTAACAAGGCTTGCTTGGATTACAGTTATTGTATTTAATGTTGGTAATTATAATTGGAGACTAGTGTTAGAAGCAGACGGAGTGTCATTGTTGCACTGAATTACCGTCATCTGTTTAGCAGAGCTGTAATTGTTTCAGTAAAATTAGGTTAAGGTCCGCTTTAGCAAATTTTCATTGCCATCATGATAATGGTATTGAATATGCACATATTCTTAACTCTGGAACATGTTTTGAGGTTTCGTTAAAGTTCTCAGGTAAATATTTCCCAGTCGAATGAATCAGAAAATAGTCCAATTGTTTTAGATTATATACATTCTTAACGTCACCGTCTAAACGGTGTTTATATGAAAAAAATGCCACATCCATATACATGCAATTAATTAATTGAAATTATCAAAATATTGAAAATTGTTTCACATAAAAATTAATGTTTTCCAAAATAATAAAAAGTATAGGGCCTAATGAAATTAATTTAAAAAACTAAACAGAATCATTAAATTGGTTTTAAAATCTAAATTCATTTGTGTGTATGAAAACAATACACGACGTATAGAGAATATGGTGTGAGTTTTAAGTGTTGTGTATGACTAATTGTGATAGTTGCTATATAGATATGTATTTGTAACGCGCGCGCGTGTGTGTAAAGGAAAAGGCGATATGTAACATCCATAATTATACAATAAACTTTTCAAATAAAAAGTTGTATGTATAAAATATGTTTGTGTATATATGTATGTTATATACAAATTTAATTATATAACTAAATATTGATTTGATTGTTGCTTTTTCTTTTGTTTACATATGATGACTTCTATTGTTGGGAAAACAAAATGTGATACATTTATTGGTATGAAACCGCACTTGAAGTTTTTTCAATTTACTATTTTTGACAAATTTACAAATGCCAGTCGGATGCTTCATTTTATTTTTCTTTCTTGAATTAGTTTTAATTTTCTGTACTTTTATCAATAAATTGTAATTTTTTGTTATTTGTTGTACTACTTACCACGACAAACACGTCATGACATCGAAGTTGTTATATTGTTCTTATGTGTTTAAAATGTTATAAATAGTTTGCTTTTAGTAATTTTATTAGTTATGTATTATTTAAAAAAATATGACTTACGTTTGTCATTTTTATTATTTCCAAGGTGTAATTTATATTTAAGAAAAATAAATTTTCATTTCATTTTCAGGATTTATCAACCGTTGTTTGCAAGTGCTTAACTTAAAACAATTTTTTAAATATTTATCATGACCAATCTACAGATCAACTAAATATGCAATGGAAAACTAAATATGCAATTAAAACATAAACCTCGATGCTCCTGGGTTAATGTTTAATAACTAAGAACAAAGACTGAAATCAGGTCGCTTATTGGTTCAAACAAAAATAAAACTTACTTGAAATCAGGAAACCATAAGTCATCAATAGGGAAAACGCTAAATTAAATGTAAAGCTATACATTTTCTTTTTAGTTTTCAGGTATTGCAAGATAAACCTAGGCATTTAGGCTTATGTTCTAGTTCCACTTTTAGATTTTAATTTAAACACACGAGAATGTTTCATAGTCTACTTTTGAAATGTATTTTTAGGTCTTAAAAAGAACCAAAACACACTTTCTTTTCTCATATCTTTGGTATTTATCATGATTTCTTGAAAAAATGTACTTTTTGATTTTCAAAAATTGTTTATATAATTTTCTTTTCCTTTTCTTTTAATGGCACAGAAAACAAAAATAAACCTTGATTGCCGTTGGTTCTTTTCCTTTTTCAACTTAATTCGAAATTTAAGTAATTTCATTTTGAATTTATTACGTCGTGTAATGGTTCTTTAAATATGTCCAAAATTTAATAATCCAACTAGAAATTAAGTCTATTTTCCCGTTTTTTGTCATCAAACCAAAATTTGCCGAGAAAATATCTTTAATGATTTTGGTGTCATTTATTTTTAAATTATATTTGTGAAATACATAATTACTGCAAATTCATTACATATTCTGTAAATGTATATTTAACTTGAGAGCCTGTGGGAAATATTTCATTATTAACTAGAAATTTCTGATATCATAATTATATATTACATATTAATTGTGTTACACTTCCTTTTATTTTAAACAAATTAAATGACAATTTTAATATTCGAAAAAAAATATACATCTAAAGATTCATAAATGTCCTCTGATTATTCTATTGACAAGAAGAGGAAAAATATTAATTCTTCTTTATATTTATAAAAAATGATCTCTTTCTTTGTCGGCATTTACAACAATCACTTACAATAATCGGCAATAAGCGAAGCACCACTTGAATCAATTACAAATTCAACGGTAGTGCTAAAAAAATTATTTCCAAACTGTAAAATGATCACAGGAATGGTCGAATAGTAACACCTTCGGTATTCTTCGACTTTTTTCAAGTTAGTTACAGTGGATAGTATCGAGTTTCTTAAATAGAAAATTACTCTTATCTAATGATAGTAAAATATGTCTGACCGACAGTTATAAATAATAACAGTGAACGTGTTTTTAGTGTTAAATTTAGTTACAGGTAAGCAATTACTATAAATAACAATCCCAATTTTATAACCTTAAAACTATTAATAAATGGTTAATAAAATTTTTGAATGAATTCCTTTATTAAATAGTTAATTAACTTAAATTTTTTTGGTAATGTAGTAGTAACAATATATCCTATCAACATTATTATAGCTTACACTGTTAGTCTATATGTTGTATTATTCCAGATCATGGTAGTGTTATTAGCAATTATTTAATTACATAGCTTAATTACATAATGTATATCCCTTGTTCATGTTCATCAACACATTATTTATAAATTATTCTTTGATTAAGCAATATTGCCTTTTGTTCAACGTACTTAAGGTTTAATTAATTATAAAATATTATAATTTTTGTTTCACTAGTTAAAGCGCTTCTGGAGGCCCAGTTACTTTACAATAAAATATCGTGGTCTTAGTTTTGGACCTAGAATAAAATTCAAAGGTATAGTATATGCTTTTTTCAAAAAATATCTTCATTAAAAAACTAATTACCTAAAATGCAAGACAAATCACAATACAATTTTTGCGATAAGTTTTATTAAATTAGCCATCATTTATTTGCAAATGAAACAAATGTTTTACGAGAAATGTTGGTGAATTAGTGGAACCTATTATAACCTAGGTTCAATAACATGTTTTACTGATACATGATATATAAGGCTTTTGTTTCGTTTTAGACTTATACAACATTACAATAAATGTTGTATTGCATTTTTAAAATCAGATTATCCGAAATGATTCCAAGAAAAATGTTTTAATTATATCATTTAAATTCGTAAAAATATAACCTAATTTAACACCTTTTTGTGATAGTTTTGATTGTGTTAAATTAAAAAATTCAGCGAGGGTTTCAGTTATTATTTCTAAAAGTAAGCCTTTGAATCCCATTGAATCCATTCTTTCAAGTCTATGATAACTTCGACATATGAAACTGGAAAATATGAACTTGATAAATATGATATGTATACGAATAAACCTTACTGGAATAAAAACTATTAATGTTTAATAAAAACAGAGTATGCTATAAATATATTTAAAGTATTTCATTTTCATACAGCTAACTGTACGAACTGACTTCACAGATAAGATTTTAAGCATGCACTGCAGAAAATTGCAATCAAATCACTCTCAGCTGTTGAAGTAGCCTACACAGACTAGACAGACTAATTCAAAAATTCTAAAGCTCGTCTGCATTAGCCCAAGTGTGCACAATAGTCGGACGTTAAACACCAAAAACAAGCACAAAAACTCTAAATTTAATAACTAAGAGGATAATTCTAGCTTGTATTGACTAACTACAACCTCATTACAGCCTAACTTCAGGATAAGAAAATAGATTAATTAATTGTAATTTGCTCAGAGAAAAGTTTCGAAAACTCCATTAAAATTAATATGCCAAATCACATATAAACAGTTTTTTTAATATACAACAAATAATATAATAAATAAAAACATACAAATAAATAATAATACATTGTTTTTTTAAATAAAAGTAAAGTCAATATTTTATTATTTTCATTTGTGGTTTTTTATTAAACTTTAAAAAAACAGTTCCAGTTTAATAGCAGGTAGCAGCACTTACAAGTAACAATATTTTAATTCTCTTTTCAACTCTAATTAATTGAACAATTTAGTTTGATTATATTTTACCAGATAGCTGCACAATACAAGCATCATTTTTAATTTAGATCTACATTACCTACTACTCAACAATCTTAGTTTCAAGAAATGCCACCAGGTGACAGAGTTAATAATGTTTCATGAGCTGCTATGCAAAATTACCTCCAATTTGTCCCATTACGCAGTAAAAATTCTCCCGCCAAAAATTAATATATATTAATATGGAAAATTTTAATCAGTGAAATGATAAAAATTGGCGATAACATTTTTCTCTAGGTTAGAAATAACACTGTGTTGCATTTTTGCTGTAGTTGTGATATTGCTACAATTTCTCTGTTTAGTCGAAACTGTTTTCTTAGTTACAAATAAAGCTACTAGAGAGGAGACTCTTTCAATATTTCAGTAGGTACGAGATAAAATTCTCACCAGCAAACAACTTCTCTGTTTAATTATTAAACACAATTTTCAAAGTGGCGAATATATAATAATGGAAACGTTTTAGCTCAGGTACTTAAATCTTAAATATAAGGTTTCAAAATGGCGATTTTAACTAACTAATTTAACTGTTACTGTACATAAAATATTCAACCATCATTTTAAGTTTTAGATTTAATTTGTGCGTCTGTGGATAACTACAAATAAACTTCGGTGAACGTTTCAAAATGGTAGTCCTCTTAATCTTTATTTTGATATTGCGTTATTGTTGTATGCAAGTTTTTCAAATACTTCGCATTCATGAGTTTGCTACATAATCTAATTCTATTGCCACTTATGGACAGGAATCGAAAAAAATTTCGAATTTCCAAAACTTTGTTATATAGTAGCATTTAAAATTTCAAACTACATTTAAAATATTAAAATTAACTCTGACTTCTGAAAATTTAAAATGTCACTTGCTGATTTCAACTATAATTACTTGATGGTCAAATAAGTTCCTAAAAAAGTGTAAGGTGAAAAGTGTAATTTTTTTTTAATAATGAAATGACCCCAATTTTGAAACGGTTGAATCAATTTTGCTAATAAATGATTTTTTCCATTCTATTTCCGAATTATGTTACCATGATTTCTGCTCCAATTCCATTTTCTAATGGAAATTCGTTATTAATTTAACAAATGTTCACTTTACTGTTGAAGGAATCAGTGTCATTGTAACCAGACTGACAACACTTTTTTAGGTTATGTAAAACGCTGAGACAAGTCAAAGTTCTTCATATCTGCTTATATTATAACAGACTGTAAAAAAACCACTAATATATGTTATAGGTTAACTTTACACTAACAGATTTGTTGTATTTAAAAAAATATCTTTTTTCCATAAGAGAAATTTCAATCCTTGTCGAAGAGAAATTTTGGTCCGTTAGTTAAGAAAAGCTCAAGGTCCGAGCATTAAAGGCAACATTGGTAAACAAATAAGACATAATTGTTGTACAAACACATAAGTAGGTCTAATATTAAAATGTTAGATATCACATGATAATTAAATTGGTTTTTAAATATATCAGAAGTAATTAATTTAAATTAAGATTAAAGTAAAAAAAAAAAAAAAAACAGTAGCGGTACGCAGCTGTCTCGCTGACATCATGACAGCGGATTTCCAAAAGTAACTTTTTTATCTTAACTCTTTTTTAAACTTTGATTTCATCCAAAAAAATAGAATTGAAATCTGTACATATTAGCATTGTAATATTTTGCATTAAAAATATGAAAATGAACCCTGACCGATGTGAAATTAAATTCTTAATTTCAACGGAATTTGCAAACTCAAAATTTTAACTTATGCAGTTTTTAAAGCTGATTACGGTGATGTAAATAGATTTTCAAAAATATTTGTAATAAAAAAGTTATATAAAAATTCAAACATTTAAAATGACTGTCATTTTGAAACTGTCAAACGAATTTCTCTGGCTAACGAAACAGTTCAAGCTACTATCAAAATCGAATGACGTGCTAAGATTGAATAAAATCGGACTAAAAATTGCTAACGTGAGCGTGTAACACACACGCACGCGGGCGCGCGCACACACACACACACACACACACACAATGGCTAATGAATGAGCGAGGCTCTACTGGCGCAAGCGAAGTGCTGAGCCGCGGTATAGTCATAGAATAGAAATTACAGAGAAGCGAAATCTGACCCTGGACGATGGACATACCAACTCATAGGTAACATCCAGGATTGGTGCAACAGGGATCGTGGGGATTGTGTGGGATTTCTATCTCACACAGATTCTCACTGGGCACGGTTGTTTCCGAACTTACTTGTTCCGTTTCAGGCTGGAAACAGACTCGGCTTGTCCCCTTTGTCTTCCAGCAGTGGAGGAAGATGCGGAACATGTGTTTTTCCGGTGTCGGAGATTCGACGAGGAAAGGATGAGGCTGCAAACATTTCTGCGAGGCAGCATTACACCGGAAAGTCTGGTTGCGACAATGATGACTTCAAAGGCCAACTGGAGGGCCATTGCGGGATTCGCTGCAGTGGTCATGAAGAGGTTGAGGACTGAGGATTGAAAAAGGAGAGCCAAAGCTGTAGAAGAGTAGGCGGTCCATCTTCCTACGAAGTAATGCCTGGCGGCGGTTCCGTGGGGGGGATTTACAGAAGAGGAATGCTTTTAGTAGTTTTTTTAGTGGATAACAATATGTCTTAACTAGAGTTTGTGCTTGAGTTTGAACGTAATTTGAGTCCCACACTCTGGGGTAGTGACAGTACCATACCCCAGGAAGTATATAAAAGTTTTTTTCCACCTTATTTTGCATCGCAAAACACACACACACACACACGTGTACTATATATGTTAATGACCACTCATAAAGTGATCTAGATATCAGGATCAACACCGTGGTAGCCGTTCAAATAGTTCATTTCTTAAAGGAAATTTACAGGAACTGTAAATGCAACCTGTATCCTTATGCAACGAATTTGAAATTGTGTAAATTTATCACTTCATGCCTAGGTGTACGATTTTAAAAAAAATATATTAAAATATTTGAGTAAAAAAGAAATAGACATTGTGGAGTTTAGATAGTATATGAATGGGTAGGATATACTGCAGACTCAAAATATTTGAAATGCTCATGCTGTTACAGGCGATACTTAGCTCTAGAATTCAATTTTCGATGTTGTTTATGCATGCTCTAAAAATTAAATTTCTTTAAGGAATCAGCTGTATCCTATAGTTGGCAGTTTTACGAAACATTATTGTTAATATTTTCTGTTAAAATAATGTTAACGGTCAATATTTAAGTTTTCATTAAGTTTTGAAAAGTTTTCTATAAGTTAAGTTTTCTATAAGTTTTGTGTTATTATTTTTACACTATTATATTTTTTCTTTTATATTTAGTTTTGTACAACCTTTATTGCCTACGTTATTTTCTGTTTATTGTAGTCATTAACCTCAATCCGGTCGCACCTCCTTTCTGAACCTGTTGTCCATATACCAAAATAAGATTAAATTTTCGTTCATTTAAATCATAACTTGTAGTTTCGTTTGTAATTGTAAGATATAATCGCAGATACTAAAACAGTTTACAAAATTTAGTAGAAGTCAAATTGAAAATTGAAAGGATTTACGTAGATCGTTACTCCGTCTATGATGTGACTGTTTTATTGGTTCGAATTCCAACGCATTTCCTTCCCAGGCCATAAATCTCAGGTTACAGTAAAGTTGCATCAGTGTAATTATAGTTAATGTAAGCGTGAAGCATGAACCCGTGTTTAAATACAACTTGTGAATGAAAATAATATTTAGCAGATGTTTCGGGGACGTGATGGAAGCTAATTTTCAAAATGTAAGATACTTCAATAACATCACATAAATGAACATTAAATTTGAGAATATTTTTTATGTTTTACAAAATTAACCCTGACCGCTGAAAGCTTCATAAAACTTTTATTTGAAGTTTTTCTTTATAATCTATGTTTTACACTTTAAATGTCGTTAAAATTTGCGTAAATATAGTTACGAGTTTTGAACCGATTTTACTGATTAAACAAACTTGTCTGCGTTTTCTCCAAAATCAATTTTGTGTAGTTTCTTTATACATAAAATTCTTAACGATGACTTTAAGTGTGTTTTATATGTAAAGATTGGCGCTCACTGATCATTGATCCAGGGTCTCGTAGTAACTAAGATTACCTCCAATAGTTTTTTCAGAATTATATTAGATAAGTGAGGAAGCAGTAATAATACACAATTTTTTAAACGTTATTTTTCCTTGGCACGTGACAACCACAATTTTGGAGTATTTTTGGAATGTTCACTGTTTTCATTTCACAAAATTTCTAGCATTACTATCAATGAACACATAATGTATACAAAATTAGTATAGATTCTGTTTTCATTGTACAATACATACATATATTATTCTGATATGTATAAATAAAATGATTGGAGTATTTTTTTTTATTTGAGGTTATATGTTGTTTTGAAATGTTTTTTGAGATCAACTATATCTTTCTGATATCATTTTTTTTCAAATGTTGTTTTTACTACATTTCTTGATATATATCGTTTCTAAATATTGTTCTGGTATATTTTGTACGCCATCACTTTAAACATTCCTGATTATATTATTATAAATTATAATTTGTTTTTCATGGTACTATTGTTCCGATATGATCACGCTTAATATTTTTCTAATGTCATATGCAATAAACCAAGTACACATCTTCATGAGTGCAAAACTTAAAGAGTGCTTTATAACTACTATGATAAGCATTGCCAACAGTTGATAATATATATATATAATCAAACTTTGTTTACAAATCTACATATATGTTATGAAAATTTACATAACTTTCTTTTTCAGCTTTTTAAATGTAATCATAGGCAAGTATTTATACTGAATTAATATCTGTTTAGGGATGTTTATTTTGGTAATTATTTCTAATAGTTCCGTTAATAGTAATCGATTTGTGTAAGCTTGAAATTACATTAATGTACTTTCTTTTTATAACAGTGGGCAACATTTTTACATATTTTTAACCATGTTTTGTTAATTTAACTTAAATTGTGATATTGAGTTTATACATTTTATTTAAGTCAACTGGCACAAGTTTAATGGTTTGCAAAGCAATCAACTTTCTAAATATCGGTGGTCAATCGAGATATAAAATTTACTTAAATTAATAACATAATGGGAAATATATCCATTATTTTTACCAAAACTGTTGTACAAAATATTACAATAAAAAACTTTATTAAAATAAAAGAAATTGCTAATATTTACATTTAAAAAATTAAAAAAATAGTCTTTGTAAATTTTCGATACAATAACTCCAATAGAAAAATGAAATACCTTTTAAATGTCAATTGTTCCGTTGTTCTCTGTTGAATAACAGCACTTAAGGCAATTTCTTAACTTTTAGAACACATAGCGTATATTTCTTGCATAAAGATAATTTATACCTTTATGAGCCGCCTCGGTGGCCTAGTTGATAGTAAAGATGGGTAAGAAAACTCCAAACTGTTAAAACAAACTGTTTTTCTAAATACGAAAAACAAACTGCTTTGCCAAACGGAAACAAGCAGTTTGAATTGGACTGGATCGTGACTTGTTAAACAAGGAACAACAGTTTGGACTTCCCCACCACCTACGTTCTATTCGAACGTTGCCGCAAGGGCTAAGACTTTTATCCTGCTATTTTCCTGTTAAACTGTTTTCTTGCAAACAGTATAACACATTTTCTTTAACCTGCTATACTTTTTTCCTCTATTTCAAAGTTTTTTGTTGCAACGTAGTGAAGTAAGAACTGTTTGGGCGTTGTCAAAGTTTATCTCTATTTTGTTGCGAGTTGTTTGAAAGTTTTAAATGTAACATTTGTTGTTCAAACATTTTTTAAACTGTAAAAACAGCCATAATTGTGTTATATATTAGTTTTCTCCGTAGTTTACTTTGTGTTTAGAAATTCAAAAATATTTAGTGGACAATTTTTGGAAGTTTTCTTTTACTTTTTTTGTTTTTAGAATTAAGTGCATAGTTTTTAATTATTTATTGGATGTGTGGACTTTTTAAAATTCACAATATCTACTCTTGTATATATCTTGAATAATTTTAAGATATTTTAGAACTTTTTCTAAAATTTTGCGAAATATAGGCTACATCTCAACATAATCAAATCTTTTAGTGTCTCATTTTTTAAAATTATGGCTAACCGTCAAAGAAGTATAATTTGGAACTATTTTTCTAAGATTGACAATAAACTTTTCTAAGATTACAATAAAGTTTATATTTTTTCTGTGTTGTAAAATGGAAAACTTATTTTTTTGCTAATGCTAATAACCTATCATTAACCTATAATAACCTAATGTTAATAACCTATAATTTTGTAACTATATAGAGCCAATTTTATTTAAACATATTTGGCCTATGTTCTTATTACTATATTTTACTTATTAAGGTTACTTTTTTCAGTGTTGAAAAATGAAAACCTACTTTCTTCCAAATAAAAATATGACAGTAACATCTCACATTTTGTAAATACATAACCTAATTTTATTTAAACGTATGTTTTATATTTATTATCAATCATCAATATTTTTTAATCAACTAAAAGTATTCTAAATTGTTTGCATTTCAGTAAATATGCAAAGGCTATTTAATTTTTAAATAAAAAAATGCTTCTATTAGAAATTCATTGCATTTTGTAAATATAAAATTGCATACATATATATTACGTTTTGAGAATGTAATTTAATTATTACTACACTTATAAGGATTATTTTTTTCTAAATGCTTTACACCCAAAAACAGTTAAGGACATGGTGGTAATGGGAATGAAAAAGTAGTCTTAGAAAACTGAACGTTTTTGCTTATGTTTTAGCTGCTAATACAACTTCGAGTTTCATTTTTCTAAACCTGTTTTTTTCAAACTGTTTTTCCAAACAGTTATTTTTTCCAACAAACAGTTCGTTGATATTTTGTAAAAATAGCAGAAGTGCCCATTCCTACGAGTTGATAGCGTACTAGGCTTTCACCCCGAGGACCAGGGTTCGATTCCCAGCCAGGACTTGGCATTTTCATACGCTATAAATCATCCCATCGTCTGCATTAGCCCAAGTGTGCACAATAGTCAGACGTTAAACACAAAAAAAAAAAAAAATGTTTATGTCTGGGCAAGACAGACGCCAATGATAAGCGGATAGAGTGAGAGAGAAAAAAGGAATTATCACTTGTGCTTGCTCCGTCTTGCAGGATATTTTATCTTAACTTAGAAACTTCTTATACGCGTGTGTTAGGAAAACAAAGAAACACCACTTGATTTTGCTTTCTATCTCTAACAGCATGAAGCTTCCACTTACAGACGCCACATACACCTTGCCTAGTAGGCCTATGTCTATGAGTTACCGTCGTAAGTTATTGTTACTAAAAAATATTATAAATAGTACTTCACTCGCTACATTAATTTTTTAATACCAATAAACTTAACAAAACATTACAGAGAACAATTTCTCTTATAAATAAGCTGAACACTGAATTCATTTAACTAAATAAAGGCCTGTCTTGGTTAGGTTCTCAGTCACATTAACTAATAATGTATTTGAAATTTGATTATCATTTTATTCATAAAAGATTAAAATAAATTATACAATAAATATATGCTCGAAGTTAACATAGTGAAAAAACAGCTTTATACATAGTCAGACATTTTGGAAAGACAAAGCACTTTATCCACTTGCAATCATCTTGTAGTGTCAGAAAATAGCTTCAGATTGGAAGTTATTCATTTATATTCATTGGGCGGGTTGATTTAATACACTATAATTCTTATTTTTAGTTTAAAAGTTTTGAGATCGATTATTTGTTTTTGCTACAAATAAATCAATTATGCATATTAGTAAACATTTGGAACATAAAAGTTGTACACATTGGGATTGAACACTGGCTGATGTGCAGGGTGCAATATATAAGCTGACGATTGATGGGATGTATGCTGAGGACTGTGCGAAAGGGACTCACTAAGAGGAAAAGCGGATAGCCTGATAGAGGACGAGTGACTAGGAAACGTATTTATGTGAGAGGATTCATGACGAGAAGGCATTCTATAAATAGAGGATGGTTTGTCAAAAGATGGGTCACTGGGTAACAAGTTGTGGTTATAGGATGGTTTCTCAAACGGTGAATCACTAGATGGCAAGTTGTGGTTATAGGTTGGTCTGTCAAACGAAGAATCACTAGGTGGCAAGTTGTGGTTAGGGAATGGTCTGTCAAACGATTGTTCACCAGGTGACAAGTTGTGGTTATAGGTTGGTATGTCAAACGACGGGTCACCAGGTGACAAGTTGTGGTTATAGGTTGGTCTGTCAAACGACGGGTCACCAGGTGACAAGTTGTGGTTATAGGTTGGTCTGTCAAACGAAGAATCACTAGGTGACAAGTTGTGACTAGAGAATGGTCTGTCAAACGATGGGTCTCTAGGTGATGAGTTATAATTAGATGATTGATCTTTTAATGGCACTCTGTACTTAAACGATGGTCTGTGATGAGGTAGGTCACTAGAAGGATGGTTATAGGAAGACGGTCTGTCAGAGAATGCAATATTACGTGGAATGTGGTAGTTAGATAACGGTAAATCAGAGTCTGAGTCATCAGGAGGCGTGCTTAAAGAGAATGGTCTATCAACGATGGTATCACTTGGCGATGTGTCATACATATCAGAGTGTGAGTCCTCATGAGGAATATACTTAGAGGATGGTATATGAGGAACTAAACCACTATGTGGTATATCAGACGACAGGTTGTGGTGTTTTGAATGGTTCACATGTCTGTGATGTCGGTTCTTGTCTTTTACCAAGACGACGTGATGATGATGGTGATGGATGTGCCGCAACTTTTTTGGTAAATTTATCACCACTCTAGAAAAAAAAACAGATTTTAATTGAATAATTGTTGATAACATTCACTGTAAAACTGTAATATTAAACACGATGTCACTAGTAGTTCAAAGAACACGTGCAGAGTGCTCCAAAATAACATACAGAGTGCCACGGCAACGTACTGATGCACTTGTAATTTTCCGCTAATTTAAGAGAAACGTTACTGAACTAACTTTATTGAGAATGTTTCTCTATGAAACGGTCAAAATTATGATAATTTGCCAGGAAACAGCCAGCAACTATACTCGTTATTGTAAAAACAAGAGTTACAGTTTCACCTCTAGTACTCACCTCATGATACTCACCTCTAGTATCATGAGACGGAAGTTAACGGGAAAAGTATTATAACATACGTTGTTTTAGCTTTATACAAGGTATTACCTGACTTTAAAACAATCGGTCAATGCATTTTGTTAGAACTGCGTACACTCGTCATCGTTAAATAACATACGGTACTTGATCGTTAAATAAAATATAGTACTTGATCGTTAAATAACCTACAGTACTTGATCGTTAAATAACATACAGTACTTAATCGTTAAATAACATACAGTACTTGATCGTTAAATAAAATATAGTACTTGATCGTTAAATAAAATATAGTACTTGATCATTAAATAACATACAGTACTTAATCGTTAAATAACATACAGTACTTGATCGTTAAATAAAATATAGTACTTGATCGTTAAATAACATACGGTACTTGATCGTTAAATAACATACAGTACTTGATCGTTAAATAAAATATAGTACTTGATCGTTAAATAACATACGGTACTTGATCGTTAAATAACATACAGTACTTGATCGTTAAATAACATACAGTACTTGATCGTTAAATAAAATATAGTACTTGATCGTTAAATAACATACGGTACTTGATCGTTAAATAACATACAGTACTTGATCGTTAAATAAAATATAGTACTTGATCGTTAAATAACATACGGTACTTGATCGTTAAATAACATACGGTACTTGATCGTTAAATAACATATAGTACTTGATCGTTAAATAATATCGTCAGATTAAGGCATCCATCTTCTTCAATCTAAAATGAATTGAAAAACCTACATATACGTTTTTCGGGTTTTATGCAAAATACCTTTGAACAAAATTTCAAAATAATTGGTCAATGTGTTTGGCTAAAACAGCGCAACAAACATACAACCAAACCCGAAAGGTAGAGTGAATCAGAATATTTCTTAAGGCTTTGTTCGGCAAATAATTTCCATCTTTATCGACTGAAAAAAAAATAAAGAATTGGTCTCAGTTTTGAAGAACACCACTGAAAAGAAGAGTCAAATTGAAATGCGAACGTCCATTTTAAGTTGAACTTAAAAGTTCAAAAGAAGATCTAAAAGATCTTCAGAGCGATTTTTTTCAGTGTTTTTGAAATTCGATACGCCAAGATAACAAACGTTTAGTAAGTACAGTGGGCTAACGTAACAGAATAAAGTCTGGAACTACTTATTATTACTATTATTACTTCATACCAGTTAAATAATGGGAATTAATTATGGAAAAAATAGTTCCATGTGTTAAACGCATGGAAAAATAAAGGCAGTAACTAGTGTCGAACCCACTTGCAGATCAGAGTTTTAACAACTTCATCGACTGAGACAAAACGGTCTCAGAGAAATACGTAATTAAACGCATTTGCGTAAAATATGCTCAAGTTTGAAATAATTATGGTTTTTTTCATTAAAGTGCAATTATCTGAATAATAATATTGTAGATTATCTCCAGAATGGACACTTCTTGATCAATGCTTTTGTGTGTGTGTGTGTGTGTGTGTGTGTGTGTGTGTGTGTGTGTGTGTGTGTGTGTGTGTGTAGTGTTACCACGCTCACGTTCGAAATTTGAGTGCGAATTGATTCAAAGTTAGCATAAAAATGGAATATTTAAATACCTTGAACAAGTTCATTAACCAACAAAATTCGTTCAACAGTATCACTTGGCGATCATTTCAAATTTTTAAAAATTGGTAAAGTTTTATTCTTACATTTTATTGAAAATCCGATTTTATCTTCTCAATTAGCGTTAAAAATTTTATTAAATTAACATTTTGAATTTTCAACATCAACTGAAAAGTTTAAAAAATAATCTGACAGCAGTTGATGTTCATATCGTATTTTCAACTTAAGTTGAAAGTTTTAAGTGTTAATATATTCAGGTGTTAATGTTGATTAAATGGTGATCAATATTTCAAAAAAAGAGTAGGCCTAAATAAAGTATAATAGTTTTGGAAATCTGTCTATCACGTCAGCGGGACAGCTGCGTGCAGCGATTATTTGTTTTCCCAACGCTAATCATCGAATATGACCAAAATTTGTACAAATCTGATTAAGAGAAAATATATAGGCTATTTTACATTTCAGGGTTTTGGGTTAAAGTTCTATACTTTTCCTTTTGATTTGTTTGTAACACTTTTAAATAATTTAAATTATATGTGAGACAAGTGAAATAGCCTTCTTTGTTAATGTTTTGTGGATTTTGATAAGTCTTTTAGTTTTCAGGGCTCTTGAGTACAAAACAAGGATTCTATTTGGATGCATGTCTGCCGCTCTGTCCGTCTGTGTGTCTGTGCACATGGTGGGAGATTATGTGACTAATTTAGCCTGTAAGTTTATTACGTAAGTTTAGTATCTATGAACTATTAAAAAACATTTCAAAATCTTTTTTTTAATTAGGTAAATGATTAATATTAAATTCTTTCAAAATTGTTTCTAACGATTTTCATAAAGTTTCGTTCAAATGGTTTTTTATCAACAAAACAAAACGTATGAATCGTTTTCTCAATCCTGCTTGACAGTTATAAATAGTTGAAAAATTGGCATAATTTCCTAAGATTGAGGTTCAACAAATTTTGGTCAAATATGAAGATCCTACATACTTTAGCCCCTACAAAAAGAAGAAAAATATGGAGCAAAATAAATCTACAAATGTTGATTCCACGTATAATCAAACTTTAAACAACATCTGATGAACTGATTTTGAGCGCCTAAGATGATTTCCCAGTTTTTGTAGCGATAGTTTTGAGCAATAATTGGTTGTGAGAAAGTTTCAGTTCTGTTTTTGTACCGTTTATTAATATCGTGAATACACTTTTTTCATAAAATCTTAACGTAAATTTCTACGGAACTGTTTTTGACCTTGTGGAAACTTCCAGTTTCGTGAAAGTCTGTGTATTTTTTTAATCTGGTTACTTAATGCGCACGCGCACTATAATTGTTGCGCACAAGAAAACAAGAAAACTAATTTGTAATGGACTTCTTACACAAGCGTCCGGGACGTTATGAAACTGTTTTTGTTGCGCCTGAAATTTGGCGAAATTCGCCAACGCAAAGATTAGCAGTTTTAAAACGAAGCAGTTCTGACTGAAAGGCGACGGAAATTGCTGTGGCTGTGATTTAATTTGTCAGAGACTTCGATTCAATTTTACTTTTTTTGTTTAGAAGTAATAATCCGGTAAGCAGTTGTCCTGAGCACGTTTGTGCGATTTCGTTAGTAACTACAACTTTGGTTGTAACAGTTTTGTAAGCAAGTGTATAAAGTCTAACTCAATGAAGATAGGCAAGTACTATTGTCTAGGTTATGTTGTAAACGTGATAAAACCACATATCAAGAAGCATATTACTAGATTTTACATAAAATAGCCTTATCAATATTTTATTAAATAACTAAAAGCAGGTGTTACAATTTCAGGACAACAAAATTTATATCTTTTAAGGTAAAATTTACATGATTTTGTACATTCAAATTTAGTAAATAATTATAATTTGGCAACACATAAGATATTTTGTTATTTGTATACCACTTTTTTCAGGTATAATAGTTTTCACAATCTGTATGAATATATTTGTGTGTGTGTGTGTGTGTGTGTGTGTGTGTGTGTGTGTGTGTGTGTGTGTGTGTGTGTGTGTGTGTGTGTGTGTGTTTAAGCACGCTCAAGTTAGCAGTTTTAATCCGATTTGTTTCAAACTTTGTATAAAAATCGATTTTGACTTGACTGGTTACATGACAAGTTCATTAACCAGCAATTTTTGGTTAACAGTTTCAAATTTGTGCATTAACATACCGATTAACACTTAAAATCTTTAAAAATTCAAAATATGTTTTTCTTGAATTGTTCTTAAAATTTAATACCACCATCGAAATCAACTTAAAAACTGCATATATTTTCATAATTTGTTGAAATTCAGAAATTTAGTTTGACGGCTGTAAGGGTTAGTTTTCGTATTTTAAATGTTATTTAAAAGTTAAAAATGCGAGTATATGCAGATTTTAGTTTTCATTATAATGGTGAAATCAGAATTTCATAAAAAGTGTAAGATAAAGAAAAAATACTTTTATAAATTCGCTTCCATCACATAAGCGGGACAACAACTTGTCCGGATTATTTTTTTATATTGTTACCAAAATCACTTAACATTCAACAAAATGCAATTTTTTCAAACTGCACTTTTAAGACAACAATAATTTTTTTCGTTAAACTATAGTCGTGAAGAATTTGATTGAAAAATGTAAGTCTTTAACTCCCTTAAATACATACGTAATCTATAAAAAACTAAGAATCAGTTCAATTTTTAAAATCGATTAATTATATTTTCCCTAGATTGCGGTGTACATGAAAAAAATCAACTCATATCAGTCGACTGAATTTGAAATCAAAACTGGAATTGAAAACAAAGCTGAGAAAAAGAAATTAAGCTTTTATTTTGTTTCCCAAGCAGGTTTACCCAGGATAGTAAATAATTGAATGTGTAATATTTTTAACGATTATTTTATAATATAAAATAGGCTATATATTCTTCGTTGTAAATTTTTAATCCGTGTAATAAAATGTAAAGTAAAAACACTAAGTCAGAAAATCATATTTCCACCTTTTAATATTAGGCCTAAGTTACACGACAGTTATGCTCTTTATTCTGATAAGTTATACGCTGCCTAGATTCGAAGAAAATAGTGACATTAAGTCAGATTAAATTACACTAGCAGATAACATTAAGTGGATTACAATCAAAATGCATATTTTATTTTGTAAGTATATTTTCGTTCAATACACCTTCCATTCAGAAATTAAAATATTTTTATAACTATTTAGATGTTTCCTAGATTCAAGCTCAATTAATCAACGCTTCTGAAATGTTCATAGTTGTTAATTTCTCCGGCAGACCCAAGAAGGAAACATCAAAGCCCCGTAAATCAACGGACTGGTGTGTAAAAACTATGCCGATGTTTTTGTTTTGACAATATCAATTTTTTTAAAATTTTGTGTCCTTCAGCGTTCAAAATGTCGAGAAAAGTCAGCTGCGAGAGCAGTACTTTCCATTTCTACGCAATTGGAAAGTAAAACGAATGCTTTGACGTGAGGATATCCGTCGAGAGCGTAACAATGATTGGTCATTCATGTAACACTGTAATGTGCTACTAGCCTAGTCTGGAATGTAGCCTACTTGGCTGTGAACATTGCTTAAAGAACTATACTATGGTCTTGTTTGTTGACTGTTCGTTTAGATGGAGTTCAGACTGCCTTAACTTTCAGTTATCTATTCTCTGATAAAAAGATCATGTTGTATTCAATGCTTCGATATCTCAGCCTTACTTGTATTCTGAACGCATAAATCATTTTTTGCTGTTCACTAAGTGTCCGTTACTTTGTGTGTCTGTAAGGTTAGGTTAAGCAGCTCAGTGTGGCTAGGCACTGGTCAGTATGCAGTGAACGCATAAAGAGTGTTCGTTACTGTACATGTACCTGTAAGGTTAGATTAAGCAGCTCAGTGTGGCTAGGCACCGGTCAGCCTGCAGTGAACGCTGTACATGTAAAGGTTAGATTAAGAGTGTGGCTCGTTACTGTAAAGAGTGTTCGTTACTGTACCTGTAAGTAAGTTAGATTAAGCAGCTCAGTGTGGCTAGGCACCGGTCAGTCTGCAGTGAACGCATAAAGAGTGTTCGTTACTGTACATGTACCTGTTAGGTTAGGTTAAGCAGCTCAGTGTGGCTAGGCACCGGTCAGTCTGCAGTGAACGCATAAAGAGTGTTCGTTACTGTACATGTACCTGTTAGGTTAGGTTAAGCAGCTCAGTGTCTAGGCACCGTTACTGCAGTATGCGTTACTGTACATGTACCTGTTAGGTTAGGTTAAGCAGCTCAGTGTGGCTAGGCACCAGTCAGTCTGCAATGAACGCGTAACGAATGTCCGTTACTGTACATGTACCTGTTAGGTTAGGTTAAACTGCTCAGTGTGGCTAGGCACCAGCCAGTCTGTAGTGAACGCGTAACGAATGTCCGTTACTGTATATGTAACTGTTAGGTTAGGTTAAACTGCTCAGTGTGGCTAGGCACCAGCCAGTCTGCAATGAACGCGTAACGAATGTCCGTTACTGTATATGTACCTGTTAGGTTAGGTTAAACTGCTCAGTGTGGCTAGGCACCGGTCAGTCTGTAGTGAACGCGTAACGAGTGTCCGTTACTGTACATGTACCTGTTTGGTTAGGTTAAACTGCTCAGTGTGGCTAGGCTCCAGCCAGTCTGTAATGAACGCGTAACGAATGTCCGTTACTGTATATGCCTGTAAGGTTAGGTTAAACTGCTCAGTGTGGCTAGGCTCCAGCCAGTCTGTAATGAACGCGTAACGAATGTCCGTTACTGTATATGCCTGTAAGGTTAGGTTAAACTGCTCAGTGTGGCTAGGCTCCAGCCAGTCTGCAGTGAACGCGTAACGAGTGTTCGTTACTGTACATGTACCTGTTTGGTTAGGTTAAGCAGCTCAGTGTGGCTAGGCACCGGTCAGTCTGCAGTGAACACGTAACGAGTGTTCGTTACTGTACATGTACCTGTTAGGTTAGGTTAAGCAGCTCAGTGTGGCTAGGCACCGGCCAGTCTGCAGTGAACACGTAACGAGTGTTCGTTACTGTACATGTACCTGTTAGGTTAGGTTAAACTGCTCAATTTTCAGCCAATCAAAGACTGACGTATTCGAGGTGGCTAGGCATAGATCAGTCTGCTATGCCTCTGAACTTGTTCTCTCAAGGTCCTAAATTCGATTTTGCAGTTACTGCCGTAAGTTTATTCTTTCCTTTAACGCCAATCTTCATTAGTCTAACTGTTGTTAATAAGATGCTTCTGTAAAAAAATATCTACAAGAAAAAAATTAAGCATTGACTTTTCTAACAACAGGTCGAAATTTGTTACTATATGCATAAGATGAAAACCAGCCAGGTTTTCATGGTATGGTAGACATAATATGTTTTAAAATATTTTAATCTAAACATTACAAGAAAAAAAATCGAAAATTTATACATAGGAGTGCAATTATTAAAAGTAGAGTCAGGTACAGCGTGAGGAAAATTTTTTAAAGATTAAACTATCAAAAGTGTTAACTATCCTTTATAGGTAGCCACTGGTAACATTCTATCCTTCACAATGTACCTCGAGACTTCTAACACACAACATTTAGAAATGTAAATTAACAGTTTAGGATGAGAACATAATGAGTGGTTCCATTCCTAAAACAATCACAAAACTAATGCAAATCTTATGGACATTCACGTCTTCAGTTGAAGTGTGATATGATCAAGCCAGTTATTCGGAGGACATATCCTTGATCCGAGACGCTCAAATGTCAGTGTTGACTTTGACTAACTGGAAATGATGTGGTTGTCACACAGGCTAAAGTAC
This sequence comes from Callitettix versicolor, assembly GCA_022606455.1. Lineage (NCBI taxonomy): Eukaryota > Metazoa > Arthropoda > Insecta > Hemiptera > Cercopidae > Callitettix > Callitettix versicolor. The sequence goes on from CM040183.1 coordinate 45,380,011, forward strand.
AACTTTATCTCCACACAAGGGTTGACTGTCTTGTTCGGCTTAAGCAAGGTTAATTAAACTTAAGTTTCAAGTTTTTATTTTGTGTTATTTTCTACAAATTACAACTTCAATAGTTTCTACCGTTGAGATATGTACTAAAGTAATAAAAGAGTTTTTGTTAGACTAAGACATTTTATATTAAGTTTTAGACTAAGCTTTATATCTAAATAGTGACATAAATTTGCAAATTTCAGAATGGCGCACGTAATGATTTTGATTCGGTCTACATTATTCTACTTTTTTACCTGTAAAATATGGGACAAGGTTAACGGTTTCGTTCTGTATGTGTATTTAAAGCGAGCAAATAAATACGATTGGTAAATTCTTTGAAATTGCGAAACCCTACCGACAATACAGGTATCCTTAATAGCATTATCTTTGACCGCAACCATAATCGCAGAACTATTGGTGCATATAAATATATGTACGTAATCAATCATAAATATATAGTCCATGAAAACTGTTGCTTACTTTCTCCCGGTGTCCGCTAGGATCGCTGTCAACAGTGCGACGAAACAAACCAAGGCCACCTGGAAAGTGTAAAATATTTTGTAAAACACAAACATTACTGTTATACAATGCAACTATTGTTGAGATGAGCAGTAGAATAAAATTGCTATGCGCATTTGTTCCTTTTCTTCCAACAGCATCAGCTGACTTTTGTTGTTGCGTTTGTAACAAAAACTTTTCTGAAAACATTAGCTTTAATCGTTTGCAAAATCTACTACAAAACAATCTAGAGTTAGGAACCAGACATTGGGACAAATTAATTATAAAAAATAAATTATAAGTAATTAAGTCTCTTATAGGCTATCGACATTAGATTTATTTGGTTTCATTTTATCACCAGTATGTAAGAATGAAAGATTTACTTTTAGAGAACTTATAAATTTAATAGTATATTTTTCTGTAAAGACTGATTTTGTTTACAAACAACAAACTGTTTTTTAAGAGTAATACTAAATAGTATAAATTCCGTAAATAAATTTTAAATTAAACAAAATTATGCAAGTTATACATTTATAAGCTATAAATTCAAACAGAAATACGAGTTTTAAGATTAAGGAAGGCGAAGGTTTCAAACTACATCGTACAAAATCACTATGAATAAAAACACAATGAAAACATAACTTTATAAATAGCTCAGACTTCAATAGAATCGATGAAATCTGTAATACCACTTAAAAGTTAGTAGTCGGTTCTTCGTAATAGGCCATGCTAATCAGTCAGGATTGTATAATACCTTTATTCGTTTACATTTCCTCTTGGCTAAACCAATAAAATTTAATTTTTAAGCTAATAAACATATGCTTCATACAGAAAGGACTAGTAAATGTTACATTCCTTAATTATTATAGAAAAAAATAAGGTTTGTTTAATTAAGGTTTCATTGGTAGATCTATTTATTTTGAAAAGCATGACGCCGCCATATTAGGTTTCATGAAAAACCAATATACTTCGTATTAGTTATCGGTCATTGATTCTGTTCAGAATTAAACACCATACCAAACGAATGATAATTATTGATCGTTAACATTTAACTCACCTATTTGAACTAAAAATCTGTTTGTAAACACTTTACTTTTCCAGATTTGAACTAGGCTGTAATTATTCAAATGTTATTACATTTATACCATATTTACTGTCTATAATAATAAAAAATGATCTTATTTAATTTTAAACTTGTTCGGCCTGAAAAGTAAATAATTGTATCAAGCATCTATTTCGATTATGTAGTGAAAGCGATTGTTAAAAATATGTTTTTTTTCCTTAAGCCCGATACGGCAAATTTTGTGGTGCAGTGAAACCGAATTGGGAGTAAGGTAACGAAAAGGTAGAAGCATATATGAAACATTTGATGGTTGAAACAGCTGGTTAACACAGAGATGCCAGTCAGTGAGTTACAGTAATATGTTTTACAAAACCCAGCGATTTAACCATAGATAGACAACTTCGAGTACTAAAAGGCGTGAATTGAATAAATAATTAATAAAATAATGGTAGAATTAGAAATTTAAAATGTTAAAACTAATAAAATAAGTGAAATATTATAGTTTATTAATTTTGGTAATAATAATAGAAACTATAATTACTATAGACAAGTATTATAATAAAAAGGCAGGTGTTATAATAACTGACTAGTGTTTTTATTTGGCCATAAGATTATACAAGCGTACAAAGCCGATACTGACAAAACTACACTTTTAAGTGAATGTAATATTTTCACGTCCAGTAGTGCAAGTTTTGTGGTGTAGTGAAACCGAATTGGGAGTAAAACAATTTAATTACGTTATGGCAGTAGTTTCTGTGCACCGTTTAAATTGCTCTATCTACCCTCTTTTGGAAACTCTATTTATCCACAATAAAAACCATATACATTGTGTATATTAAAACTGTAAATTATTACAAAAATGAAAGTATAAAAAAGTGAAAATATTATGAGTATTAGTATTCTTCGTACACGGATTTAATCCAATATGATTCAAACTTGCAAAAAAAAAATTAAAAAAACTTAATAGCACAGACAAATTTGTTACCCAGAAAAATCCGTATACCGTTTAAAAATGGCGACCGTTAAAATTAAAAAAATCTTAACTTTTTCTTTTGCTGTTTACGAACAATCTGATTTCATCATTGTAATAAGAGTGTTGGTTTAAAAATATAATTTTAAATGTTTTACTTATTTATTGAAAATTCAAAAATTAATCAGACGGCTAAATGACAGTGTAATTGAAACTTTACACTGTCAGTTTAATACAGATTTTAATACTAATTATGATGAAATAAGAAAAAAAATTAAATTCGCTTCTATCATGTCAGCGCGATTGTAGCGTGCCGCGCTTATTTTTACATTATTTCGGTGAGGATACTGAAGAAAGTGATATATTTACACAGAGGAGAAGTATTTTTTTAGTGTACATATATCTGAATTTTCTAGCTTCAAACACTTTATATTTGTTGAAGCGTTTCGGAATACTTCCATTCTGAAACGCGTCAACGAATATAAAGTGTGTGAAGCTAGGAAAGGCAGAGATACGTACTTTACTAAATTATAACTTTCCTAGAGGAAAAAAGATAATTACATGAAGAATTTCTAGGGGGATTATTTTTAAAAAATTAAAAAGCAAATGGTAAAATTTACGATAATTTATTGAAAGGTTTTTGTAAGCATTGTTTAAAATATAACGTTGTATTTCTGTAAAATTTGATATTGTTACCATGGTAACTGATTATGTTTTAGCAAATCCGCCGCTAAGCAAGACTAAACAATGCTGAATTAAACATTCAGGAAAGGACTACTCTAATATCCCTTCTGCATTCTTCGTGCACAATCTTCATGGAGAGAGAATTTTGTCGGAGATTAATGATTTTCTTTCAAGGTACTTACAGTTGTCCAGTACATTCCTCGATTCCTTCCTCTGACCTTCGCGCCTCGACGTCGAACACATTCTACTTCGAGCTCATCTTCGGTACCGAAATGGAGGCCAAGTCCACGGACTGTTAACCGCAAGTGGGAGATATTTCATGAAGAAATGCCACCGCGAACATTTCACTTTGCACGCAAGACTTGACACAGACCGCCAATGTTAAATTTCTTTCGATTGGAAAATGTTCGGTGCCACTTCGTTAATGGTTGAGCGTCAAACTTTCCCGTCCAGATTAGAGCAGAATCTTTGAGGGAGAACAGCAAATTGTTAGCAGCTTGTGCAATGTTTAGATTTAAAAGTATGTTAGCACTCGTAAAACGCGTCCTTGGATTTGTGTGAGTTATCTTCCGTAATACATGGAACATGAAAGTTTCCACATCTATAATTTTGTATTAAGCCTTTCTGAAACGGTTAAAAAAAGATGAAAAATTCTTTTACAACTTGACTTAGTTCTATCTCGGGCATTGAGATAACTTCGTGTCTGGTACACTTTCTTGAAGTAGGCTATCCCAGAAAGTATATAACTAGTCACTAGGTACTACGAGTATTTACTGCACAAGTTCAAAAGGTTTCACCATCTTCAAAAATATTTGTTGATAAAAGCTGAATAAACTCAGTATTATCGTGTTAATAAAGCCTTCCTGACATAACACTAGATCACTTAGCTAGGGCCGGGTGGCCACCAAAAGCGGAGCGGAGTTGCGCTGAGCAGAGCATATTAAACCGAACATATTGTTTTTAGTGTAAGTGCGGCCACTAAAAGCGAAACTAATCTGAGCAGATTCAAGCGATATCGCATGATTCTGGTTCACTTTCAGTGGCCACACTTACACTAAAAACAATTGGTTACGTTTTGAATGGGTAGTTTGTTCTACTCAACGCAACTCCGACCAGCCTAACTGTTGCAATTGAAAGAATCTTGTTAATCTCGTTTCTTATACAGAGTGTTTCTGTAATTCGTGGACATATATTGCTCAAATTAAAAATATGTTTTATAAACATATGTCCAGACACGCTTCTTTTATAACCTATCCACCATTTTGTTTTTTAAACAAATAATTTACATTTTAAAAATGGCTTAACCGATTCAGTTGAAATTTTACACCGTAATCATCTTATATAAAAAAGTAATCAACTTGTTTCAATAATTTGTTTCTAAATGGTGGTTATTTAACAATTTTAAACAAAAAATACTCAAAAGAGTTTTTTCATAAAAAAAATCTTGAGTAAATTTCCGACGTGAATTTAATTAATCCATTTTCCTATCGTGAGTTGGCTATATGATATGACTATATAACTATAGGTTGTTACCATTTCTTCAACAGTTTTAATAAAATTGATTTTAATGTTTATTAATACTAAAATATAACTGACACCGAGGCCTTAGGCCGGCGGTTGTGTGGCGAGTTCCATAGTTGAAATTAAAGTGTAACGATGCGTAAACGTAGAGGCGTACATATAAATAAATGGAGCAAAACATTGCACAAACTTTCTCCTATCGGGGTTCAAAAGTAAACGAGCAAAAACAAACTTTTCTGAACAAGAGTCTTTCTGACTATCGGTGACACCCTTATATTGCATTTGTTATCCTAGAATTAAAAAACTATGAAACTCTTATGCACGTATGAAACATTCATGCATGTTCAAAAATCAAAATTAAATTTTTGCCATGTATGGAAATTGATTAATAACTGAATCGTGTACTAAATTTGAAATAAAAGAAATTTAGGGATTGGGAGTAAGTCAGTTAACAGTAATAATAAGGTAAAAAATATATGAATAAAAAGTAATTACGTCTAAAATCTTGGTTGATTTGATGTTTGTTATTTACAACAGTGAGTTTCTTATATTTCAAATTTATTATACGGACTTGAGTTAAGAATATTCACTAATATTAAAGTACTAGCAAATTTTGAATACTCTATTTTCAGTATATTTTAGTTTTTTTTTTATTTATAACTTCTGTGCCTAGATTATTTTGGAATACCAACAGGTATGTTTCTTTTTGTGTGTTTTATTTAAGACAAATTTACATAAAAATTTATTGTGAGAAAGGTTGTGCTTTATGTATGAATTATTTAGTAAGTTTCGAATCTTAAGTTCCTATTTGTTAAGAATGCGTTTTCATAGACCAACAACCCAAACGGGGACATCACCATCCTAAAAACATATATTTTTAGAAACCTAACCTAAGGACAGCAGTGTTACCTATTAGCTATTATAAGCCTACTGACTTATTCGAGTGGCAATTATAATAGGACCCAGACCAGGGACTTTGAAATGAGCACTGATCATGACCTCTACATCACTTTTGAAGGAGTCGTTAAATTATATATATATATATATATATATATATATATATATATATATATATATATATGTGTGTGTGTGTGTGTGTGTGTGTGTGTGTGTGTGTGTGTGTGTGTGTGTGTGTGAGCACACCCACGTTCGAAATTTTGGTGTTATTTATGCAAACTTAGCACAAAAATACATTATGGTAACAGCTTGGATAATTTCATTAATCTGTAAAATTTGTTAACAGTTTGAAAATGTTGCATTCAAATCATTTAAAAAAATCATAGCTTTTTGTGTTATTTTTTTAAAAATTCGTATTCAGCGATAAAAACGGCATAAGTAAACATTAAAAATTTTCAAAATCCGTTAAAATTAAGACATTTTTAAAGTAATTAGGATTATGACCTATTCTTCCCATCAGTGGTCTAGTTACTCACATCGTAAAGGCTAGTTTCGAAACTCTATCGTTTCATCTTCAAGCCGTGATACAAAATGTTAAATTCCTCTGTCGAGGTCGTCACAAAGTCAAACAAAACATTAAAAACATACATCACAAACACTGAGTACAATTACACGATTAAAATATTTACGATGAAATTCGGCTTGACCAAGCTACACGCGCTACTCGTACATCGTTATATTCCGGACTGCGGAGTCTTCATCATTAGTAGCGAACCCGTCATTGTTATCAGTTATCATTTGGTGCGTCTGTTGGTTTATGTTATTTATTCAAATCCTTAAAGCCATGTCATTTATTAAATTTGATTTAAATGAAAGTTTTTCATTGAGGATGTTGTGGGGGGGGTCTTATTTTTTGCTCTTGTAAATCTCAAACTCTTCTATCGCATCCATATAACTACTTTTATTACATAAATGTAATATTTCCATGTTGGTATGGATGTCTTCAAATTTATGGTTTTTGTCCATAAGATGTTCTGCGAAAGCCGAGTTTGTCGATAATACACTTCTGGGTAATCGCACTTATGGGTAGGTGCTCTTTAAATCTTTCTTAAAAGAGCGAGATGTCTGACCGATATAGAAACTTAGGCAATCACTATATTTCATTTTGTACATGCCAGTTTTTTCAAAGTTATTTCCACTTGTATTTGCAACGGCTTCTTTAATAATGTTGATAACTTATTAGTTGTAAATTATTGGAAATATTACATTTATGTCATAAAATCAGTTAAATGGATACGATTGAAGAGTTTGAGATTTACAAGAGGAAAAATCAGACCCCTACAACATCCTCAATGAAAAACTTTCATTTAAATCAAATTTAATATATGACATGGCTCTAAAGATAAGTGATTTGAATAAATAACCTAAACCAACAGATGCACCGTAACTGATAACAATGACGGACGCGCTACAATTAGATGAAGACTCCGCAGTCCAGAATGTAACGACGTACGAGTAGCGCGTGTAGCTTGGCCAAGCCGAATTTCATCGTAAATATTTTAATCGTGTAATTGTGCTCAGTGTTTGTGATGTATGTTCTTAATGTTTTGTTTGACTTTGTGACGACCTCGACAAAGGGATTTCACATTTTGTATCACGGCCTGAAGATGAAACGATAGAGTTTCGAAACCGCGGTAACCTTTACGAGGTGAGTGGATAGACCACTGACGGGAAGAATAGGTCATAATCCTAATTACGTAAATATGTGGTCCGCTGGCTATGTTACAATAAAGACATTTTTTACTGATGTCAGGTTTATTTTCATACTTTCAATGTAATTTGAAAGTTTAAAGTGCTGAAATATTCAAATCTCAATGCTGATTGATGGTGAAATCGTAATTTCAAAAAGGATAAGGTAAATAAAAATACTTTTTGAAATTGGCTTCTATCACGTCTGCGAAACAGCTTTTTGTGGCGGTTATTAATTTTCCCAACAATATAATCTTGTTGCAAATGAAATTTACGCGGTTCCACTTGGCCGCATGCCAAGTTACGTGTTACACATTGAGTTTTTAATAATAAAACTGTATGAACCGTAGCAAAAAAAGTAAAATTTCATAACGAAATCGGGCAGTAAAAGTTTGACGGACGCGTGCCTGATTATCCTGCGTGCGTGCTTGCGCCAGGAAGTGACAATGCGCCTGTTTTAGCATATCGTTAGGTCTGGTTGTAATCCAAACACCCGCCAATAGGCACGTGACAGACCATGACAATACGTGTATGCGTGGGCAATATGCCGTAACTTGGCTTAAGTAAATACCTACTGAGGAGTGCAGGCTATGAAAAGGAGGCAGTAGCCACCAAGAGTTTGGAATCCTCGGGGATCCAAAGTATTTTCAAGGGGATGATAAATGCACCTTAAAACAACTAATGAAACAAAAGTTTTGCGGCAAGTAACATTTTCTGTCAAACTTTAATAACTCTTCTACAAATTCTGATCTTAAATTTAACTTAGAGAAATGTTGCTGATGCAAACAATAAGTGATTAAAAACGGTTAAAAAAATCAGTCACTAAAATACTTAAACTGCTCAACAAAAAGAATATTTAAAAGCCTGTGAATTTGTAATTTCAGAATGTTTTAACAAAAAAGCGTTTTGTATTTGCATTTTTGTTGCCTTTAACTTGATTCTAAAAAGATATTATTTTTTGTGGATTATGTATTGTTTCCTTAGTAGGAACTTTAAAAAAATCACTTATAAGATGATTATACCAAAATTCGTTTGTTATACAACACGGAAGGCATTTATTGTTCTATGTCCGTCCGTCTGTCAACAATTCTAAGAATACACATTCATTTTTGCAGTAGTTATTCAATGTTCTGTACTTCCAGATAATTATAATTGTGTTTGCATTTCCCTAATAACAGTGTTTCGTTTTCCTAATAACTTTGAAGAGTTTGTTACCCATACAAGAAACATAACATTCCGTTTGCGTACATAACATTTTGTCTAATAAAATAACATTTCCTTACCTAACTCAGCAGCTCAATTGTTGCGACAGTTCCTTTCAGAATTGTTAGTAACATCTGTATTTCCACCCTAATTAATAAGGGGTGGTTCTTGAAGTAGTTGTTTTAATATTTCTTTTAGACGTTGATTAATTCATTCAAGATTATAAATCTTGAACATAACTTTTAACATTATATATTTACTTTTACTACAGTAAAAGTACTCATGACGATCGTGACTACTCATGACGATCGTGAAAAAAATCGAATGTAATATTTGGCGTACTTACCAATTATTAGTTTCCATGATTCCACAATAGTAATTTTTTATTTGGATGTTTCTTTGTTTTTGTTTGTGAACATCGTTGATTTCTATAACTTGCAGTTTGTCCATGTCTAGGAAAAATATTTTAATTATTTAAACATTTAAAACACATTCACATATCGGTGTAATTTGGTTCTGATCAAATATTACTCAAATGAAGTTTCACAGAAAATGTATCTGTCAAAAAAATCTAATTCAAGAACTATCGGTAAAAAGCAGAAAATACAATATGAAAATTGCTGAAATTTTGGTCATTATGAAGATTACAAAGTCAAAAATATTTTTGAAAATTAGAAACTGTGAGAATATTTTTCCTCTTAATGACCATACTTGTTAATAGTTTTGTAGGAGAATGATCACGGTAAGTTTTAGACCCGGGACGTTTAAGTGAGCACACCGATCCTAACCTCTAAATTTATTCTTGAGGCCTCGTTAAAAGTTTTATATATATATATATACACACACATACATATATATATAAAACTCTGTGTGTGTGTGTGTGTGTGTGTGTGTGTGTGTGTGTTTCAGGTTGCTCACATTCGCAAATTTGATTCAAACTGGGTAAAAAAATCATCCATGGTAATAGTTAGGACAAGTTCTTTTAGCAGCAAAATTCGTTCAACAGTTTCAAAATGGCAGTAATTTCACTTTTTTTTCACCGTCGTAATCAACATCAACAACTGCATAAATTAGCTTTTAAATTTTTAAATCCATTAAAATTAAGAAATTTTTTATGGCAGTCAGAATTAATTTTTGTATTTTTGAAAGTTTAAAAAGCTAATATCCCTATGCATATTTCAATGCTGATTACAATGATGAAATCATAACTTCATGCAGGGTTGGGTAAAGAAAAATACTTTTGCAAATTTGCTTCTATTACGTCAGCGAGACAGCTGCTGCGTGCCGTGATTTAACATGTAACCATACTTTGTATCTAACTAACGAGGATTAGTGATCGACGTTAACAGAAACGGTAAATATTACAGCAGTAACTGCAGTCTAGAACGTACGACCTTAAATTTAGAGAAGCGGAAACCTGGCCGGTTCCTTAACCACCTCGGACACGCTTCTCTTTGCGTGGGAGTAAACAGAAAAACTTAAATATTCCCTGACCGTAGTCTGGTTTGTTTGTCAATAGCTTCCGCAGTTGTGTAACCTTCTTAAGCGCCATTTATTTGTACTATTTGCGCCATTGTGTGTACCAAAGTTTGCACATTTAAATTTGCCAGAAGGCCTAAAATTGCTTAACCGAAAGCCAGAACTACTCGCGCGACACCTGACCAAGCCTCGGAAGTGAGCCACGCTTAATAGTTGCATGTAACACTATGGTAAATAGACTGATACAATGATAGCCCAGAGACGCCGACTGGTTCCATGACTCAATGAACAAACCAAACCAAACCAATGTGTTGGTAACTCCGCTACTCGACTGGAACGTGTAATACATCTGTTTGCTGTATTTAATAGTGCTGGCACTGCACGCCAATAAAGACGTTGCGAAATTTAAACAGAACTTTAAAACTATTCAAATGGTCTTAATTTGTCCCCATTTCGTAAGGTGCATTAGAGCAACAGCTTAATTATTGCATTACGATTTAATTAAATAATGTTTTTTTATTGCTGGTACTTTATTATCAAATTACCGTTTATGATTTCTACGCCGTTTATTACCGGATTTCCATCGGAAAATGACCTGTTGCAGCAGCCGTTATGATACGGTCCAATCCGGGACCATGAAATTAATGTTCAACGAACTATCCTATTACACGATTTGACTGCGTTCATAAGTGTGTGTGTGTGTGTGTGTGTGTGTGTGTGTGTGTGTGTGTGTGTGTGTGTGTGTGTGTGCGCGCGCGCGCGCGCGCGCGTGTGTGTGTGAGTCTTTGTTATGCTGTTTTGGCCAACTTCATTGACCTATTATTTCAAAATTTGTTACGGACATACCTTGTGTAAAGCCCGAACGACGTTTGTGTATGTTTTTCTCATTTAATTCTGTTTCAAGATGCGGCCTCTGATTTACGCAATTTTTTTACAAACGCATGGGCAGATTGTTTTAAAATTTGTTACGAAGGTACTTCAGATAAAACCCGAAAGTTGTTCGTGTACAATTTTTCTCATTCGTTACTGTTTCAAGATGGCGAGAGCTGATTCAACCTTGTAGTGTGTGTGTGTGTGTGTGTGTGTGTGTGTGTGAGAGAGAGAGAGAGAGAGAGAGAGAGAGAGAGTCTGTGTGTGTGTGTGTGTTTGTGTGTGTGCGCGCTCGCACTCGCGTGTGTATGTATACTGCCTTACTGCCTTTATTTATGTTTTTTGTATATGATTAAAATTTGAATGAGATCTGACTTTCTGACTTTTAAGAAAAGGTTGCACAAGATTTAACTGATCTTAAATTTTACTTTATCATACGACGTACCTAGGACGTATAGTGAGTGTAATAATTTTATAAAATGGTTCTTTTCGCAACCATTTTTATAATTGAATAAGAAATACTATTTTATTTATATTAAAATACCTTTTAAGAATTGGCTATTAATAAGTAACATAGAAAAGCGTACACCATTTAAGCACGTACAGAGTGAAGGTCTATAGGCACCTTGCCTCAAGTGGATGGGTTAGATTAAATGTGTGTTGTCTGTACGATGCAGCATGCTGCAACGTGAAACAGCTTATAGCTTTTTTAATGCCTAAATAAAATTAATTTAAAAAAGTGTTCTATTATAGCCCACACAATACAAATTTGAGTGATACAAAAAAGATGTTTAATTTTGTTGATGGTGAATTTTTCAAAAAAAGAAGATATTTTAAGGAAAAATATGTAAAATATCAAAAAAACCTGAAATATGTTTTTCTTAAAATTTGATTTGAACTTGAGTTCATACATTTTTGAGATTTTTCTGGCCTAACATCAATTTTACAAAGGGGATTTGTAAACATAAACTTCTCTCAAGGTCTTGAAAACTTTTAATTGCTTTTAATAAACTCTTTAATTGCAAAAACCTACAAATATCCTGAATTAGTTTCAATCTTTGGTGTCAAATGATACAACACTAGATAAATGCAAAAATATCGTCAAGATTTTACTCCTTTAACCACCCCGAACTATTTTAGTTGTCATTCACTATATTTTCCTTTGGTTCGGCCTGCAACAAAGACCATTTAAATTTTACAGTGTTAGGTCACACAATTTACGAGTAAGAATTTACCGATAGACAGACGAAAATGCTCGAAAATTTATAAGAAAGAAAGATTTTTCTGAAAAAATGTTCTAGTGATTTTAATAGAATATTGTTAATATTTTCTTAAGTACCTAAAAAAACTTAGTCGTCTAAAATTTAAGAATATTTATTTCTGAAAAAATTAGTATGCTTAATTATTGCAATGTTTTATTTTATTTTGCATTGAAGACTTTAAGGATATCTATAAAAAAGTTATTGTTATTTATAATTACTTTTCTAACAGATATTATTTTTCAGCTTAAATGGATTTTTCATTACCATTACACTGTTAACTAAGTAATAATATTATAGCATGTGTTAAACGAGTTTTTATAAATAAAATATCCTAAAGATTAGACCCACTAAAGTTAATTTCATGAGATGGAAAATGGTTTAAGTTATAGCATTACTGCAATCGGTGTAGTCGATTTTAATTAAGCGAAATTTAAAATTAGAATTAAATTGAAAAAACAATAAGGAACTAATTATCTTCAAAATTACGCACGTTTTTCTATGCTAATGTCCAGAGTTATGAATCTTCAGATCATTTATAATTACAACTTTTTCGTGATGGTTTTAGAACATTTAAATTTTGTAAAATAGTCACTATTTTTTAGGTGCCGATTCCTTTATTTTAACCGTTTTAAATAATAATGATAGATCGTTTGTAAAAATCTTTGCGGTATTTATTCAAGTCTTACCTCATGGGTTATATCTTCTGAACGTTAAGTTTTATCTCTTTATCTTCTTTTCTCTATGTTATACTTAGACCTACTTCAAGAAGTACGTGTGTATTGTTTTGTATAACATTTCGAAGTACATTATTGTTGCAATAACTATCACTTATTAATTTCACCAGCAAAGCGACACTAATATCCGCATACGACTTAAGGGAAGTAATGAATTGGACCGGAGTGTAGTCAAACGTTACTTCCTAGTTTCCTAGTTACCCTATCACTTCCGTCGTATAATCTTTAAATGCTTAAAATAATTATCGGCCAAAAGTGAAAACTACCATTTTCGTCCCCAGTCGGGCAGAAAAGTCCGGAAAAAAGGCATATCGCTTTTAAATGGTGTTAAAGTAAATTCTCTTTTTTAGTCTATAAAAGTGTACGAACGGTGGTTAACCATCAGTGGAGGTGCAAACCCAGAGCCAAGATGGGGCCTGTCTCATGCAAGCTCCTCCTAAGCATTACTGTAAGTACAGCAAGTTCATGAAATTATTTATGCTTGTGTTAACATAATTGTGCATTTAATTTTTGTTTGATATTTTGCTTTCTGTTTTTATGTCATTATAACAACTGAATTATAGACTATTAGTGATTACATAGTTTTACAATTGTTTTGTTTCTTTTCAAATTCAGCGCCATTATTATTTAAATCGTTCTTGTTTTGGTATGACTAATTCTAACAGTTACATTTTTTTAAATACACAAATTTTTATAATTTTTTCTGCTCGTCTTTTTACGTAGTGTAGAGAAGGATTTTATTTAGTTTTTAATGTTGAATAATTGTTATGTCTTGAGTTTTGCTAGTTTCGTTTATCCTTTGAAATAAAATGTATTGTGCTCTTTTCATGGACATTTTCTGGACAATTAAGTATAATTAAAGCAGCTTCTATAATGTTTTCATAGTTATCGAATTAATTTTTTTGGGAATATAGTGTTTAACAAAGTGCTTTAATAGATGCATTACTTCTGTTTAAAGTATTGAAACAGAAAAAAATGTGCTACGTTTTTTCACCAACTATTTATTTCAGCAAATTAATATGAACTACTACAAACTGTGATTAATTATGTTAAATTTTAAAACGAATTGTGTATTATTATTCTACATTATGCTAATAAATTTCACAATTCTTTTGACATTGCTTAATGATTTTTTATTAAACATTTCTTATTTAACAAGATTTTCAATCTGTAGATTTTGTGAATATATTTTCTGTTACTTCCTTAAAACAAATAATATAACCAATAATACTTTATTACAAACGTTTAGTACAAACGTGTCTAATATCAGCATGGTTTAAAATTGAACTAATGAACTATTTTTAAAAAAAAATTGAATGAGGATATCTTAAATAGTTTTACCCGTGATGAATGAATGATGCAATGAGCGGACACCGTCCTAAGAACTGATTTTGTGCAACGTTTTACAACAGATGCTGGTGTTTTTATTTTGCAAAGTTTCAAACAGTTTTACATTTTCTATAACAAACTTAATATTTGTTTTTTTATGGAAATATGACAACTGTACTAACTTTATTACAATACGAACTGTGAATGTCTTGTAGTTATATGTCTATCCGTCAATATATCTGTGCACATCGCCGGAAACTCGATTTTGATAAAAAATTAAGACGACGTTTTTGTTTATGAAGAACATTATTACTATTTCAAGAAAAATATGTCTAAACTTTTCTTGTAAAACCCGTATAAATTTAAGAAAATATCTGATTTCAACAAAATGGCTTCAACTATTTTAATCATATTTGATTGAAATGCAGTTTATACGTACTGAAAGAAAGGTATGAGAGATGAAAATACTTGCTAGAAAATACTCGGATTGAAAACAGAAAAAAATATTTTTTATAAAATCGATTAATCGAAATTTTCTAAAATTTGCATCGTATACGAGGATTCATCACTCACTTCAGTGTAAAATATTTAAAATAAAAGAAATATACTGTAAATTGAGAAAGGTAAGTAGTAAACACAATAGAAAATAAACTGACCTTTTTATGACGAGGGAGGGGAAACTATGTGTAATGTTTGAACATTTACTTTTAAACGCTATTATCAAATCGGTTTGGTATTTTATCACCAAATTACATAAGATATTAATAGCTTTCCTTTTACACCGTTTAAACGTCCAACAGTTACAACTTATTGCAAAATTCTGCATAAATGAAATTATTAATCATTTAACACAGTTTGATTTTATTGCGCTTTCATGTTGTAAAATAATTTTAGACTTACGTACAACACATGCGCGCTCAACTGGTTTTCCCGTTTAGCAGACAATTTCACTTTTATAATTTTATGACCATGAGACACGAGACACGACCGCCCTTCATCATTAAAGACAATAAAGGCGATTTTTTGCACAAAACAAGGCACAGTTGTTAGGCTGAAAGAAAGTACTGAGACAAAGGAAATAAAGAACAGCTGACTTCCGCAACTCAATTTAATAGATCGTAAAATATTTGAACGTCGTTTAAAAAAATAGGAAGGTTATTTCAACAGCTGTTTTAACTTTTACTTTGTGAGAGATTACCGCATCCCACAAAACCTATTGATATTTTGACTTACTAGTCTATCAAGATAAAATCTGTTATCATTATGAACAACAAAATTTTATATTTTGTGTGCTTTGTATGCCTCTTTGTTTCTTTATCTGTCCGTTTGTTTCTTTCTTTCTCTCTGTCTCTGCCTGTCTGTCTCTCTCTCCCTGGTCTGTCTGTCTCCTCCTTCCTTCCCCCCTCTCTCTCTCTCTCTTTCTGTGTGTTGGTGTATTTGTTTGTGTGTGTGTATTGGCTGCTTTCTATTCTATATTTATTTGTATAATTTTTATTTATCAATTTATTTGTTTATTATTTATTTATCTATTTTTGTCTGTGTTTCCATATCCGTCAGTTTTTTTGTCTTTTTACCTGTATGACTGTATTTATTTACAACTTCTTTATTTTTATATTCTACAATATTTTATATATGTTTGTATCTAATTAATATTTTAATCTGTACTTCTACTTGTGTTTTTCTTAATTTTTTTTCCGCGAACAATCCTATTAAGAACCATGCAAAAATCTTTTCATTTAGAATTCTATCTCTTCCCTTTACCTTGTCAATATCGTTCGTCCTTACAGAATAAAGTGCTTTCCTTCCCCTTTAATCTATTTGTTACTGTAGCATTTATGTGGTTTTCTTATTAACAAAAGTAAAAATTAATTCATTTCTTACAATTTTATTTAGTCCTATGTATGTTTAGAATCTATATTTGTCTGTTTTTTCTTCTGCAAAAGAAATATATAACAACTAGGATTGTCCCCTAGTCTAAAGCCTTGTTTTATTTTCCATTTACTTTATCATTATTTATTCATAATTATGTTTCCTTTTAGAACATTTTTGTTTACGTTCAAAAATATTTTATTACACCTGTTT
The DNA here is from genome assembly GCA_022606455.1 of Callitettix versicolor. Classification (NCBI taxonomy): domain Eukaryota; kingdom Metazoa; phylum Arthropoda; class Insecta; order Hemiptera; family Cercopidae; genus Callitettix; species Callitettix versicolor. The sequence goes on from CM040183.1 coordinate 45,396,382, forward strand.
TACATCTTTTAATACCTCATAATTCATTAAGGTTAGTTTTGCAAAAAAACATTTGCTTTTTTCTTGTTATTTTTGCTTTAATTAGCTTAAACGTAAACAGGTAAAACAAAATTGGGAATATTCTGAAAATAAGTATGGATTATGTAAAGAGGTTGAATTATATAAAAATTTACATCAAAATTTTAAATATTTTTAAACAATTTTCATAAATAACGCAACAAAAGTGTATTATACCGATTTTGATTTAATTAGAACAAATTTTGAAATTTTATCCTTATTTGAGATTTTGTATTTAAGGTTTAAACGTGTGGTAGATTTCACACTGAAGAGACTATTGGTTGATATTGTGTATATAAGTCATTGAGTGAACCAGTGACTAAAAAGAGCTATAGATAAGGATCAGTTATAGTTGTCAGGTGCTTAAAAATAACTTAAAAAATCTAAAAAAGTAGCAAAGCCAAAATTTCTAGGCACTGTGAAAGCGTAAAACTAAAAACAGGAAAAAAACGTTGCAGGCCTGTCTCCATTCAAGGCTAAAAACAAGTCCTGCATTCTAAGCTGTATTTAATAGTTTTTAAGTACTAGCGTAGACTATGTTTTTAGTTTTAAAGTTAGGTTAAATACTTGAGAAGCAGTGTTGATTTCACAATCTATAAAGGTTCTATATTATACGCAAATAATGGCTGGTGTACGAATAAAATAATACAATTAACCAAGATTAGCTGTATTCAGGTTTCTCGTTCTTAGTTTGGCTTTCAGTTATTGATGTAAAAAGAAGAATATTTTCGAGATATGAATTATTACGAATTTCAAAAAACTGTAATTATAATGGTTGATTTGATGATTTTTCCTAATTGGAAAATTATAACACTAGTTAGTATACAAAATGTAATTCAGTATTTAGTTGAAAAGAGATGATAGTTTTTGTGAAAAACACAAAAATAAAATAGATAGAAATTTAATTACTTAAGGCATGGCTTTTTCTTTTCGTACACATTTTAAACTCTTTCAATTTCTACGTAATTCTTAATAAGTTAGTAAGAATTTTCAGCGACAATGCAATAGTTACTGAATAAATAATTTAATATTTAAAATTTTGAAATTTCATTAAATCGCATTTTCATTGATAGCCACTTAAGTCATTGAAAATAGAAAGTGTTAATTTAAGTAGATTTTAGTTGAGATTAAGATTGTTTAAAATCATGTCTTTAAACAAGTAATAAGATAAACTGCAAGATGCGGCTATCATTTTAGAAGAAATAACCATACCCTCCAAAGGTTGAATAAACAAACAGCTGTTTGGTTTTATGTTCGCTGTAAAATATTCGCGTGCAGCAAAGCTATTTCGATAAAAGTGTCTGACACTAAACCTTCCGACAAGAATTTACGTGTACAGAAAGAACGATCAGGTAAAAGTTAAAAGTTACTGCAAAAACTGATTTTCGTTCTTCAAACCGGAAGCTGGCGTCAAACAATGCAACGCACGTATTCGTTGTTAATTTTATTTGAGGAAAGACTTGTTCGCAAATTGAACCATCACACCGCGACAGGTATTTCTTATTCTCACACGTTTACAAAATGGCGGAATTGAGACATGTAAAAGTGATTTGCTTAATAAAACTTCCGTTTTACAAATATACAAAAACAATATAATTTTTCTTTTTCCGTAGATATAAGAGTTAATTTTGAAGGGTGAACAAAAATTAAGTTCAAAATTAAAAGTTGTTCTACGTAATTTGTATTAAGGCTCCGGGAATATTTTTTTAGTTCTTCGTCTGTTGACAATTTGTACAAAGGTACATATTTATATCTCTGTTGTAATTATTCTGTTACGATATATATATATATATATATATATATATATATATATATATATATATATATATATATATATATATATATCGATCATAAATAAACTATATTTAATTAGAGAATTTCCATTGGAAAATGAGTTGTTAGAGCTGTCATCAAAGTAAGACCTAGGACCAAAATAACGAACAGTTTTAATAAATGAAACTAAAATAAACACCGATACAGAATTCTACATCACTTTTTGATTGATCCTTAATACGTTTTAGCAAGTTATCGCAATTTTAGTCACATTTGATTTAAACTTTGCAGAAAAGTTGAACCTAGCAATGAATTAAATCAGCAAAACTTCATTAACTAGAAAAAATTGTTCTACATTTAAGAAATGGCGGCCATGCAAATCTTTAAAACTATAACATTCTTGTTTGATTTCTTTTGAAAATCTAATTTAAGAAATCCAATTTTTATTTGTGTTTTCTTTAATTTTTTATTAGTGTCCGTTTTCTAACCGATCGTTGTATTCAATACTTGTACTACTTTATTTCTCTTTTAATACGCTTTAAAAGCACGTTTTTAATTTGTAAAAAGAAAAAAAGCGGAAAATCGGTTCACTCGATTTTGCACGAGAGTGTTAGTCATACATTATGATTTAAAATCAACTTAGTGTTTCAAACCTAACGTCGTAAACTTATTATTAAGTTTACCTATCTCTATTACACGGCTATTAAGTTAAAACTACATCTGTTATGCTGTTCAAGTTATGTATCTTAAAACATGACTAAAAAAACTTTAACAAAAACGACATGCCAATTTTGATACATTGCGGTCGATTTCTCAGTTGTTCGATAATTTTGGAATAATTTTTTTTTAATGAAAACGTTTTCAGATTGAAGGAAAAAATGGCAACTAACGTTAGCAGAAATAAACATTCAAAAGCGTCACTTTTACCGTATATACATTATTAGTAATGCATTTAATTCTACTAATGAACTGAACTTTCTTAGTGACTTCTGTTAAGGGACATTTGTTCAAAACCCGCTACTCACACGTAATAAATAATAAAATAAATTTATTTATTAAAATTTATAATAATGTATAAACGAAAGAAAAGAAAATATTACAAAAATATTTGAACATGTTTTGCTTTTGATAAATATACATTATAATGTGTGCCTATGCATTATGCAGGTAATCTAGTTTACCAATGTAAACTAGCAATGCACACTGATTACTTCAGATTCATAAGTTTTCAACTTCAGTCGGCCAGTCCTCCAACTGGCACATTTAGTCAGCCTGTAGCAAGGTTAGAGGCAAAATTTGATTGGAATTGTTAAAGACGATTTGTATGTTTTTTTAAAAACTAGAAACGAATTTGAAAAAATTTATTTAATTTAAAAAATAGTTTTTTTAAAATTTTCTAGAAGGGAAAATTCCTGTTAACTGTTTTATTTTCCAGTCGGACAAATAAAAAAAACAGATTAAAAATAAGTTCTACAGATTAATTTTCTTAACAATAAAGTGAAAAAGTAGTAAACTGATAAAATAAATAAATTTGAAGCAAAAATGTAAATTTTATATTAAATTGTTTTTTAAAGAAAACCATAAATTATGTGTGGTAATTTTCTATGTGGACGTTATATTTATGTAAGGCAGTAAATTTTAAAATGCAATTTTATAAAATTTCATCCCCGATTTGAAACTCAGTTCGGTTATGTAAACCTTGTGAACAAAAATTAAATTTCATAAATTTCATGAATATCAAATAATGCTTGTTTCTTGAAAAGTGAGATTGCTATCTGAATTACTGTCCCATCCCATACTCTGTCATTGGAGTTTCCATTGGGACTCCAACCAATAGGATCAGAACAGTCATCATTCTAACCTACAACGAGACTGACTTCTACAAAACATTTTTGCAATTTTAAATTACTTTCAGAACTCATTGGCGAAACGCCCAATTGTCTTACAGTATTTCTGCGTTAGACAGCTTGAAAACAAGCATTGTTGGAAGCATGTGTCGATTTCATTGACTGACTGTGCAAAATTAAAACGTACATATTGTAACCGGATTGACTAGCATCGTAGATAGCTTACCGTTTTATTGCTTCACTCAATATACAGGAAACATGAAACTGTCGGTAGGCTCATTATATACTTGGAAATTCAAGTTTTATTGTCAAAAGCAATATCCGTTGACTTTCGATTTTAAAATTGACAATATTTTCTGCAATATCATTACTTGACGTTTTGTAATAATAGTGTGTCTCCGTGTGGTAATTGCACATAAGTTCACAAAGAACTTCTGTATTTATGTGTATAACATGGAATTTTATTTTTAAATGAGCTGATTAAATGACGTTGAATAGTGGTATTATAAAAATATATAAGTGCTTTTAAAAACACTTTATAAAAAATAATGCAAACTTTTTTCCATAGTAGGTAATTTATTTCCGAAATATTCAATTTGGAAATTATTGACGATACATTTTTTAAATTACTCAAAATCGATTTACCATAATTTGTTCATATTTGAAGATTTACATTTGTATGCCAAATATGTAATAAAAGAATATATGGTTTCAAAACATTTTTTTAACAAACCCGTTTAGTGAATAGGATGTACTTTCATGTATTTTATTTACTTTATAACTGACATTTTTTATTTCAGAAATGATACATTAACGTGAAATACGATTTTTATTTTGTTACAGTAACTTAGGCGCATTATGATAAACCGATTTTGATAAATCTACATATTTCAGTTTTTTGACTATTGTCAGACAAAATTATCAGAGGATATTAGCGAACCATATTTTTACTACGGTACTTCTGAAATGCATTTAATTAAAATTTATTGAAAATCATTACAACTGATTTTGAGAACTTTAAAATTTACCTCACAATATTCGATTCAAAAACTACTAGAAAACTAAAAAAACATGTTCATCAAATGTTTTCAAGTTATTGTCATATTTAAATAATTTAACCCTTTTGAAATGAAGGTCACAAACGATTCGAAAGGAAATGTAATCACTAACCAATTAATTTTTGAACTATAAATTTATTTTATTCCAATTTACAGTTACTTCAGTTACAGATCTTCAAATATGTACACAGTTTGACCAAAATATGATTCACCGATTTTGAGTAGAGCCTAATCAGACCAATTTTCCGAGTGTTTTGCCAGAAGTTTCGAACTTTGTATTTTGCGAAAATAGTTGAGCGCGAGAACGTTGGTGTAATGTTTTAGATCCAACTATTAAGTTTAGGTTAATAAGGAGCCTGTTAGCTTATTATTACAACTATAGAAAACGAATGCAGAAATTTTATAAATTGTATGTAACCATTGTTTACCGTAGCACAAAAACTGAATGTTATATAAAAGTCCGGTACTGTGATAGTACTGCATTTTCCCTTGATATAAATTCCTGTATAAACACGATTTCTACTGGAATTCGAGCACGAATAATTGCTTTAAGAATGTGAATGCTTTTAAGCCAAAAGTATTTGACGTTTACATAAATGCATCAAACCATGTAACACATAAAGTTAGACTTACAAGAGCCATCAACATTACAAAAGTCACAGCATGCATTTCAGTTCAAGATACTCTCTTATCTAACACATAATGACGAACTGAGTTTTGACAGACAACGGAACCAATCTCTTCCTATTCGCAGGAAGTCAACGTCAGAAGGTGGCAACAATTTTACGTTACGAAATAAGTGTTGCCAATGTTGCAGAACGAATACAATTTACTAATTGCGTGTGTCCCAACACGCTAACAGCATCGGTTCAAGTAGGCATTTCGGTAAACATTAAAACAGCCGAATTTAACAGAAGAAAAACCGGTCCAAGGTTATTGAAAGTTCGATATGGTCGTTGAAGGTGAAAGAAAACTGTGAAAATGGGTGGATTGTTGTAACAATTAGTAGATTTGTAATTGCATGGAAATTCGGCACAGATTTGCTAGCTGAAGGGCAATGGTAAAACTCAAAATAAACTCAGGTATTTTTTAAATTTACCTGACTTTGTCTTTGTGTATGGATATATTTTGTAATGTAGTCACAAAAATCCCCTTTTGACTTTCAATGTTATATATTAATATTTTATCTACTCAAATTATAATGAATGGGTAAGGAAGTCTGTACAGAAAGTAGTGCTTGAGGTTCAAACTAGTTACTGAGGCTTAGAATTTGTTATTTAATATTGTGCTTTCGTTTCGGTAAACTGTTTTTACTGTTGCACAACACTAAATACATAAAAAGAAAAGCTGATAGATTTATATATATATATATATATATATATATATAAATCTCTGTGCTAAATAAATTACCCAATTTAAAAAAAATATGGTATGGGTAAGGTTCGTTATATCGGGACCACTTTTAACTAAAGAAATAATTAAGCTCTTTTTTAAAAAAACTGTAACAGTAAAAATTAACAAAAACCACATTCGCTCAAAATCGGCTCTACCGATTTCAATTAAATTTATCTTAAATTTGTAGCCTTTAGGTAAACAAAACTATACGTTTCCTACTGAACAAAAAATTAAAATTGATAGTCAAACTTTGCAAGTATTTTGGACATTTATCCAACATTTATGACGGAAGTAAGTACAAAAATATTTAAAATACGAAATTTCTTTCGATTTTGCAGAACTGTAAATTCAAATTTACTGACTGGAGTTGCGTCCAAACCAGATTTCGATCATAATTTGTGTAATATCTGATGTGACAATTTTAATAAATTAGGCACATTTCCTAAAATATTTCAATAGTTTTCGAATCAGATTTTTTATATACAACTCATAATTCATTTTGTTCCTAAATCCTATTCAATAAATTGTGCTGTTTTCAAATACGGTTAATTGTTATGGATTAATAAATTTAAATGTTAAATTGTGTGCAACCATTTTTTATAAATTCAAAATGGACTTGTTAAAAATATAACAAAAATATTTATAATAATGTTTAAACGACAGAAAAGAAAATATTACAAAAAATATTTGAATATGTTTTGATTTTGATAAATATACACTCTAATGTATGAATATGCATTATGCAGGAATTCTATTTTTTTGGGGATTGAGCAAAGTTTTATAAAACGAGGATGGATTTACTTACGATTTTGAAGGCGCTTTTGTATCTAGTTCTTCTACAGCGTTTAAACGGTGAGACGGAACATTACACAATGTTTTATGTATTCGATACCGAACATATTTAAAATATGCGATTAAATATATATTTTTAAAGGGATAGTAAAAGAAAGTCTGAAATCTGACCAATGTTTCTTTCATTTCATTAGGTTTTTGCATTTTACTTAATATTTTCTTAAAATATTAATAATATATTTATTTTTAACATGAAACATTCAGTAGGTTATACATAAATTATATTCAGAAAATATCTATGAAAATATAAATATATTTACTTTACAAAAATGTAATTCAGAGGGTAATTGACAAAATTAATAGAAATTTTTTGATGTTTCAGTTTTCATGCATATATTAAAAGAACTTAAAAACTCAAGTTACCGTAGAATATTAAAAATTAAAGAAATTCATGGTTTCGAAGGAAAACGCTTTTAATAAAATCTATCCGCCTTTAATAAATGTTTGTTTACCAGTTACACCAGTGAATTTCTTTTGTCTGAAAAATTGTTCACTAGAATTTTACAGAATCAAAATTTGTACGTAATTTGATTAATTTATTCTGTAAAAATAGAGAACATTTTTGTAATGTTTTCGTTATTTATTTCACAAAAAGCCCGTATTATTATGAAAATTTAAAAAAACGAACCAATATTACTTTTAATGGTGAAATAAAAGTAAAACAAGAAATTATGAATTCCACTTTCAACGGAAAAAATTAACAACCTGTTACAAATCGATGTTCAATGATTAAATCGTTCACCAAGAACGTAGTTAGAGTCCACAAAGGTAAGATCAATATTTAGTTTTCGTAATTATAACGAAACTAATAAAAATTATAGCAAGTTCACAAAAACGTTTCAGCCGATTAACTAAGAACATTTAATTACATTATTAGCAGTGTAGAAATTACAGACATTACGTGCGTGAACTGTGTTGATTCACATACATATTTTGTATCAAATTTTAAGTACTTTGTCAAAACCTATGTTGGAAATATTTAAGAACATAGTTGAGTAACATTGTTGAAATTTTATTTTCAATTTAATAACATTGTATTTGTAAAATTTAACTACATAACGTTTCAGTATGTTCAAAATTATGTGTAATATTTTATACTATTTTATTGAATTTTTATACACAGCTTAATTTAATATTATGCAATTGTTATTAAATAGGATACAGTAATTTATGTATGAAAATGTGAACTAATACTAAGAGCAAACTTATAGGCTGTACTTTAGCTAAAGTCAAGTATAGTCCTTAATACTAATTGTAAAATAGAATTTTTCGTAATTTAAAAAAAAAGTAGAAATAGCCCATTGGAAAATGTAATTGACAATTCATTCGTTCAAATCAATTCAAATTCATTCAAAAATATTTGTTCCATCATAATTTTCGTTGACAGAGATATTAAAAAGTTAAAATATTTGTTGGATTTGAGTATTTTCCAGAGTAAAAATACGTCGTACCAGGAGAAACTAAAAACAATATTGAAAATGAAAAATAGCAATGTTGTGACTTAACATCATGTCCAACACTTGGACACGCGGCAGAATTTCCAATTTGTAGCATAATTATTCAAACTACTACCTAGTTACAATTCCAATTTCTGGACTATTATTTGAAATTGGCTGACTGATTGTCCTTCCAGAAACAAAACCACTTTTCAAATTTACTTGCAACAACAAAAGTAGCTTATATATCTAGGTTCCATAATACTAATTAGGGCCTGCAAGTACGCATTCTTATTACATAGTCTGACTGTCAGCATCGTAAATCTATTGTTTAAACGGTAATTTTAAGTTTAAAAATTATGAAATTGACATTGTTGTTTGTCATTAAACGCATAAAATGACAAAATTGTTTAAAAACAAAACAAAATTGGTTTCAATAATAATAAGTGGATTATAATAAGTATCATAATAAGTTGATCTTGATTGTCTTTCACACCAAGACAAGGCGCGTGCGCGTGTCTTTATGCACATTATTGAAAACTAAATGGATCGGCCAATTTCCATGAAATTTTTACATCGTAGAAGTATATTTTGCTCATATCACGTAACTCGAACATCGTTAAAAATGACCAAAAAATATATAATTTCTTAAAATTTTCCTTATAGATTTTTAATAATGTGTATATATATATATATATATATATATATATATATATATATAAATTTATTACTAAAATTATATTCGAAAAGTAGAAACAAAAAATTGACGCTTACCTTTTTTCATTCGATTAAAAAGAGTCATTTAAATACAATAATATCAGTTTTAAATTTTAATAATAGGTATATGATTGAAATTTAAGCAAAATCTCATAAAAGTATATTTATTACTATATTCCCTATTTCTGAAGAATTTTGGAAAAATAACAACGCCTGTAAAAATATGTGTAATGTTTTTACACTATTTGCTTAAATTAACTATTTATTTAAAATCAAAAAATTAAAATGTAAAAGACTGAGTACATATGAACAAGAAATAGGTTTTAATTATGTATAAAATCTTCTTTTTATGAAAGAATCATGTTTTAAATATTTTTGTAGGTAAACGTTTTAATTCATAGCACAAAATATTTGTTTACAATAATCATAAAAATAAAAAAAAAAATTAACGCGTTTCACTAACGCACGCAATTTATCAAATATATAGTTAAAATGTTTTTTATAAATGCGAAACAGACAATGTACCTAATTGTCAAAAATAAAACTGGTCAAACAAATTTATTTTTTTGATAAATAATTAATTTTATAATCGTATATTGTAAGATTTCTTATACTGAATGCTTTTCCAGTATTGTAAATGTCGGTGTGTACCTTATGCTAATGAAAAATAATCTTGTTTAAAACAAAAATTCAAAATTAAATGTCAACTACTTTTGTTTATAGTTTGTTTTACAAGTGATGGCCTAATAAGAAATATTAAATAGAAATACCAACCTGATATGTTATACAGTATTTATGTTATTATAACACAAATCAATAAAAACTATACGGAAACGAAAATGGGGAAACATTATTAAGAAAGGCTTAACATCCAATAAACTACACATTATATAAAAATAAAGTTTTTCCTTAAACGAAAACTTTTACAAAATCTATATTTTTAATTGAATAATTTAATAAAATCATGAAAAAATAAGTTGTTTAAAGGAAAAGTTTAAGTTTTGTTACTATGTTAACATTAGAAACTATTTATTTTTATTTTTTATTATGAAGCCTGAACAAGAAGTTAGAAATCGGTAAAATGATGTCTGTACTACATCGTATAAACTTTGTTAGCTAATATATTTTAATACTTTAACATGCTCAAATTATAAAAGCCATTTTAATGAGCAGCATTACTTATTCCTTTTTTATGGGTAGAGAAAGAGACTAAATTTAATTTAAAAAGTTTTAAATTACCTTACTTTGCGCGATACGAATTTCAAACCAATTTTTAAGAAAACTGTTCTGAATGTAATAAAACAACATTGTTCTTACCTAATTTGTATTTCTTACATCACATTTTTGCAAAATTTGCAATTTTGTATACAAAAAACAATTATTGTGTATTAATGAAAACATATGTAGTAGTTATACTATTAAGGAATATAAGGAACGCACCTTAAAGCACAAACTATTACGCACGAGTAAATGGCGTCTTGAAATTCTTCTGGAGTATCGAATCCACTTTATTATCGAATAAGCTAAAGCCAATGACGTCTCCAACGGCCGGGGAACAGTTTCTGCAGGAGAAAGGAACGGTTTGTTTTTCCGGCGTTCTGGATTACAATGGCGACAGGCGAGACCACCCCGCTTCTCTCTGGAAACCAACAGATTTGTATATATATAGATAACGCGTTATCGTTCACTATCAGTACTTCGTTGTCTTTGGTCCGTGGAGGACTGATCCCGGTAATGAGGATAACTGGACATAGCAATATGGTAAGTGGATGTTTGTGAATACTCTTAGGTTAGGTTAGAGAACAAGTCAATTACTTATAATTAAAATTAATGAGTATTGTTTCTGTTATACAATTATAAAAGTGAAGTTTCATTGGATTTATTATTGTGAACAAAGTTATATAATTATTGAAGATAAAAACTGGTTTAAAAGAATTACAAAAAAAAAACACTTGAACTTAAATTTATTTTTTTCATTATTTTAAAAATAAATAAATAGTGTTATCTCATATTACTTTTAAAATTTTCGTTCAATTGAAAATAGTATTATATTTTTGTGTAAGAAAACCTAAGAGAAAACTTTGTAAAATAATTGATTTTTTTTAAATAGTGAGATATATTTTTTAATAAATATAAAATTGAAGTGAAAACTTTATTTCTAAAATATATTATTTCGTTTAATTTATAGTTTATAGCCACGATGATTTAAAAAGTAAATATTTAAATGAACTCATTGCCGCTGTTAACAAAAGTCAATTTCTTTAAACTTTGTATTGGATTTGAAAAACAAGTTTATATACTTCATTTATCAGTTTTGAGTGCGTTTTATGGAGAAAAAACAGTAAACCGAAGTTACTGCTGGACTTTAAAAAAAAATTGTCTACTTTTTCGAAAATATAACGTAGATTTAAATACAGAAATAATCGATTTAAATTAAATTGTTTAGAACATTATTTCAGGAACTGATTCACTAACTCTTATGCAATACTTTCGTTTTCCTTTCTTCAATAGTTCCTGCAAAAAAATTAAGGAAGGCAAGTTTTTACATTCGTATACCTCACAGCGGTGGTCAGAGGACTATGGAAAGGAAGAAAGTGCGAACTTCGAGTTTCGTTTTTGTGTTTCTTTTTTTCGTAAACTGTAATTGAACGGAATTACTTTTACCGTGACTAAACGGTGACTGATATTGACCATTATTTTGTGAGGAATTATTTTGTGTCTTTAGATTTATCAAAAACGAATCAGTTGTGTTTAAATTTTGTTGTATTAACAATACTCTGATCTTTAAAAAAATGTTGGCAAATCAAATCGATTATTATTAATTAAACACTAGATAGTATATTATAATAAACAAAATTTACTGTTACTCAACAAATTCTTGAACTTTAGTCAAATCTACACTTTACAATATTTACAGCACTTCAACATATTCGAAATATTGAAAAATGATTTTTTTAATGAAATATTTTTGGACTATCATTATTGCATGTTTTTTTTAAAGTGTTAGTAATGTAATTTAATGTAACATAGGTGTTACCGATTCATTTAAAATTATTTTTGATTTCCAGATCACTCTTTCATTCCCTGCCTTACTGGCAGGTTTTTGCCTTCAGTTGACAATGGCAGCAGTTCTTGAGTAAGTATTAATTGTTGAGAATTATATTATAATGTAAATATTATAATATAGCTGAAAATTTCAGTAAGTAATAATTAGATATTAAAAAATTGTTTTAATGTTATGAAATTAAACTATAAATTACAAAAAACAATAATAATAGTCTAACTGCATAAAAGTAATCAAACAATTTACTCTTTAAAAAACGTTTTGTTGAAAAATGTAATTTTTTAAAAAATAAGTAACATACGAATGCAATAAATATACAACGTATTCATACTGCAGATGTTTATTATAATTTAAATCGTAAAAATTCCTTCAGAAGAATATTTTCTTATATTAACTAGAAATATTAAAACATACGAATAAATAAAAAATAAGTTAAACAAAAATACAGTTTTTTTCATAAAAAAAGGATTTAAGCACTAAAAGTACTAACTATGTAAAAATATACAATTTTAATCCCTACCAACGTTTGGACAAAATTACACATTGAGTTGCACTTTTCAAAGAAAATTTCCATTTATAATTCAATAATTTAAAGAACTTGGTTTACCAGGCGTTTTGTATGGATAGGAGTTCCATATTTTAAAAATATTTCATAACAATAAAAATAACTTTACTTACACTAAATAATAAAGTACTATTCCTTATAAGACGTAATTTCTTCATTCATAATTTTAGGTCTACTGATAGAGATTGAAAAATACTTCGTTATTGGTAATTAGATTAATGGTTTCTTCACAATGTATTAAATTTCATTTTGGAATATATAGGGGTTACGATAATTTTAAAGAAATAAAGTATTAATATTTTTATTACGTATCTATATATGATACGTATATATTTTAAGTTTTATAAAACCTGTATAATAGTTGTTGTTCAATCTAAATTGAATATATAAAGTTATTTTAATTAATTCCGCTATATGAAAAACCCCACCTTTTTTTATCTACATAGCTTTTAAACTTGACGTATTTTTTGTTAAAATTCACGTGTAATATTATAAAAACTTTAAATTGAATTTTTAATATTAAAAAAAACACTTCCATTTACATATTAAAACTTGTAAAATAAAATAAATATTAAATCATTTTATTTCAAATTAGAAATGAAAACAAACAACTTGAGTTAAAACTAAAAACGTCACACTCAAACTTGAATTTTTGTGTAAATTTAACTTTTCACAAAACTGTTATTTATTGGTGGCAGTAACTAAAGTTTAGCGGGCCTCGAACCTACTTTCCCTGACTAGAAAACCCTCACCCTAATTTATTTAGGTTCAAAAATGAAACAATAATTACAGTATAAACCAATCATTTTTTTTAGAAATCAATTTGCCAATACTATTAAAAATAAAGACTCACAGATAAACATGCAGACAGCCGAGCAAGTTAAAACTGAGAATGAAACTTCATTAAATAATATTAAATTTAATTATATATATATATATATATATATATATATATATATATATATATATATATATATATATGTGTGTGTGTGTGTGTGTGTGTGTGTGTGTGTGTGTGTGTGTGTGTGTGTGTGTGTGTGTGTGTGTGTGTGTGTGTGTGTGTGTGTGTGTGTGTGTGTGTGTGTGTGTGTGTGTGTGTGTGTGTGTGTGTGTGTGTGATTCAAATTTAATCATTCATTATGTACAGAATAAGAAGTATAACACGAAACATATTCGGTGCATACAACATAGAGTAACGTCATCCTATAAGAAATGTTGCTAAACTTTTTCATTGTTTTTTTACGATAAACCAATTTTCTAACTACAGTTGAAATATCTACAATTTGTTTACATTTATATTTTAATTAAAACTTAAAATTTTTAACCAGTTTACACTAAAAAATGGCGGTTATAAAGAGAAATGAACCAAGTCTCGGAATGACGCATATTATGTTTTTAAATTTCGGATTGTTCGCGTGAAATTTCTTTTAATATACGAGATGTTATTTGTTGATGTCAGTTTTTTGAAATTCGATTCTGTCAAGTCAGAAAGACAATTTCGTAACGTAATTATTTTTCTTTGTTCATTAGAATGTAAACTATTAACTTTATTCTGTAACTCCTTCTTTGAATTAATCTCTTATTTGATTAATAAAAATGAATTACAGTATTATTTTATCTCGATTTAAAAAATATATATTGATATGATATTGGCGAATTCTAAAAAAAAATACTTGTTAAATAGTTAGGCTATGTTAGGTTAGGTTAGATCATTCAATCTTTAAATGAGGTAACATGAATTATTAAAAAAAAATTAAATAGTTTAACAAGAATGACTTGTACTTCTTTACATTTTGTAAAGCCCAGAGATGAAAACTTCACGTATGTCTTGTTTGTTTGTTTTCAGTAGTCCAGTGATTGTCCCTCTTGATGGTGAGACAAAGTTAAGTCAAGCTAAATACCAAATAGTCCATGAAGCCGATAAGAAAATAGACGACAGTGACACACAAGCTAGTGACTCAGTGACACACCATCATTACCATTCGGGCCATGTAGACCATATCCATAAGCATGAAGGTGAAGCCCACCACGATCATAAGCACCACGGTCATGCCGAACACGCCCATAAGCATCAAGGGCACGCTGAACACGCGCATAAACACCACGGTCATGCCGAACACGCTCATAAACATCAAGGTCATGCTGACCATGCGCACAAGCATACAGGGTCAGCGCAACATGGTCATAAACATATAGGGCATGCGGAACACGGGCATAAACATCATGGCCATGCTGAACACGCTCACAAGCACCATGGTCACGCCGAGCACGGTCATAAGCACCACGGTCATGCGGACCATTCTCATAAACATCACGGAAGCGCAGAACATGCCCATCATCACGGCGGTAGTTTCGGCCACGGTCATAAACATCATGGTAGCGCTGAACATGCTCATCACCACGGTGGTGATTTCGGGCACGGTCATAAACACCATGGTAGCGCTGAACATTCCCATCACCATGGTGGAGATTTCGGTCACGGTCATAAGCACCACGGAAGTGCAGAACATTCTCATCACCACGGTGGTGATTTCGGCCATGGACACAAGCATCACGGTAGCGCGGAACACTCGCACCATCACGGAGGTGATTTCGGGCACGGTCATAAACATCATGGTAGTGCTGCACACAAACATCATCACGGTGGTGATTTTGGCCATGGACACAAGCATCACGGAAGCGCGTCACACGCTCACCACCACGGAGGTGATTTCGGACATGGACATAAACATCATGGTAGTGCTGATCACAAACACCATCACGGCGGTGATTTCGGGCACGGTCATAAACATCATGGAACTGCATCGCACGGTCACCATCACGGAGGTGATTTTGGGCATGGACATAAACATCACGGTAGTGCCGATCACAAACACCATCATGGCGGTGATTTCGGGCACGGTCATAAACATCACGGAACTGCATCGCACGGTCATCACCATGGAGGTGATTTTGGACACGGGCATAAGCACCATGGTAGCGCTGATCATAAACACCACCACGGGGGTGATTTCGGGCACGGTCACAAGCATGACGGAAGTGCTGATCATGCTCACCATCATGGAGGTGATTTCGGACATGGACATAAGCATCACGGCCATCATGCACACGGACACAAGCACTCTACAGACGATGACCATCATGGTGGCGGTGGTGGCGGTGGTGGTCATCACGACGGGCTCAGCGCTTTCTATGAAGACGGTCTCGATCGAACTGACTTCGAAAGTACCGTAGTTATCCCGCAGGTAGCGGACATTCCAACAGGATCCGTTTTTCCAAACATTTTTGCCATTCCTGAACT
Organism: Callitettix versicolor; assembly: GCA_022606455.1. Lineage (NCBI taxonomy): Eukaryota > Metazoa > Arthropoda > Insecta > Hemiptera > Cercopidae > Callitettix > Callitettix versicolor. The sequence continues at coordinate 45,412,447 of CM040183.1, forward strand.
TCAACAAATACACATTATCGAATAAATTTTAATCGTTCTAAGTAAACCCAAACTTACATCAAAACAATCAGTAACGTACATTTAAATAGTCCAGAACTCATTAACACTGTAATATTCCAGAGGACAGGCGTGTAATAACTTTGAAGTCGTTACGAATTGAGTTACTCTAGTTTATACTGCTGACTAAATACTTTATTTATGTTTTGTTATTTAGTAAGAACTGTATAAACATGTTCTGTGTTTTGTTGTCAATTATTTATGTTGTGTCTTACTGACATACGTAAGCACATGTTCTTGTTGTGTTTTTATATTTTATATGTTGTTAGATAGTTTTTAAATATATATTTTAATACGTAAATATTGCTGTTTATTTTACCTTTTTAAATCACATATAAATTGTTTACGTTTTGCTTTGTTTACTTTTTATTAACTTTAACTTGTAAAATTTTTATTAACTTTTCAGGTGATTGATTTTACAAAACTTCAAACAATACATTTGTTTCGTTTTGTAACAAGAACGTCAAGCCAAGTGAAACACCGTACAAACATTTTATAACGAAATTCTTAAATTGTGAATGTTTTGTAGTTTATTTAATAGCTTTTTGAGTTAACTTCAATAGAATGAGTTATTAAAAGTATTTTCAGGTAATTTACAGTCAATAATGAAATTCTAAAAATTGAATACTCTGTATAAAATGGAAAAATATATATGAAAAGTTAACGGAATTTTCGATTAAATGTTCCAGAAGAAATGTCTGCATAGAAATGTTATAACAAAACTAAAAAGAATGTCGAGTTCGTTTAAAAAGTGTTTTTTTTACTGTAAACGAACTTTAAATATTAGATATGTTTATTAAATGCGTGCGAATACACTTTATATTCTGTTTACCATTACTAAATATAATATTAATGAGAAACTGTGAATTATGGACAATTACAAAAAAAAAAAAACTTTGATGCCTTTCGTTCACTGTTAGTGAAATGTTGTTAGCACTTTGTAGAGTTTAAGGTTGGAGTATATTTTAAATTGCAATTTTATTCTAAAATTATGAAAATTATTTTCTTCTTTTCTGCTAGGCTACTAATATATTGATGCTACTAATATATTGAGAACCTTTTCCGTCTCTCATACTGTTGTCAATTGTATATTTCTTGACGCTTTTCAGCAGAGTTCAACAATAAAATAAAAGCAATAGAAGTAACCCAAACTGCTTCAACATGTAAAATTGACAAATGAAAGGTGTGAGATTTATTCAACACAAAAATTACGTCGTACTTAAATTAAGTTAAGACTTAATATAAATCATTATTTATTATATAACTAACCATTTTATAAAAGTGAAAATTGTTTTTAATTTTCACATTGTTGTCAGGTTTTTCTGATTTTATGTATTTTGTTGTGTCTCTGAACTTTCCAATTGAAACGAAACGTAAAATAATAGCAGATTAAATGTTTAGAATCCCAAATAACTTGTATTCATTGTTATTATTAAAAAACACTAAGTATTCGTTCAGTAGAATTTTGTTGTATTTAAAATGTGCAGAAACAAGAGTTATTTTTAATTTTGAGGTTATAATAGTAAAATTAAATTCAAATAGGTTCTGGAATTTTGCAGCAATTTTATTAATAATCCCTAATCTTAAATATTTTCCGTTCACAGTACAGCATGACATGTAAAGGCACTTCCAAGCTATAATTATTTGAAAATATTAAAAAAAACTTTCTTCCTCAATTCTCTAATTTAACACTCGATTAGATATAAAGTATTTCGAAGTGACTGACTAAAATTGTTCAACTGACGGAGAAAGTGTACTGTCAATGCTAGGACAATGCAATATTCCTTCACGGGTAATTTGTCCTTTACGAGGCAACGAGCAGTCTGCAATAACACAGTCGGCTTACGTCACCGCTACAATTTGTCAAACTTGAACAGTTCGCTTTTCTGTATTTTAAACAAAAGTGCCGTTTCTTATTGAATGATTTAGTTGGATAAAATATTTATCACGCGCAAAACTTACTTGTTTATTCCAACATTTTCTTTCATACTCTTTTTCTTTCTTCCTAGCTTTCTCTCATCGTCTCTCTCCTTCCATCTGCAGGTATGCAATTGAAATTAAACTGTAACGCAAAATAAGTATTGTTTATTAATTTATTATACTGCATTATTTTATAGAGAAGGAGAGACAATTAAATTTCATCATAAGAACGGATATAAAAATAAAACGTAAAGTTGTCTTGCTAAACATGAACAAAATTTTAATATGTAGGTATTTAAAAAAATAAATAAAAATACAAAAAATGAACTCAGCGTAAAATTATAACTTTTTGTTTTAATTTTTCTTTAATTTTGTTAAATTGTTTTTAAGAATGTATTTAACAGCTGTCAAGGTTCATTATCATTTTTGTACTGTAAAATACGAATATATCTGAATAGAAAATTGTTTTTATGGTAACTATTGAATGTTTTTAGCTTGTTGAAATTCGTTTCCATCACATCAGCGAGACATGTGTGTGTGTGTGTGTGTGTGTGTGTGTGTGTGTGTGTGTGTGTGTGTGTGTGTGTGTGTGTGTGTGTGTGTGTGTGTGTGTGTGTGTGTGTGTGTGCGCGTGTGTGTGATTATCAATGTTATTATAATATATTACTCTCTGAACCTTGTCGGCCATATTGAATGATCAAGAGCACAAATGTTGTGTGTGTTTAAAATAATATCATTTTAATGGTACTGACATGGAAATGCATTTATTTTTATATTTCATCTACATTTGTTGTTATCAAGGAAGCAGTTATTTTATGGATAGTTGGAAACGTATGTTTATGAACAGAGTTTGGAAAAAACTAACCATTTTGTCAGCACTCGCAAGGTTAACTACTGAAATAACAGTGTCCAATTGTCAGTTAAAATTATCGAATTTATTTTAATGTACGAAGGCATTTATACTTTTGGTCATATAATTTGTAGTATAACGCTGACAATATTTACTTTTTTATTACTATAATAATAATGTTGTTTTGTTATGTTAAACATAACATGTATTATTACTTTCCTTTGCTCCTGCAAATATTTAAAAATTCCAAAATATTCTATTTTGTTTAAATAATAGGCTACTGTACTGATGCCATTCAGCATCGGTCAAGACGGATATCACATATTTGTAGAAAAAATGTGTTTTATAACACATCACGATTAAAAAACGATTTTTGATTGCCGATTTCTAATTGATGAACACAGCAATTAATTTTGATAAACGCAAAACAAAAAATGGAACAAAACGTTTTCAAAATGCAATTTTAATAACTAGTTGTTCTATACCCATATTTTTCTGAATTTAATTTTGCCAAAACCCTTTAAAATAAGATTCGATAAAATCGGTTGAACAATATTTTTCTAAACTTCAGTCAATAAACGTCCAAACAAAAGTTATGGAAAGCTATATCCAGAAAAACCTTCATGCTTTCGAATTAAACTTGAAAACCTACCGAAAACTAGTTCTTCATTTTTTTTTTGAAAGTTTAGTCGTATAGAAAGATTCATAACTCCATTCCGTGTAACACATTTGCAATTAGAGAAATTATGGTTTCAAAATAAACCGAAAAAAAACGAATGTAAACTCCGACCTCTATATATTTTGATAAATTAAGCTAATTTCAGTTTATTTATTATCGACCGATTTTCGAGTGAATAAGAAAAAGTGTTTGTCATATTTTTGCATCTTTTATTTTTATTTCTTTAGTTTCAAACCTGTTACGCTAAATTAAAGTATAATCTTTATAACTAATTAATACTTGAGCAAATTTTGATCGATTTCGAGAAGAAAGATTTTTGTACTTTTTTTGGTTTTGCATTAAATTTTTTTTGAAAGGTAATTAAATCTGAGAAAGTTTGTGTAATGTTCATACATCGTTTATTAAAATTATTAAAAATTTATTGAAAGAAACAAGTTATAATTCTTTTATGTTATTTGGAACAGACATTGTTTTGAAATTGATACTTGGAATGTAGGCATATTTGTTAATAACATAGACGGAAAATGAATGCACTATGTATTTTTCAATACATTTAAAAAAAGTGGATATTCATAATAAATAATTAGCAAGAAAAATGTTTCATAAATTTTACAGAATTTTGGTTTTCACGGGATGTCTTCTACTTTCAAAAGATGGATACGACAATTTTACAAAATATTCACTGATAAATGTAGACTACATAAAATATTTATAATTTTACTTATTTTTGAAAATAAATTCTACATTCGAACATTTTATGAAACGGTTAGTATTTATCTATTTTATCGTCTTTAATTTGTAAAATTAGTTTCATAAAAGTCTATGTCAGAGTAACAATTAAAAAAACAGCAGTTAAAAAATTATATACGAGGCTCGTATTATTCGACCGTCTGTACTATGTGCAACGAATATTTTAATGTGAATAAACATTATTAATATTTGCTGAGATCGTGAACAAACCCTAATTAATAAAAGGGTTTTGATTTGCCTGTTCACAGTTCTTCGCCTATTTTTCTGGAACCATTGCAGATGTCAACATTACCAGCAATATCACAGCTCAAGGGTAAGTTAATTTCCTTAATAACAATAAAAGTATAGTAATAAGTATATTCTTCATCCAAACTTTTTTAAAGTAAAATAAACATTTACATAAATTAATGAATATGTGAAAACATAACAAAATATTGTATAAACAAATTTTATATTATTTACAACGATATTTAAATATTTCTTTAAATTGCTTACTTCTACTAGACAGACAATATGAAATATCCAAAAAACGTTACTATCTTACACCCAATACAAAACCAGTTTGTTGATTTTTCTAAAACATGTATTTCAATAACCAACCTGATCATAAAAGAGAAAACAACTAAACAAATAAGTTCTGAAACACTGTACCTTAATTATATTTACTAATTTGTGAATAGAAAAAAAGATTTGATTCATTGTTTAATTCATTTTTCATGTTGTTACTTTTATTTATCTAATGAAATTTTTATCGTTTGATATGGACTAATTTCATTTATTAATAAAAAAAACAAACAATTTTATTGCAGACATTATTTGTAGATTTTAATAATGAGAGAATATAAGAAAGGAGATATTCAAAGAGATATTGTTATTAATCAATTAATAACAAATCGATTGAAGATATTTCATGTAAACATAAACAAAAATACAAGTGTTGACCGTATTATGATTCAAACAATTATTGTTTTAAGATATGAATGTTCTTTGATTTTAGATCTGAGAAAGCCCTTGTCATAGTACCATTGCCAATCAAAGATGACCTTGATAAAGAACAACCAATCCGGAGGGCAGAGCCCGTAGCCGAAGCGCAAAGACGCAAAGGAATCGTTCACCACCATCACCACAGTGGCCATGTAGAACACATACATAAACATGACGGTCATGCCGAACATCATCACAAACATCACGGGCATGGTGAACACCATCACAAACACCACGGCCACGCAGAACATGCGCACAAACATCACGGAAGTGCTCACCATTCACATAAACATCACGGGCACGCAGAACATGGTCATAAACATCACGGTCATGCTGAACATTCACATAAACATCACGGTCATGCAGAACACGGACACAAGCATCATGGACATTACGAACACGGACATAAACATCACGGTCACGCAGAACATGACCACAAACATCACGGTCATGCAGAGCACGATCACAAACATCATGGACACGCCGAACATAAACATAAACACCACGGACATTATGAACACGGACATAAACATCATGGACACGCAGAACATGGACACAAACATCATGGCCATTACGAACATGGACATAAACATCATGGACATGCAGAACACGGACACAAGCATCATGGACATTATGAACACGGACATAAACATCATGGACACGCGGAACATGACCACAAACATCATGGACATTATGAACATGGACACAAACATCATGGACATGCGGAACATGGGCACAAGCACCATGGACATTACGAACACGGACATAAACACCACGGACACGCTGAACATGATCATAAACATCATGGCGAATACGAGCATGGACACAAACACCATGGGCATGCCGAACATGATCATAAACATCATGGGCATTATGAACATGGACATAAACACCATGGACATGCCGAACATGATCATAAACATCATGGACATCATGAACATGGGCACAAACATCATGGACATGCCGAACATGATCATAAACATCATGGACATTATGAACATGGGCATAAACACCATGGACATGCTGAACACGATCATAAACATCATGGACATTATGAACATGGTCATAAACATCATGGTCATGCAGAACACGACCACAAGCATCACGGTCATCATGAACATGGACACAAGCATCATGGACATGCGGAACATGATCATAAACATCATGGCCACTATGAACACGGGCATAAACATCATGGACATGCAGAACATGGTCACCATCATCATGGAGAATATAAGCATGGGCATAAACATCATGGACATGCGGAACATGATCATAAACATCACGGCCATTATGAACATGGACACAAACATCACGGACATGCGGAACATGGCCACCATCATCATGGAGAGTACGAACATGGACACAAACATCATGGGCATGCTGAACATGATCATAAACATCACGGACACCATGAACATGGACACAAACATCACGGACATGCGGAACATGGCCACCATCATCATGGAGAGTATGAACATGGACACAAACATCATGGGCATGCTGAACATGACCATAAACATCACGGGCATCATGAACATGGACACAAACATCATGGACATGCGGAACATGGCCACCATCATCATGGAGAGTATGAACATGGACACAAACATCATGGGCATGCTGAACATGATCATAAACATCATGGACATCATGAACATGGTCATAAACATCATGGACATGCGGAACATGGACACAAACATCACGGGCATGCAGAACATGGTCATCATCATCACGGCGAGTATGAACACGGACACAAACATCATGGTCACGCAGAACATGGTCATAAACATCACGGACATTATGAACACGGTCACAAACATCATGGTGAAGCTAAACATTCACATAAACATCATGGACATGCTGAACACGGTCACAAGCATCATGGTCATGCTGAACATGATCATAAACATCACGGACATGCTGAACATGGACACAAGCATCATGGACACGCTGAACATGACCATAAACATCACGGACATTACGAGCATGGTCATAAACATCATGGACATGCAGAACATGGACACAAACACCACGGTCATGCTGAACACGGACACAAGCATCACGGACACGCTGAACATGATCATAAACATCATGGACATTATGAGCATGGTCATAAACATCATGGACATGCAGAACATGGTCACAAGCATCACGGACATGCTGAACACGATCATAAACATCATGGTCATGCCGATCATCATCATAAGCACCATGGTCATGCTGAACATGGCCACAAACATCACGGACATGCTGAACACGGACATGAACACCATGGACATAGTCATCATAGCCATAAACACGGGACAGATGATCATGAAGGCCACCATGACAGTTCCGGAGAACATGATTTTGTTGACGATGAAACCCGAAAGCGTGAAGTTATAAAGCCAGCGAACAGCATTTCTGCCGGTTCAGTTTTGCTTGTGAAGCAGGATGACGCAATTGTCAACCCATCAGAAGAAAAGCCTGTATTAACACCAGTTATTACTGCTAAGTCAAAACTTTTAGTCGATGATTTTCCGTCCCAATCTGTGGCAAGTCTCAGAGCAACAAAAAATCAAACTGTTACTGTAGTATCTCCTGAAGTACTTTCCCTTATTGACAAGGCAGAAAACAAGTACGTCGGAAATAAGTACAAGAAAGAAACAGTTGAAGTAAACACCAAACAGCCATTCTTCAAATTGGTTTCTCCAGTATGACCTGCTGTGGTTCCTAATATATAATTAATTGCTTTTTCTGAAATGATAATCAAATACTTTCATTATGAGTTCCATTATAGTTCCAACAGAAAACTTGTTTGAAAAGTTTGGTTCTTTTAATAGACTTGAAAGAGTTGTGTACCAACTAAATATTTTTGTCGTGAATCTTGATATGTTAAATAGAAGAGTGTCTTAAAATTAATATAAAATGTTGCTAAGAATGTCAAAATTAAATTTTATTATTAGTAAAAGGAAACAGTGGATGTCATGATTAACAAAGTAACAGCAATTAATTGTTACTCTTCTTTCAACTCAATGTATTGTTGTGTATTTATTATCTCATAATGTCATATATACTGATTTAGATTAGTTGTTAAAGAATTTTACTTATAAAGAAAATGTACAAACATGTGTAATTTATGATATAATAAAATCGTTGTTGCCGTTTTAATTGTTATTTTTATTGAAACATTTCCTTTTAAAAAAGGTGTTCTTTTTAATGTTATGTTAAACTAATTAAAAATCATATAATATAATAAAAACGTACGAAGTTTTTTTAATGAAAAATAATTATAACACAAAACTTTGCTTTATTTAAAAATTTGTTTACAGTTAACACGAAAATATTCGTTTTTTTCCAACAAAAATTAAAAGTTAGTAAACAAAAATGTATCTTGATAACAACAAATATAAGAATGTAAACAATGAATGTCTTTGGACTTTATCTACAATTAAATCCTACTTGAATAAATAATTTCAATATTTAATATTCTTTAATTAATATTAGTGTCTGTGTGTCCTTACAGGTTATATTCTTCATTACAATAAACTCGACGGTTTCAAATATTCTGGTCAATAATTCGTCTAACAGGTAAACAATATAAGTTTTGGAAACTAATTTAATTTTTCTGTAAGTAAGAAGGATACTCCTAATTTTATCTTATTTGAAGTTGATATTAACATACATGTAAAAAATATTAATATAATGAATCTGAAGTAGTTAATCACTTTCGCGATTAATTTTTTAATTTAAAAATTGACAATTTATGTATGAATAATCCTTACAAAAATTAAAGCATATTATAAATTACTGATCATATTATTTGTACTTATCAACGCGTAGAGTTAAGGATTTTCATTTTAAAACTTACACAAACAAAATTGAACTATATTAAATTTCATTTCTCCTATTCACAATATAACTATGAAATAGTGAAATATATATTTTATTATTATTATTACAAAGTATACTATAGAGTTTGAAAAAATACACAGCAACAAATGTTAACACGAAATATTGTAAAACGTTACTCTACATAATGTTTTATAACTATTCAAATTGTTCACAATGTCATGTAACATTTAACTAACTAATCGATTCAAAGACGTGATGGAAGCAAATGACCAATTACTAAGAAAAATTACTAACATTGCATAAATGAATGTGCCAATATTCAGTTCAATTCTTAATCCATAATAAAAAAATAAACATACAATATTTTAAAAAGCGTTAATTATGTTAAAGAAATTGGATTTCTTAAAAGGTATTTAAGATGAAATATTTACAATTTTTTTAAAATAAAAAACATTTTGCTAGATAACGAAATTTTTCAAGGTATTACTTTTTTATATTTTTTGTCAGTTTTAACCAAATCGAAACATAATTTTGGAAATTAATGTGATAAAAGACACACACACACACACACACACACACACACACACACACACACAAAATGTTCTAGAATAGAGCACATTTTTACTACAAAATTTGGACACAATTCTTGGGCATAAGTTTTATATGTCGGCTGCTTCAATAGCACTTTACAAAATGGATATTCGATTAAATCCAATTACGACAAATCATTAAAACATGATAATATAGTTGAAGTGATAATTTAAAATACAGAGTTTACAAATTAAGAGTTTGTTTTATACAAATTTTACATTTCTGTTAATTATTACTGACAATGTTTTTTATTTACAGTTCCCAAGCACAACAAACTTCCATATCAGCTGTAATAGTAAATGCACCGTTTAAAAACGAGTCGATTAGAAGAACCGAACCTGTCGCTGAGCGTCGTCACGGGATAACTCACACTCACCATCATCACGGTCACGTAGAACACGTTCATAAACACAAAGGTCATGCTAAACATAGCCACAAACACCATGGAAGTGCCAGCCATTCCCACAAACACCATGGCAGTGCCAGCCATTCCCACAAACACCACGGAAGTGCCAAACACGATCACAAACACCACGGACATGCTGAGCATTCTCATAAACATCACGGGAGTGCCAAACATTCACATAAACATCATGGCCATGCTGACCACTCACACAAACACCACGGAAGCGCTGAACATTCACATAAGCATCATGGAAGTGCGGAACATGATCACAAACATCACGGGCATTATGAACATGGTCACAAACATCACGGACACACAGAACATTCGCATAAACATCACGGAAGTGCAAAACATTCGCATAAACATCATGGAAGTGCTAAACATGATCACAAACATCACGGACATGCAGAACACTCACATAAACATCAAGGACATGCAGAACATTCACACAAACATCACGGAAGCGCTGAACACTCACATAAACATCATGGCAGTGCTAAACACGATCATAAACATCACGGACATTACGAGCATGGTCATAAACACCACGGTCATGCAGAACATTCACATAAACATCACGGAGATTACGAACATGGTCACAAACACCATGGGCACGCGGAACATTCACATAAACATCACGGTCATTATGAACATGGTCACAAACATCATGGACATGCAGAACATGGTCATAAACATCACGGTGAATATGAGCACGGTCACAAACATCACGGACATGCAGAACATTCACACAAACATCACGGCGATTACAAACACGGTCACAAACATCATGGTCACGCTGATCATTCACATAAACATCACGGTCATTACGAACATGGGCACAAACACCATGGACATGCAGAACATGGTCATAAACATCATGGCGAATATGAGCACGGTCATAAACATCACGGACATGCTGAGCATGATCACAAACACCACGGACATCATGAACATGGTCATAAACATCACGGACATGCAGAACACAATCATAAACATCATGGTGAAGCGAAACACTCCCACAAGCACCATGGACATGCGGAGCATGATCATAAACACCATGGTCACTCTGAACATAGTCATAAACATCACGGAGAAGCTAAACATACTCATAAACATCACGGCCATGCGGAACATGATCACAAACATCATGGACATGCGGAACATGATCATAAACATCACGGACATGCGGAACACGACCACAAACATCACGGACATTATGAGCATGGGCACAAACATCATGGAAGTGCAGAACATTCTCATAAACACCATGGAAAGGCTGAACATTCTCATAAACATCATGGTCATGCTGAACATGATCACAAACATCATGGAAATGCAGAACATGATCACAAACATCATGGACATGCGGAACATGATCATAAACATCATGGACATGCGGAACACGACCACAAACATCACGGACATTACGAGCATGGGCACAAACATCATGGAAGTGCAGAACATTCTCATAAACACCATGGAAATGCTGAACATTCTCATGAACATCATGGTCATGCTGAACATGATCACAAACATCATGGACATGCGGAACATGATCACAAACATCATGGAGAAGCTGAACATTCTCATAAACATCACGGTCATTATGAACATGAGCACAAACATCATGGAAGTGCAGAACATTCTCATAAACACCATGGACATGCAGAACACGATCCATAAACATCACGGACATTATGAGCATGGACACAAACATCACGGAAGTGCAGAACATTCTCATAAACACCATGGGCATGCGGAACATGAGCATAAACATCACGGACATTATGAGCATGGGCACAAACATCATGGAAGTGCTGAACATTCTCATAAACACCATGGAGAAGCAAAACACTCCCATAAACACCATGGGAATGCTGATCATGACCATAAACACCATGGACATTACGAACATGGTCATAAACATCATGGTCATGCCGAACACAGTCATAAACACCATGGAGAAGCAAAACATTCTCATAAGCATCATGGGCATGCAGGGCATGATCATAAGCATCATGGACATTACGAACATGGTCATAAGCACCACGGAAGTGCAGAACATTCTCATAAACACCATGGAGAGGCTGAGCATTCTCACAAACATCACGGTCATGCGGAACATGATCATAAGCATCATGGTCATGCTGATCATAAACATAAACATCACGGGGAAGCTACACATTCTCATAAACATCATGGTCACGCAGAACATGAACACAAACATCTCGGACATGCTGAACATAAACATAAACATCATGGGCACAGTGAACATAGTCATAAACACACTACAGATGGTCATGAGGACGGAGGACATGATGACGGCAATGAGGAAGAAGAAGTTGTGTACGATGTTGCGGATGAATCTAGCGCTGTTTCAGATGAAGATTCATTGGACACAGATAATGTAGATCATGGTATATCAGCATCTGCAGATTCTGGATCTACGGAAGACTCTAACGAATCAGTTTCTGATGATTCTTCTCAACCTTACGAACCAACGGAAAGTGAGGAAATGCCGGGCGAATCTTCCGAAAGTTCGACCGAAATACATTTACCTAATTCAGAACAATTTATTACCGGTCTGATTCTTCCTCATGAAATACTTGAAGCCATTAACAAAGACGAAGAAAAGTATGTTAATCCGGCAGGTTATGAAGTCGTTGAAGAAGTTGACAGAAAATCTAAAATTTAAATAAATTTATTTACTTTGTTATAATACACAATTAATATTCGCATTTAACAATTTATCTTAACGCTGTAATATTATTATAAGAATGTCGCGGTGACAATATTGTTGGTTTTTCATAATTTAGTATTGTGATCTGACTTAATCCAGTTATATTAAGAAATAGGTTTCATTAATTATAAAAATGTTGGTAATTTGTTTTATCAACGTGATATTTATTTATAGTCATTTATTTTATCTAATGTTTAGTTTTATGTAAGTCAGAAAATAGGGACTTGTTCAGTTGTTAATTATTTGAAATGTGATATTTTTATAATATATAAGTGAAGTGTGTAAGTATCAAAATATTATGTATATGAATTGTTGAGATTAACATTTTTGTACACAAAACGTTTTCATTGTATTATTCGGCTGTTTTATATCTTGTTGCTGGCATGAAAGAGACTGAATATTAAATAATAACTACGTATTGTAGACTTATTTTAACCTGTTGAAATTTGGGAAACTTACTTTGGTCTTTATTAATTCAAAGATTTAAAATTGTGTTTTGGCCATATTTCTTAATAAAAATGGCTGTCAACGTATTAAAAAGAACCTTTTAACATACGACAAATTTAGAACGTATTAAGATGGTAGAAAACATCTATTTGGAAATTTTTATAAATACAATAATTTTCAGATGCCGTGACTCCAAGAAATAAGTTTTTACTCGGATGTCTGTTCGTTATGTGTCTGTAAATATGACATCATTGGACACGAACGACAAATTTTAAAAACGTTTGTCATATAAGTGTAGTTTTCTCTTAAAGAACGTTCTGAAGTGAATTGCCCAAAACAAAGCTAGGTATTACACATATATTACATATAATTCACGTATCATTCGTGTGATATTAATTTTTTGAAAATCTGTTTTAGCCGTCTTGATATGTGTTAAAATCTTACACTGAATAGAATGGCAAAGTCTAAAAAAACAAAATTAAGAAAGTAATGATTTCCTGTGAAAAATTTTTTTAAGGTAATTTCTAAAACTTAGATTTCTATGTAGATTATAAACTGAACCTACAGTTCATGTGTGTGTGTTTTACGACTCTCAAAATGTGTTAGAGAAATCAGAATTTTTGCTCATTCTGTTATATTCTATCTGGATGATCGCCTGATTTTTCAATGGGAATTTGCTGATAGATTATTGTGCAATTATTAATGTAGCAGGAATGTACTTCAATAAAATATGTAGCCTATTTAGTTCTTAAACAAGATTTTGTATTCTGGCTGTACAGAAGTGTCTTCAAGAACCTTGTATGCAATCTATCGAGTATCCTGCAAACTATTCTGTAATGATCACGTTCAACAGCTTGTTTTACTTTCGTCTAGGTCGCAGCACTTGTTCAGCTAATAATATAATCCGCTGTAACAACAGAAACAATTCCCGGCACGGAACTTAGTCTCGCTTAAATGAAACTAATTTTCCCTAAATTTAATGCCATTGTATAAACGTAAATTTTAAATGGCTATATATAGCTTAGACAAATTTATTAATAAAATCAGTTTATTCGTTTCGAAATGGTGGAAATTCAAAACCAACATCAAATTTTGGCAATGCAAAATCAATTATTTCAAAAATCTGTTTGTCTTAACTAGCATTAAAATTTGCTTAAATTTGGAGCTACCAATCATGGTAAGACGATTTTCAAATGAGCTCTGGTTTTGACCCCTGGATCACTTTTTTGAGTGTCATTAAAATTTATATAACTCTCTTTCGTTATTTTAATCTAATTTCATTTAAAGTTAGAACAAACCTCGATTCTGGTATATTCGCTTGGACAAATTCGCTAACCAGAAAAAAATCTTTCAACAGTTTCAAAATTGCGGTCATTTAAATTATTTAAGAATTAGTAACTTTTTAGTTTATAATATTTTTGAAAATCTTATTCCACCATCGTAATCACCGTTATAAACTGCACGAATTAGAATTTTGAATTTTAAAAATCCCTTGAAATTGAAAAATTAGAGACATATGTGCGCCGCTATTATTGTTTTACAGGTGATTTTGTGAAAATCTGTATTTTTAATCTTTACTTGGCCTCTTTTGGTCAAAAAAAAGGTTTGAAAACAAATATTTCTGATGTAAAAAAATGAACTGATGTATGGGCAAACTATATTTACTTGTCAAATTTCAACAAGATGAAACAAGGTTTTTGCGTCTTCAGCTTTGTGACTTACTCGTACACATACACATAAGTACAGACATCCTAGTTAACATATACTTGCACGAGAGATAGTTATATTATTTTAAGAAAAGAAAGAAACACGAATAAACAATAACTACAAGTCACAGTTAAATCACATGACCGACAAGACTTTCATTTTCTCAAAGTACGAGTAATTAATAAATAAGTGGTCAGAATAGGGCATCATTAATTACAGAAACAAATTAAAACAGACTTATCCCTGTAAATGCATGTGAAACTTTTATATTCTCACATCTGTCCTCTGTTTCTTCTCTCTTTTTATTTTTTTAGCAAATTTCTACTAATAAAATGGCACACAAATTTGTGTTTTAGCTTGGACAAATTCTTTAACCATCAAATTTTTTTTCAACATTCTCAAAATGACAGCTGTTTCAAATTTTTAAATATTCGTAACTTTTTGTATTTTAAATATTTTTTTAAAATCTGATTTTACCTTCAGAATCAGAGTTAAAAATGCATAAATTAACAGCTTGAACTTTAAAAATCCGTTGAGAATAATTAAAGGTTCCTTTGAGAATAATTAAAGGTTCCGTTTTAACGGCTGGTTTCTACGCTGTTTATGATTGTGAAATCTGAACTTCAAAAATACGATAAGACAAAAAGTAATTTCGATACGCTTCAGTCGCACATCAGCCAGTCAGCTGCGATTACAATTGTTTATTAGGAAATAATGAGCTATTGGAACTGTCATCAAGGTAAAACCCGCAGACCCTTCCTCACCTCAGATGCGTCAATACGATCTGAGTAGTCGTTACAACTTATATTCGCGTATAAGCCTATAAATGTTTGCATATGTGTGTGTTACCATCCAAGCGATCTTAGTTTCTGTCTGACTTTATTCAATTTTTGCAAACGATGGTTGTAAATGGTTTATAACAAGTTCGCTGACGAACAAATCCGTTAAACTGTTCCAAAAAGGCTGCCATTCAAATTTCTATATAATTGCAACTTTTTAATAGAAAATCATCAGATCTTATTATCACAATCAGCGATAGAATCTGCATAAATTAGTATTTGAAATGTTAAATCTTCATTTAAATTAAGAAAATAAAACTGTTAGTTTATGCACATCTTAATTTTCCTAACGCATATTTTATGGATCATGCTGATCATTGTAATGAAATATGATGTTCAAAAGTGATACATTTTACTATTGTTTTTATTTTAATTTTTTTATAAAATGTCAAAAATATTCTTGTTTTGAAATGTTTGTTAAACATTGATAATGTTACTTTTTGGAAATTCAATTCCAACAAGTCAACGATACAGCTGCGAGTAACGATTACTCACAATTATTAGTTAATGTGATACATATCAGCCTTGCAAATTAATCATTTTGGTAACAGGTTATAAAACGTTAAAAAAATAAATTCCTGTAGTTTTGGAACTGTTGTTTCGGTACATCCTATATACAAAAATGATACCGCTAAAAGGATTATGCAACACCCCATCACACATGCATACCGTATCAGGAGGTAATGTGGAAAGTAGAGCCGATACCACCTTGCCAATGACTCATATTAGTACGTACACACATGCTTGCCAGCCAATACAGACGTGATTGACACTTTGTTGAATTAACCGATCAATTTACTTTGTAGTAAAAAGTAAAACTTTTACGCATTATCTAATAATTACCCAATACACAGCAACTTATCAGCACATGTTGTATAAATTTTATCATACGCATAACATTTACATATTTATAAACAGTCTTCAATCTTCTTTTTTCTTCCTTCTGTACTTCCCTCAATGAATCTTTAATTATTTCTCCTATAAATTTATTATAAAGTTTTCGTTTCTTCTAACGACCATTTGAATCATTAAATCACCAAACAAAACCTAGAAGCTGTCAACAAATTTTTTCAAAATTTGCTTATTTCAGACAGTTTATTATTTTTCTGTAATTTTGTAATTTATAATTTATTCAAGAAAATGACAGATTTTTCGAAATTTTTTTCGGAAGCATAAAAGCATTATGTGAAAAACTTTGTGCCATTTTTATATTCCACTTGTTTCTAAACTGTTTATGAAAATCATAATTAACCGTCAAGAATTTATAAGTTTTGCATTTATTTTATTAATATATGAACTATTTAGGAAGAATGGTAATTGTGACTAGGTCTATATTTTCAAATTTTGATGAAGATCAAAGTCAGTCGATTAAAAAAAAATGGATTTTATTTCGATGTCTGTGCACATCGAAAAAGTAGGCTTCAATAATTTTTATATGTTCCCCGATCGTTATCACTTAATGGCTAACCAAAGTCACTTTATGCCCCAAAAAACTCGGTTCGGAAGTTACTTAAGCTTAAAACTCTGAAAAATCGATTTATTTTTTGAAAATCAGTTCATTGGTTTTCCCAAATCTTCAGATAATTCCGTAATTTATTTTCTTGTGTAAGACACGTAATGCACGTAAGTGTAGTAAATTTGAAATGAAAGATACTCTTGGTTTTAAAAAAAAATTTTAAAAACAGTAATAAATCTTGTCGCCTTCAGGGATTTTTAATTTACTCTCGAACAGTTTATTTCTGTATTTCTACTTTACTACACTGACAACAATTCTGATTATTTATTTACCACTAAAATATTAGCAACAATGTATGAAGTACTTTTGAGGAATGATACCAATTATCCTTTTTTTCTGCAGCTTTTAAAACAATTTTTCTGAAAAGGAATTAAATATGAAAATGTCTTGTAGTTTTTTTTGAACAATTTATTTATCACTTATCGTTAATTTGATATTATAGTCTTTCAATTTAAAAATAGGTGTCACGATATTGTTAATATTTTATACTCATTTAAAATATAATCTTTCATAAATCACTCGGAAATAGGTAAATTGGTTTTCCTGATGTTTTGTAACAATAGTAGGTTAACATTCTGCTCGAGAGGTTACTAAGGATTTGTTTAAATAACATTCTTTTTATGTAAACTAAGTTTTTATTTCAAACTGTACAATTGAACATTGGAAATCTAATCTATTACAAGTAAAAAAGCTAATAATAGTAATAAAAAGCATATCTACATTACAATATTTACAGTTTTGTACATACTACCATGACACTGTTTAGGTTTTACAAAATGTGTAGCCTATTATATGATTCTACACTGTGACGGCAGAAAAAGTTGATGAGATGAAAAAGTGGTTGTGTTGAGTTTTCAAAATGAATCTGAAAAAAATATAATTAGTATAATACGTGCTAAGTAATAAATATATCGGGAGAGTTTATATCCCCTCAATACTTTTTATACGGATTCCCCCATGTTTTTACGTAATCAATGCACAATTTTGACAAAGTTGAAATATTTTAGTGCGATTTTGGATCTGCTATTTTGAAACAAGTCTGTATATTGTTTTGAAATATAAATGTGTTTTACGGTAAGCGATTGTGAATACAATGCTCCAAAATAATTTTGAAGTTTTAGTTTTTTAATACATCCTAATTACTTTATTATTCCTAGATAGTTGCTCTTAAGTACATGTCTTCAAATTACCGTTTCAATTTCGTTATTTAATAGTTTCTACAAAGTTGGTATGTCGACAGACAGCTGGAATTATTATATTTTTCGTAGATAATACGAATTCTGACACATTAATTCTGAATAACGTTTACAAATTAAAATTATTTTTTTCTGAACGTATCGGAAGTTTTTAAACCAAATAAACAAGAACTACTGATACCTGGAGAACTAATTTTGGTTTTTGAAATTTTGTGTTCAGCGTAAATCACATGAGTCTAAATAAGATATTTAGAAAAACTCAAAATGGAAATGTTCTGTATCGACTAGAGTTGAAAATTTAAATTTAGAACTTAGGTATGTCGGTCTTGAATAGGCTGCACAAATATATTTTCACTGTGAAATTCGAAAATGATGTTATTATTTTAAACAGGTGATTTTTTAAGCACTTTAGTCACTTTGTATACAGAGTGTTTCTGTACAGCGCATGCGTAAATCAAAAGCTGGTTTTTTCGGTCAAAATAAAGGTGACTATTCCTATAAACGATGGACATGCATTTTTGTCAGCTGTCAGCTATTTTGTTTTCTTAGTATAAATTAACTTATATTTTGAAACGCTTAACCGATTGAGTTAAATTTTACATCTTTTTTTAAAATCAATGTCTTAAAGTAATTTTTACATAAAATTTTTAAATTAACACAATTTTGAAAAGAATTGTTTAAATTTATGATTAATTTTTATAAACTAGAAACAAATTACTGATTGAATCATCCGTTTCAACCGGTCGAGAATTATAAATTATTTCGTAAAAAAACAAAATTTTAAATAGCTGGAAAAAACGTGTATATGGATATGTGTTTATAGATTTGCTTTTATTTTGACCCATGTAATAACTTTCTGAATTATTTTTAGAAAGCCATTATCACACTATTATTTACCCTAATTATTAAGTTTAATTTTCAGTTACTCTTAATTTGCAAACATAGTTTTAATACTATTCTTTTGTCTAAATTACCTTAATAATTATTGTTATATTTAAAATAACTCTTAAGGTCTATGTAATAGTTATATATACCAGATTAATCCCAAATCCACGGTTTGCCTATGTACGTGTGTTCCTTGATGTAGACAGGTACTTTGTGGTAATGGTGAACTGTCCGTACCTCGTAGGGCACGTGGATTATGTAATGTTCACTGCAAATAAATAAATTATTATTTAACAATGAAAAACACTATTATGTTAGTGCCATAATTCGAACGCATATTCCATTATATATTACAAAAACTATCAATATAATCCGTTGTGTTTAAAAAAAAAATATAACGATATATATATATAGAAAAACTTCATGCATATTCCATCTTATTTACTTTCCTGATTTGTTTAAAACGTAAATAATCTCCTCACACAGCTGTCTCGCTAACGCGATTGAAGCGAATTTTCAAAAAACAAATTTTCTTCATCTTAAACTTTTCTCCTTATGTTAGCATTTTAAACTTTCGACTTGCATTAAAAATTAATCTTGACCGCCGTCAAATTAAATCCCTTAATTTTAACGGAATTTAAAAAATTCAGACTGTTAATTTATACAGTTTTTAACGCTGATTACGATGGTGAATTAAAATTTTAAAAAACTTTTATACAAATAAGTTATGACTTTTGAAAGATTTATAATGACCGCTATTTTGAAACTCTTGAATAAATTTGTTAACAAAATTGTCCTTGCTTTTACCATAAGCAGTATTAGTGCCAAGTTTAAATTAAATCAGACCAAATTTGCGAATATGAGCTCACGTTTCTAACACACACACACACACACACACACACACACACACACACACACACACACACACACACACACACACACACACACACACACACACACACACACACACATATATATATATATATATATATATATATATATATATATATATATTATAACAATCCCTTTCGAGGTAGGTTTAGGGCTCATTTCTAGGTTCTGGGTTTTGGTTTTACTACGATGGCTGCACAAATCGAACACTAATCCACAAAAACAGATAAATTCACTTGCCCATATAGGAACATTAACAATGTGGTGGTAAGTTGTACAAAGGAACATACAAAAAAATTCGTACCCATGTTAAATTAATATTACAGATTGCTCAGATAATACAACTTTCATAGAAATAAATGTATCAAGTCAAATAATTCAATGTATCAATTAATAATGGTAGAAACTATGCAATTTTGCATGTTGTTTTATGATCTAATTCATATTATATTTCTGAAATTTTGTGTGTTTGTTTGTTTGTTATTCAATCACGCTTTAACCACTGGACCAATTGAGATGAAACTTGGTACGTATATGGTTTAAGTATCAGAGATACATATAGGCCTATTCTCGTTTTACAAAACGTTATTATACTACTTACCTAGCCCAAAATAATTATCAGTTTTTAGTTTTGTAACATCTGTTAACAATAGTTAGGTTTAATTACTGTTTACTGAACATGAGATTTAGGCACCTGAAATGGACATAGATCTAATCCCATTTTACAAATCTTGATCTATGTTTTATTTATTGCAAAATTATTGCTATTAATGTTACATTTTCATCTAATAATCACAATCTGGTATTTTTCATTTAAGACTATTCAATGTTTTTTAAGCAGAGTGCAGAATATATATATATCGTATATTTGTGTAATTACATTATATGAAAAAATGGTAAATATGCAGTGCAGCATCTATTGGAGTTTTCGATATTTTTCTTACTAAAATGCTTTATTATGTACCCAAAAGCAAAAATCAAAAATATGAAAGCAGGAGAAGTACGATAAAAATCAGAAATAAAAGTGACCAACATAACCTCAAAATTGCTACCGGCGAAAATCGGTACCGTGTTGTGCTGATTTTAGACGTATTTTTATTGTTTTACTGATCTGTAGATCAGTAAAACAATAAAAATACGTCTAACACGGGTTTGGATGATAGGAAACCCATTTTTTAAAATAATAGTGGATAACCTAAGTGACACGGTTGTTAGGCCTAACACGGTGATGCGTGAAAAAACCTTTATATTTTTTTAAAGATTATTTGGCTACATATCCTAACTGTCACGGTTGTTAGGCCAAACACGGTGATGCGTAAAAAAACCTTTATATTTTTTTAAAGAATACTGCATATCCTAACTGACACGGTTGTTAGGCCTATCACGGTGATGTGTGAAAAAACCTTTAAATTTTTTAAAAGAATACTAAGTATATTAACTGACACGGTTATTAGGCCTAACACGGTGATGTGTAAAAAAACTTTTATATTTTTTTAAAGAATACTACATATCCTAACTGATATGATTGTTGGGCCTATGATTGTGATGTGTGAAAAAAACCTTTATTTTTTTAAAGAGTATCCAAATCTTAAATGACACGGTTGTTAGGCCTAACATAGTGATAAATCTTTATATTTTTTTAAAGAATACTCCATAAGCTAACTAACATAGTTGTTAGGCCTAACACGGTGATGTATTAAAAGAACCTTTATTTATTTTTTTCAAAAGAGTACTCCATAACCTAACTGACACGTTTGTTGGGCCTAATACGGTTATCCATGGAAAAAACTTTATATTTTTTTTTAAAGAGTACTCCATAACTTAACTAACACGGTGATGCGTGAAAAAACCTTTATATTTTTTTAAAGAGTACTACATATCCTGACACGGTTGTTGGACCTATCACGGTGATGCGTCAAAAAACCTTTATATTTTTTTAAAAAATAGTAGGCTACATATCCTGACGCGGTTGTTAGGCCTAACATAGTGATGCGTGAAAAATCTTTATATCTTTTTACAGAATACTCCATTAGCAAACTAATATGGTTGTTAGGCCTAACACGGTGAAGGATTAAAAAAACCTTTATTTATTTTTTTAAAAAGAGTACTTCAAACCTAACTGACACGGTTGTTGGGTTAAACGGTGATGCAGGAAAAAAACCTTAATTTTTTTTAAAGAGTACTCTAAAACTTAACTAACACGGTTGTTGGTCCTAACACGGTTATGCATGATCTTTAATGTATATTATGATTGCGGGCAAAGCCGTGTCGGGTAACAGCTAATCATATATTTCTGAAAGTTTGTTTTTGTTTATTTGTTTGTTATTCAAATACACTTTAACTACTGGACCAAATGAGATTACATTTTGTGTGAACACGTTTTAGGTATCTGAGATAAACACAATACTATTCCAGTTTAATTGTATAATAATGACTTTTTAATAATACTGTATTTTATTAAAATATGACATGACCCTGTTTTAGCGTATCGAATAGCAAAAATTTATGTCTTTGCCGAAAACCATAAATCATATAATATTGTATAGGCCTATAGCAATATATTAAAATGAACAGACCTATTCTGATTTTGAAAATTGACTATAAATTTTATTGCTTAAATTATAATTGCAGGCAAAGCCGCAACGGGTAACAGCTAGTATTAAATAAGATTCAAATACAGTGTGAAAATATCTTTAAAGCTAATAACATTTCGAAGTACTACTATGCATTTCTTGAAAATAGATTAAAACGTACCAAAATGTCAGCCGATAAAATAAATGTTTTAAGAGCAATTCTTTTCTAATGTATTCTTAATGAGTAATGTATTCTTTCATTTATTTTTTCACCATAACTCATAAAAAGTATTCAGCTCTCGTAATTAATTGTAAATGTGTACAGTTAGAGTTTTCTAAGGTCGCAATGGAACTTTTCATTTACTTTTAGAAAACAATCTCTTTCAATTATTATATTTGTGCAGATAATTCACGGTTAATAAACATTACGTTACCGATGACCTAACAGACATTGAATAAAGTGATTTCTAGACTTATGTGCTACAACAAACATGGAACAGCTGATAGGTTAAGGCAAAGAATTAATGTTAGTTAAAGCGGCATGAGTTGTCTCGCTGACTTAATAGAAGCGAATTCCCTTCAAAAACGTTTTGGTGTCTTACTAGTATTTGAGTTCACAAACATAGATACCATTTAAATATGCATTTATAAACATTTTAAACTTTAAAATTACATTGAAAGTTTCAACTGGAGCAGATTTAATGCTGGTTACAACGGTTAAATCGAATTTTTGAAAATGTATTAAATAAAAAGTAACGTTTTTTATATTTTAAACTACCACCATCTATGTATTTAGATAAATATATATTTATCTATGTACAAATATCCATAAAAATGACCAAAATCTGATGAATGTTATATATATATATATATATATATATATATATATATATATATATATATATATGAATGTCCTATCGATCTAAATTTCTAATTTATAAAAATTAGGCCGAATTTTGGCGGTTATTTTTCGTGTTTATATTTTCAGAACATATTTGTTGAGGAAATAATTGAATGTTAAAATATCCTGCAATATTCTTGTATGCACAATTCCTTTTCTCTTATTTTGTATTCTCAATAAAATCAGACTCACTGTTTTCCTTTGAATGTCGGAACCGGAACACAGAGAACAACAGCTACGAAAACGAGGACAAGAACGATCTGAAAAAATAAAACTTGTTAGTGTACATTACTGAAATCATAAACGCATTTAAAACTATTGAAAGTTTAAACGTCATTGAATTTTAGAATGTAAAAAATAAATGTAATATTTATTGTTGCATCAATGAAGAAATATTTCATTACGTTCTCACAAAGTTAAAGTGTTTATCATATTCTGTCACTTATTACACATTACACTTATTACACATTAAGTACGGTATGAGTAAATCTGCTAAACGGTGAAATCGAAAATTGTTCCAGCTAATCGAAAAAATGTTACTGACAAATTTCGGTAACAATTGTAACAAACTTAAGTAAACAAAACTCTTTGTGTTTCGTAATAAAAATACGAAATGAAAATCACTTAGTAATGACAAATAAAAATTTTAAATGCTAATGTACGAAGACGATAACGGCAATTGTGAAGTAAACTGAAAATAAACTGTTATTTTCAGAAAAGTAATGATGTTAAACCACAAAAAGTTTTAAAAGTTGAACAGATTTCTTTGATTAAATGATTCAACATATAAAAAATTATTTTTGTGTCACTTTTTAATTAAATCGGACCAAAATTGAGAGCATTGGAGGTCTAACAAACAATATAAATCAAATTGTTAATTCCTGACAATGTGTTTTAGGGATGATGATCCATGATCATTTCATGGTGTTACCATTACAATTATACAGCATAAATTCCTTACTTCAGTAGGAATTTACTAATAGTTACAATTTTGGTATTTCTACAAAAAAAATTGTCAACTTCATAATTATTTGTAATTATAGATTTAAAAAATATTTAATTATACAATTGAACTAAAATGAGGAAAAATGAACTTACATAAATTATTTAAATATATAAATTATTTTGATTTATTTTTCAGTAAATTTTATTTTAAAAAATTAACTCACCGAAAGTTTCCAAAGAGAAGCCATGTCTTCAGTTTAGTAACTACTGTAGCACTGAAGAGGTATATATAAGACCCAGACCCTCCAACAAAGCATTGTGCAACTTAAGGAACATCGCGGAAATCAAGTCACCACTGTTACACAACCAGATTGGGTCAACCGGTCGCTAGATCTATGCCTTAAACTGATTTTATTGGCAACATGTGATTTGCTCAATGATCAGGACAACAGGTTCTCTGAATACATAACACGTGCCGTAGTGTGTTTCCTGTTAAAGCTGGAATGCCTTAATGCAGCTCTATGAACCCTAAATGTTAAGAAATTCCTTTCATCAAATTCTTTCGTCTTCGCTGGTGTAACTGGCATAATGTGGAAACTTTTAGAAAATTAATTCCCACAAAAATAATTTGTAATTTTAATGTTTGCTAACAATAACTGAATTTTTAACTAATGGCTTTATCTGAACTTTACTGATAGATATCATGTCATGGGAAGAGATTCTGGACCTTGAAATGACTTTAAGATCATTTTATAAAGGCCAATATACATTCTCATTTCATGATGTTACCATTGTGACACATTCATTTCTCACTGTAATGAAAATTAGCTAATTATATAGTTACAAATTTTGTCGATCTATTTATAAAGTACAATAAAAATTCACTCACGCACACACACACACACACACACACACACACACACACACACACACACACACACACACATATATATATATATATATATATATATATATATATATATATATATAGCCGCCTCGGTGGCCTAGTGGATAGCGTACTAGGCTTTCACCCCGAGGACCCGGGTTCGATTCCCGGCGAGGGCTTCGCATTTTCATACGCTATAAATCATCCCATCGTCTGCATTAGCCCAAGTGTGCACAATAGTCGGACGTTAAACACAATATATATATTGTGAAACTTATATATATATTGAAACTAGATTACAATGAAACTAATATATATATATATATATATATATATATATATATATATATATATATATATATATATACAGTAAAACCTCGTTTTAAGGTACTTTCGATTTTATAGATAATAAAAACTAATTAATTTGTTCAAAATTCTAAGAGTGGGTGAGAAATTTTGAATCAGAATTTTTCAAAACATTTTCTAAATAGTCTGGTAAAATATATAGTATTGTATAGTTACTGTAGTGCATACAGTAATATAAGTTATTACATGTTATAAGTTGAAGTTTCATTCCATCCTCATGATTGAAAGTAGAAGTTCTTTCTTAAACGTACTCTAGAGAAGCAAAACATTATATTTTTGTATACAACTGAACAAAAACACCAACAAATACATAAGGAAGTGGGCAAAACTAATACCATTAACAAATCAGGGCTCTTCCGAGTTCCGCCCTCATTTTACCTGTGTGAACATAGAACGATCTTTGAAACTACAAGATTTACCGTAGACCAAATTTTAAATGGGAGTTTTCAATTACTTTTTAGTGGCTAAATTAAGTGAAATTTAAATTTTAGTATTCGTTCACCAATTTTAATTTGGTGGCCAGCTTAACTTATTTTTTTGTCAGTGAGACTGAAAAAAAAAATAATAATAACTAGTAGTTTAGAAAATCAGTAGACCTCGCAGTGTATCCTTACTTAATTGTCTGGAAGCAGTTCAGCTACAGAGCTCTGACGCGCTCGTAACATTTCCCGTTAATTTAACCAGTTACAGTAATATTTAAAAAATGTTACTGGTACATCTTTATTGCAAATTTTATGCTTTCTCTATGAAGCGGTCAAAATTATGAAAGTTCTTACCGTTCAGTCAGTATTACAGGAAACAGTGAGCAACTACACTTGTCGTTGTTAAACCAAAGGCCGCCATATTGTAAAGTAAGTGAATGGAAAAAATCTTAAACATATATTGTTTGGGCTTTATACAAAACACTACGTACTAAATTTCAAAAAATTGGTCAGTATGTTTGGCCAAAACTGCGTAACAAAGAAATACACAAACCAAATGTTGAACAGTTCACTCGGTCAAAAATTAATAAATTTATTCTAAAATTGATTTATTATTTTTCAAAGTCGAACAAATAATGATTGAAGTAACTAATGCACTATGCCATAGCATTTTATTTTCCTACAATTCCTTAATCAGTAGTGGAATATAACATGTATCACAAACAGCACCAACGATAGCCTAATATTTCCACATTCATACTGGATAATTGACTACTTTTACCTAAGCTTTGAATAACCCATAATTAACTTAAGTCCGGCTGACTGTCGCTGCAAGAGGTACGAGTAAATAGTGTTTACAAAGGGTAATTAATTTCAACTATTTAAGGGAAACTTAGTGCAATAAAAATTACGCTGTTATATGAATCGCGCACGCAGCTGTCTCGTTGACTTAATGAAAGCGAAATTCCCTAAGTTACAAAATTAAATAATATCAAATAAATGTAAATTTTACAATGAACAATTCTTGAATTTACAACAAGCGTATAGAATGCACACTAACCGCTGTAAAATTAATGACGCTTTTATTCTAAAATGTATGGAAAATCTAATTTCTCCTTCTTAGTCGCCATAAAAATATTCACTTTTTCCTTTTTTAACAATTCAATTAATTTGTTAAGAAGTCTTAAATAAAATTTGTTTTTTATTTTATTTCAGCGTACATGTTATAATTAGTTTGGTTGTAAGACTAAAAATTAAGAGAAATCTAATGAACATATTTTGAGATATTATCCCCGATTTCCCGGTTTTTTTGACGATAATTTCCAAACAGGACTTTTCTCCAAAATAATTGAATGTAAAAAAGTTTGTGAAATGTGTTATCACCATTTACTTGTATTATTCTATTAATGAATGAATAAATTAATGAAGTTCAAGGGTTATGCACAGCGATCTATTGTGCCCCCTTTTATATCCCGGAAATGCTCAATAATTGTGCTTTCAACCCTAGTCTCTTTATAAAGTCTAAGACTTGGAGCGGAAACAAGTTGAGTAGCTCCCCCCCCACTTCTAAATGAGATGCTCCCACTTCGTTATTGAGAGGCTTGCAGATGTTTGCTCTATCCTTGACATTTTTTTGTTCCTGAACCTTATCACGCAAATTGTTCTCCCTTTGGCCACTTTTTTGTGCGGTCCCATCCCACTCATTCTATTTTACATTGTTACACTTGGGAACACTCACAAGTAGCTAGAGAAATTAAGTCCGTCTATAGAGAGCCCTGCATGCATGGGTAAGGCTAAGGTACACTGGGAGATCGCCAGGTCTTTCAGAGCTCTGTTTGATAAACCATTAGGACTGTGTTAATCACTCCATCAGCACGGGTCGCTTTACACTTTAAAGGTAGCCAAGCCATTTAGAGTAGTGTGTGTGTGTGTGTGTGTGTGTGTGTGTGTGTGTGTGTGTGTGTGTGTGTGTGTGTGTGTGTGTGTGTGTGTGTGTGTGAGAGAGAGAGAGAGAGAGAGAGAGAGAGATCGCGCGCGCGTGCCTGCGATGTACAGCCAAATCTATTGTACTCAGAGAAATGCTAAAATAGGCGGACAGAAGAAGGTCGGAAAATACAACTTGAAGTAGGATTTTAAAATTTCTAGAGTTTTTAAATTAATATGCTAAAAATAAATTCACTGTGGAAAAATATTTACAAAATTTTGTAAAACTTACTTTATTTACGATTATTGTTGAAACATATTTTTGTATTTTTCAAAAATATATTTAAATCTTTGCTAATGTTGAAATCTTTAACCCTGAATGAAATATGTAGATTAACTGTTGACTGACCTAATAAAATAAATTACTTAAATAATATATTTAAGTTTCATTTAATTCAATTCCTACTTTTCTACTAGTAGTTCACACTCTCCCTATATATATATATATATATATATATATATATATATATATATATATATATATATATATATATATATATTTTAACGTCTGACTATTGTGCTGACTTTATTGTACGTTTGACTTGGGCTAATGCAGACGATGGGATGATTTATAGCGTATGAAAATGCCAAGCCCTGGCCAGGAATCGAACCCGGCTCCTCGGGATGAAAGCCCAGTATACTATCAACTAAGCCACCGAGGCGGCTAAAAAGATAGATACATATTTATTTATTTATCTTGTTCAAATCGTTAATAAAATACTTTCTCTTCATCCCCTTAAGTTCAAATAATTTTTTTAAACTTGTAGTGCATGACACTTGATGTTAATACAGTTTTTTATCAAATATTAATATCGCATATTTGTACAGACTGTACGATAGGATTTCCTTAGATAATTCCTACTATTATTCATCCACTCAAGTTCAAATACATTTTTTTAAAACTTGTAGTGGATGACACTTGATGTTAATACAGTTTTTGTCAAATAATAATATCGAATATTTGTACAGACTATACGATAGGATTTCCTTAGGTATTTCCTACTATTATTCATCTACTCAAGTTCAAATACATTTTTAAAACTTTTAGTGGATAACACTTGATGTTAAAACAGTTTTTGTCAAATATTAACATCGCATATTTGTACAGACTATACGATAGGATTTGATTTAAATAACACTTATGTTCTATCCTTTGTTGGTTTTTAGAAATCTCAGCACGCAGCTGTCTCGCTGACGTGATGGAAGCGCATGACCTAAGTAGAAATTGACTTTAAAATGTTTTTTATATTACTTGTTCAAATTTAAGACATAAAAACATATTCAAAATATCTAGAATATTTTTTACTTTATTAAATTACTTTTTTTCAAAATTGCAAATATTAAAAACTATTTATCGTATTTTCATCATTTAAGAGTGCACTAACAATTAATTTCACTTTTATGTGCAGTTATTATTTTTATTAATTTGTTTCAAAATTTGGGTTCATACATGAGCAAAACAGTTGAGTGCGGTATTTATTATTTTCGTCTTTACAAATTTTAATGTAGCACTTTGTAAGTGACGTAAAAGGTGTTGTAGGCCTAACATGTGTGGATAACGCAATTTAGTCTAGGTTACCAAACGCCGTTACGTCACGCTGAATGGGGACCTGCTTCAGCACGCACAATAATTTTGGAGATCTGCCCATTCTGTTTTCTTTCTAGAATACATTACTACGTTACGTAATTTTAATTTTGTTAATTTAGAAACAATTGCCTATTAGGTAGGCTTATGTGTAAACCTAATGCATAATGGACACTTCGCACTAAGCACTACGCACTTAACATGACAGGCCTGTGCAAAATAAAAGTTGCAAAACAGTACAACAGTACAGTAACGTGCAGTTGCAATCATTTCTCAGCTCAGGAGCAACCAGAAATAAAAGAAGTCGGACTATTTCTCAAAATCGGTTCTGCGTATTTTGCTTAAAATTTGGTCATATTCGACCAGTCATAACCTAAATTAGTATACTAAATCTATGCCTACAAAATGAAAAGTAAGTAAGACTTATGTTTTATCTGAAATAGAAATCTCAACTACCGCGTAAAGGGCCATGAAAGTTTGCACACTTACACTTTTAAGGTTCAGGTTTGTTTTGCAATTTCAATCGTAAAACCGATGTAATAATTGCTTAATATTCTCAATACTTATTACACTGTATATGGATAGGTCTGCAGAAAATTATATGGACTGCCTGAATTAGCCTACTGTGATATCGATCGATCTGTGGTATTCATAATTCATAGACTGAACATCTGCTTTTGTTTAATTTAGCATAAACTTAAAATACTTTAAAATTTTATTTTCAGTAAACTAAGCCTTTTATGTTATCGATCGATCTGTGGTATGCATAGATTTAACATCTGTGTTTGTTTAATTTAACATAACTGTAAAATACTGCAGCATTGGACGGTTATTCAGCTAGTCTATAATAATAGGCATTTACATTAGAAATCAAATCGAAAAAGTATTAATGAAAAATAGATTCAACTTTTGGTTTTCTGAAATTTATTCCCGATTCAAAAATATTTTAAATAAAAAATTGTTGTAATAACCATGAGTTAAATGTCTTCTTGTGTGACAAATAAATGCGAAATTTGAAGATATTATTTTAAAGAAATCAGGATGACACTTTATTTTTCTCAGAAGCCTCTAAACTGAAATTTTAAGGGAGCATAGTATATCTTATGTTTTGTTTTAGTACTTATGGACTATATTTTAGGAAAATGTATTTTCTATTGTGAGCGTACATACACACGCACGCACGCTCACAAACGGACAGACAGCCAAATAAAAACTACTGTTCTGAACCCATAGGATCTGCGAAAGAGAAATTTTATTAAAATCTTAAGATCGATTGTTATAGATCAACTTTCTCTAGGGATATTACTTCGTCTAGGGAGAAACTAAATGCGTTTTAGTGCTCATTGTAGATACAGTTAAGCTCTAATTATTATAGTTGGGTCTTATTTTATCGGACTAATCTTTCGTAAAATACGAGTATATCTAATCAACAAACGGTTTTTACATTTTACTCGGCTATTCGTTTACAGCGTTGACGCAGATGGCCAGGCACCACATTTTTGGATTCAGAAGAAATATGTGCATAAACAGGAAATTTAAAAAATCGATGAAGATTTTAAGGTAGAAATGTACGTGCAGGAATAGTTCATGCTAAAATATCTCATGAAAGGTCATTTTTACATGTATAATCATACTCTATATACTTAAGCGTTTTTAAACATCCTGTGTATATTCAAACACGAGCATGTGTTTTAGAACGTCATTCGAAATGTTGGCACAAAGTTAGATAAGTTACACCGTAAAATCAATTGAACAGTTGAAAATTTCAGCCTTTTAAAATGTAAAAGCTTTAAAACTTTTTTAAATCAAACTAATTTGAAAATCTGATTTTGTAATTTTAAATGTGAACGTTCAAACATCAACGTTCACGCTATTTACAACCTGTATGAAGGTTGTTTTTTACAGACTTTATCTTTGAGTACGGCAATGAAATCAGATCTTCAAAAGAGTGTAAGATAAAAATTATGAAAAAGCAATGGTATTTACTTCGACCAGGGATTATTTTTGATATCCTGTTACAAAATACAAATATACCTGTAAATACAATAATACAGATTGGTTATCATGTGAAAACAATAAAGTATCTTAAAAACTGTGCCGTCATATGGGATGTGATAAAGACGATTTACGATGCTTGACGCGTCATTTGTCAGTATCGTCCAATAGAATCGGACTAATCGACGTTACAATGAAACATCTACACACACACACACACACACACACACACACACACACACACACACACACACACACACACACACACACACACACACACACACACACACACACACGCCTGTAAAACACGTAAGTCTATTACATACCAGGGTTCAATTTTGTTATTTTACTGTATAGTAAAAGTAAAGGTGTATCAAAATTTTCGTTTATCTTAATAATTCGTTTTTACCTTTTGGAAAATTGCTCGCATCACGTCAGCGAGGCATCTACGTGCCGCCGTTGAAGTGTTGTGTTTACTACAATAAACGTGTTATGATTTATCATGCGGTAGTTTCAGTGAAAGTTGCTTTATAAACAAGGGTCAAAGTTCAAGAAAGCAGTTAAATCACGCCTTTCTTTTGTAAAAAAAATGCTGCGGAACTGCTCCGACCGGACATTTTGTCCTTCCACGTCCGTGGGTCAGTTTCGGAGTCACGTGATTGCGCAACACATCTGTGAATGGACGGTGAAAACGCTATTTTTTGGTAGAAACTTCAGATTTTGTATGAAATATGATGGTGTTAATGGAATTTAACTAAGCTGACGGCACAGACATAAGAAGATATATTTGAAAATGAAATTTTATGTAATATAAATGTATAAATTGTGAAATTAGTTATGAACC
This sequence comes from Callitettix versicolor, assembly GCA_022606455.1. Classification (NCBI taxonomy): domain Eukaryota; kingdom Metazoa; phylum Arthropoda; class Insecta; order Hemiptera; family Cercopidae; genus Callitettix; species Callitettix versicolor. Next base: position 45,445,242 of record CM040183.1, read on the forward strand.
ATCGTATGTGGATTTAGATCATGGTGAAATGTGTAACGGTTCTAACTTTTAGAACGTAATGTTATGAGTGTGTTCTAAACAGAAATATTATAAATATAACCGTGGTTCACTGAGCTTTGAAAATGTATGAGTAGGAATCACGTTTAAAGTAACGTATCGTTAATATTATAACATTTTTAGGTTAGGTTAAGTCAAGCAAATAATGCATTATAGAATGATTCATGATCGATCGATACGTCGTAGTTCAGAAAGATCATAGAAGTTTTATGGTCTTACAGCTTACAAAAAGACCACTGTAAGCTTTAGCTGGCCTGCCTATATACAAATGCATACCAATAATTAATATGATAATTAAACAACTATCAATTGGATTATTGCAAAAAATCCATCCATTTGTGCATTATGGGAAATTTTTTGCATTATTGGGAAATTCATACTGTAGTTTAAATTTATGTTCCGAGCAAACGTACATAATTTTGATTTTATAGATTTTACAGTTTCACAGAAAAACTCTAGTTGTCACAATGTGTACTTGATTTACCTACAACTGTGTTGTTTGTAATTATACTGCGCAGAAGATCTGCGCATATCTAAACTTAAACCTAATTTTTGTGGTAAAAGAAGCATAAAATATGGAAGCCAATAGGCGAAGGGTTTTAAAATCATTTATATAAACTGCGCGTATATTGAGATGTTTGTTTTTTTAATAATATTAAAGTTCAGTGATTTTTGGAAATTCGCTTATCTCACGTCAGAGAGATGCTGTAAATCGCAATTAATTTTGAGTTATAATTATCTATATGCTGAAACATTATAAACTGTAATAAAATTGAGTAACATGGTTGTGTTTTCGTAATAGTCTATAAAAATTATGATTGTATAAAAGTTCGAAATATGTACGAAAATTTATTAAACATGAAATTACCACTAGATTGTGTTTGTTTAAAGTTTAATACTATGTACTTATTTTTTTAATATGTAACATATCACATTGATTTTTAAATTTGTTCAGTAATAATTTTGATATGGACTGGTCATTCTTTTATTCTATTCAATAATTAATGTTATCGGTAATAAAAACATGATGGAAACAAAATTTCGAAATATAACAATCATAGAATTTTTAGAATATTTTTGTAGATCTACATTGTATAAAAAGAGACGCAGAACTCAAAAAAAACAAAATTTTTAAAGTCTGATTTCTTTAATATAACCAGCATTTGCACTGACGTTTTAAAGTTACGTGAAATGTGGAAACGAATTCTGATTTCAGCGAGATCATGTTCCTATTTTAAATGACATTTTAGTTTTTTAAAATTATTTTCAATGTCAGATTGGGCACATTAGAAAGTACCTCAGAAAGCACGGTACATAAAGAGGAAAGAAAACATCTTCCCTTCCTCTTCTTCATAACGTGAAACGGATCTGGGTCGTACCATGATGGCAGGTATAATTGATCGATTTTCAATGCAATTTTGTTAAAAAATTTATTCCACGTTAACTTTTGTTAATGTTAACTTGTGTTGACATTTGACGTAATTTAACATTGACGTAACATTTAACACAAAAATTTTTAAAGAAACCTATCCTCAGAAGAGCTTAGTATAGAAATGAAACTACCTCACTTTGAGCTACCTTAATTTTAATCTGTCTTTTGTTATACATATACATTTCTTTATTCCTGTTTCTTGGCTTTCTTGCTTTTTGTAGCAGCACAACTGCATAAACATTTATGTTTTGACACAGTACTCTTTGTTCGTTTATTCTTTAGGCTTCCTATTTAATTGAGAACATAATTCCCGATCACTTTGTATAGGGAGTCATGTTAACTAACTGAAAAACATAACCCGTGTTGTTTTTAATTTTCGAATAATAATAAAGAACTAGTTTTTTATGATCTTATTCCATGCTTAAGTACCCATAAAGCCATAAAAATATTCTCCATGAGTATAAACAGGTATTTTAAATTAGCACTGCACATTAAGTTTGTAATACATTAAGCTCTCTAATTAACTCTTTCCATTTAGATCATTAATGTGATGATTTAATGATTAGGCCGCAATTCAAGAGAAGTTGGCTTAACGAATTTGAAGGTTAATTTTATTTAATTGTTAATGAAACGTGCAAAAATTGTTAAAAAAAACGTGAAAATCGGCTCAGAGGAATATTTAGCTAATACATATGTTGTAACAATTTGATTGTAAAAGGCTGTCATATTAATATGAAATGAGTCCCGATCATACCCTTTACAATGAGTTTCGAGAAGTAATTAAAAGTTGTATACTTATATGAAATTTGTGTTTGTGATTTTAGCATTCTAGTTTTCAAAATTTGATTTTAATAAGATTCGAATTTGAAAGAATAATTGATTTTTGTTAAACTGTAAATAGAAAAACTTTGTTGCCCAGCACAATTTGTTCCCAAGTGCTATTAAAAATGAATAATTTATTTACCTCATATTTAACTTACTCTTAAAAAAATCTTATTTCTCTCTTGTGTTTAAAATGGAGTTTTAATACTGAAAAGGTTACAAAAAGTTTTAATTTTCGAACCACTGAACAGGTATTATTTTCTAAAGGAAGAGGGAATGTAAAGTGTAAATTTACTTTGTAAGACTTAAATTACTGCCATTTTTAAAGTTAACAAAACAAATTCACAAAAATCGATTTTCCAAGTTAAACTTTTGCATTTTAAATATTTCGTTTATAGGTTTTTAATATGTTTAGTGTTTTAAAATTAACTTTTATTACGTCAGCGTGGCTTTAGGGTCCTGCGATTATTTTTTTTTAAAGTAAGGAAATGCATATTTCTAAACAAACTAAAATAGGAATTGGTAGTAGTAAATGAAACAAGACAAAAGTTTATATATAAAATGGTTTATATATAACAAGTACAAAATTAACAAAGTTTTCTTAAAACTAAATATATACATGGTAGTTATGTGTAAAGGAAGCAAAATGTGTTAACAAGATTGTAACAAATGACTTATAGTAATTGATTCATAATTGTACCTTCAGTGTTTAGGAAATGTGATTTTACATATTATATTACTAATGGTGTTTGTAGTTCGATTATAAAGTCATGTTTAAAGAATGGTTACATTTACGAAATGTATTCCGAAAATTTCCTTGTGAGATTTTTAGAAAATCATTCTATCTTTTGATTGTTTGTTATTTTGATTCTATAAAAGTAACATCTTCTTTCAAAACAAAGGAAAAATGTTGTTCTTTGTTAAAGAAACGGAAGTGTTTACTCAACTTAAATTTTCTTTTAACCAACAACAAATATAACTTGTCTTATCTTAGGCTTAAGTAATAAGTTACAATTTTAAATGACTGTCGCAAGAAGTTAAATGAAAACTTATTACTCTGTATACAGGTATGTGTCACTCATAAAAAAACATTTCTTACGTTTATAATTAACCATTACTTTGTATCATATCAACAAGTTTGTTGTTAACAATTACACAATACACGTGTATATCGAGTTGGTTTCATCAGTTATTAATTAGTAGCCAAATAATGTTTAGTAACTTGAATAATGTATTACTAACGTCAATGCGACATTTTAGCTGGGTTTCGTTGATAATTTTACTATTGAAAGGGAATAATAAAAACCTTCAAAATCACAGAATAACGTAAATTTTAAATTGAAATTGAATTTCAACAATGGGACTCTGAAACGAATTATCACAATTACTGGACAACGTTATATAACAAAGTTAAAATTCATGGCAATGTGATACCAGATTCATTATGTTCATGCATGTCTAATCGACTTTACTGTATGTATTTACGATCCAGCAAAAATATTGACATACAAAACGTTCGGAAGTGAGGTTCATGGAAAACAATGAACTATGCTGAGGCAAACATTTCCTCGGATTTCTACTTCTGGAAATATTGAAGTATAGTGTATACCGTACAAAGTTACATACTATAGTTGAAACTGTTAATTAGGCTTTATAGTAATAGTGCAGTGTACTTCATATACCGATTTGTTGTAGCAGTGTTAGCAATCGGTGTATACTTCTCTTCTTCCAGTACCATTTCACTGTTAGTGGGGAATATGCGATTCAGCAATAATGTTTAATGTATTGCTACAATGGCGCAGTATAAATTCAAAATTAATATTTCATGAATTCGTATTATATTTGAAAAAATAATAATGTTGCTTGTTTAAAAATAAAAGTACAATAATTCTTTTAAATTTTAACTTACTTTTGAAAAACCCGATATCGTGAAATCCCTCGTACTTGCGTTGTTAACTTCGATATGATTTTTTTACAACTATCTGTAACGCATTGCTATTGTAAAAAAAAACAATGCTTTCTATATTCTTAACGAATTTACTGTTGTAAATATATAAAAAAAATAATTACTTAAACTAAGGTGAAAGATCTGGAACAGAGCGAGTGAGATGAAGATGAATGATGAGTTTAGGTGATGTGATGGATTTATTCTAAGGTGATCGTGAGTGAAGAACAGGTGATCTTATGGTGATGACTTAGATTTTGGCGTTGCTGGTGCATTTCGCCGCCTATAACACAAAACATCTATAATTATAATTACATTGTGATTTCGTATACAATAATCATGCTAATTACTTTGTGATTGCGTGTAGAATAAACATGCTAATTACATTGTGATTACTTGTAGAATATAATTTAAATTCTTGTTATTATTAGTGATTTTTTAATAGTGAAAAGAAACTGACAGTATGAGGCATGTTCACGATGTGAACAACACCAATATATCTTTAAAGAGATCGCTTCCATAATTTTATTCAACATTCTTATTGTTTGTAAATTTATTTCTCTCACGTCAGCGAGACTCGACAATCATCTCTAGTCGCTGTTATTTGGTGATATTTAAATAACAGATGATATTGACAATCATCTCGGTTCACTGTTATTTTGTGATATTTAAATAACAGATGATATCGACAATCATCTCGGGTCACTGTTATTTTGTAATATTTAAATAACAGATGATATCGACAATCATCTCGAGTCGCTGTTATTTGGTGATATTTAAATAACAGATGATATTGACAATCATCTCGAGTCACTGTTATTTTGTGATATTTAAATAACAGATGATATCGACAATCATCTCGGGTCACTGTTATTTTGTAATATTTAAACAAAATATTTTATTATTTATTATTTTTTTTTAACGTTCGACTACTGTGCACACTTAGGCTAATGCAGACGATGGGATGATTTTTAGCGTATGAAAATTCCAAGCCCTGGCCGGCAATCGAACCCGGGTCCTCGGGGTGAAACCCCAGTACGCTATCAACTAGGCCACCGAGGCGGCTCATTTAAACAACAGATGTCGACAATCATCTCGAGTCAAAGTGATATTTTGTGTTTTATAGATACGACAAGCAAATATTCAGGTTTGTATAGTAATTTAAATTCGTTTTTAAGCTACACGTTACGAAAATAAATTTGCCAAATTTGATTTGCTTATCGAATTGTTTGTTTCGGTAAGTAACATCTTTTCGGTGGTAGTGCTCGAAAAGTAACTTCTAACACATCGGCGAGAGAGCTGCGGACAGCAATAATTTTAATTTATTTCATCGATACAAACAAAACGGAACTGGTTCATAATTCAATAACAAGGGTGTATAATTTGTTTTAAAAGAATTAAATAATAATTTTAAAAAAATCACGTTTTCCAATTTACACGAGGATAATGTCGAGAGTCACGAATATCCGAGCCATTTTACTTTATGCCATCAAATACTCCTTTCTTCAGATTTACTCTTCGAACTTTATTACTCGAACTCAGAAAAACTTTATTACTCGAGACACGCCTTTGTAATAGCAAAACATTGTGAATACACATTGCACAAAGTTTTTCACTTTCGATTAAATTATTTCAAGAGGTTTAAATAAGTTACAAAATTAAAAGTCATTGTTAATGTTCTTAAAAATATTCAATTCGAAAGCAATTGTTGCTACACTTTAATTATGTCTTTATACATGACCAAACCTTAAAAAAATATGATGATTTGGCATGAGATCTGGTTTGTCCATAAAGAGACCATTTTCTAACATACACAGTTTTTTTGCCATTTGTCATAATTAAACTTAATTTTCTCAAGTTCGGATTTAACTTTCCGAATTACCTACAAAGCGGAGCGAGGTACCTGTTTCAACTCAAACTTTAGGCTTTTAGTTTGCATTTGTTTGTTACGCAGTTTTGGTCAAACGCATTGACCGATTGCTTTGAAATTTTTGTATGAAGGTACGTTGTATAAAGCCAGAACAACATATATGTAAAATTTTTCCAATTTACTTTCATTTCAAGATGACGGCCTCTGATTTATCGATGAGAGTGTAGTTGCATATGTTTGTTTTCAGTAATATTGGTTGAACGGTAAGACCTATTATAATTTTCACCAATTTTTGGAGAAAGAGTACACAATTTCTAATAAAAATGGAGGGGGACAGAAATATTTTCTCTAAATATATCGGTTACCAGTTAAATTGTTGGAACATTTACGAGCTCGTCAACACATTGCTATGAAGCGGTGCGGACAATCAATTAAGAATATCCTATGAAGTCTACTGTTATTTGAACTACTGGTTAAATTTTGTTTAAATGTTATCATAATTAGCGAAACAAAACGTTGCGTTTTTTATATCTTCAAAAATATCGGTTCGGCAGCAATTGAAAAAATAGAAAAAATTACCTCATTTTTCAAAAATTGATTATTTAAATTTAGTCATGTATGAAACTACATAACTCAAGTCAATGTAGAGCAATTTGGTAGGCCATCTATATGAATGAAATTCACGCTTAGAGATTAAATAAAAAAAAACGAAATATATAAAAAATAATTTTATTCTGCTTTGTTTTTTTTTATTTACTCTTGAACCTTAAATTTCTTTATAAGAGCGCACGTAGTTTATTCGGTATTATCTCAGACATTTCGCTGAACTTGAACTTTAGCGTAGGTTCGAATCTAGTTTATATTTGGTTTTTTGTTCCTTAAATCATTCCCACATCTTTATTAGTCTGACTGACATAGTACAAACAAGTCGTTTTCCCTAATTTCAGATTATGTACAATAGCTATAATGGTGATATGTTAATATGTGATAAAAATTAAAGTAAAATCTAATAAACCAATTTTGAGAAATTAGGCCAATAGACTAGTTCTTATGTAGTAGCTGAAATAGTTGTGTTATAATATCTGCAAACTTTGTATACGTTTTGTAACACATTAAAGGTTTTTTGACACTTTCAAAAATGTCGTGCTTTAAGGAAAACCGAACTTCTGAACAAATGCCTGTCATCAAATACGCATTTTACCTTTCATTGCGATTAAAAAATAGCGCAAGTGAAAGTTTGTTTGCAGGAAGCCACGCTATTACAAACGATGCAGTACCCAGTCCTGCCAACCACTTCCAATCCAGTTCTAACAACGTATAATAATAACGCGGCCATTAAGTTTGAGCGGCGAGGACATGATCCATGTGACCAATTAAGAAGAAAGTTTGATGAAGATGAACAATAAAATGCCTCGTGCTAGCTGAGAACTAAGTAACGTCTTCAAAACATTGGTTTTTTATTACCGATCCGGAAATAATAGACGAGTGAGAGGATGAAATAGAAGACAGGAAGTTCAGTTTATTACCGTGTCATACGTTTTGCGCTTAGAAGTTCCGGTTAAATTAACGGTTATTTATTTGTGGTTCCATGTTTTAAGGAGAGCGTATATTTACCGGTAACGTACTTCTAGCGTTGAAAGAGCAAGTCGGAAAATTATGACTTGTCAATTTTGTTATGCGCTTATTGTAAATTTAAAAATAAAGAAATAAAAGATCAGCTGTAAAACAACACAAAATAATAGGTTGTGTTTGAAATGAAATTATATTATAGATAGGCCTATATTTCTGACAATATAAGAGATTACATTTTCGGTTACAGAAAAAAATAGCGCAAAATATTTTCACAAATTTTTTAGTTATTCACGTTCATTTTCCAAAAAAAAAATCAGTTCATTTACTACAAAAAACTTCTCAAAAGTTTGGCCAAATATTTTTTTTTAACAGAAAGCATTAACAGAAGCATTAACAAAAAGGGTAAAGCTTACAATAAACAGTAGTCCACAACCTTGAAATTTGCAGTTCAAGGAAGCAGCAAACTGACCAGTGACTTAAACAAATTGACCACAAAGACCTGATTTTGATCATATTTGAAAATGCACAACTCAAATTATTTTAGCAAGTTGGAAATGTAACATATTTATACTTATAGAACAAATCTTAAACAAAACGCCCGTGAATAAAATCAAGTTATATTTTTTTATTATTTTATTTAACATTTTACCACTATGTTAGCAAAATGTGGTAAATAGAGCGCCCCAGAAGAACTAAAATTGAGGAAACTTCAAGAGCATTAAAGCCAAAAAAGTGTGTCCCGAAATATTTTGATATTTTAAATTAGTTTTTACTAATAACAAAAAACTTATGGTCTTTCTTATTATTATTATAGAATGTCAGTAACTTCACTGTCAAAGATAGGGTAAAGATCATACTAAATCGATGCCCAACAGACATCAACTTGTTACAAAGCACTTTCAATTTAACTAGGGGAATTGGCACGTTCAATTTAACAAAACCTTCGAAATGTCTCTATATTTAAATTTTGTTTTTTATACTGTTACCATAGAAACAATTATTAGAACGTAACTATTACAACTTTGTTTCTATTCTCAAAAGATGTTGAGAAAATTATACAATTGTTACCATAGAAACCAGTATTATAAATTAATTATTATAATTTTCTTTTTAATCAACAGCTGTTATGAAAATTATTCGTTTGTTACTATAGAAATCAATATTAGAACTTAATTATTATTTACATCTGATCATTACCATTTATTATGGAAACTTTCGCTTTTCCTAAAAGCTTAATTTTTGAAAATGTATAGTTTTCCCTCAAGTTCTAGAACAATTTCTTTAAAATAAGCCTTAAACCATCTTTCTGCAACTTACCAGTCCTTTAAAAATATTATTTTTAAATTTGTCCTTAAGAAATTATATATATATATACCCTGAATGAATACCTTGAATGTATTATATACATATATATACATATATATAAATGTATTTAAAAAATCTAATCCATTTTTATTCGATAAAATAATATAATAAACATTAGATGATTAATTTTTCTGTAAAGTATTTTAGCATAAATATGTGAAACTCACTGGTTTAGCAGTAAGGTAACACTAATCGTGATAGCCGTGGCCATAGTCCTCATGGTGGTCATGGTGGTCGTGCACGAAAACTGGTTCTTTCACTTTGATGAAGTGATGGTAATGATGATGTAAATCATTTGTTTTATAATGATGGTAAACAGGAATCGTGTTCACGTGGTACTTGTGTATTGTGTGGATTTTGAAGGGCGCGTGGATTACAACGTGTTCGCTGAAACAAAAGCAGTTTAGTTGACAAGTAAAGATACAGAAATTTATAGCATAAAATACCAAGTCAATTAAGTATGTGTAGAAAATACTTTGAGGTGCGTAGTGGAAAATTTAGTTCTGCGCATGCGTCGTTGCATCCTTTTTAACTCTACTGACACTAGCTGAGATTTTAATGTTTGCAATAAAAGTAATAAGTTTTCTAACAATATCAGACTTAATTATTACAACAGTATAAATAATTTTAATAATTTACAATTATATCACAAAATGTTTACTACAAACGTGGTTATAAACATTACCGAAATCTATTTAAAGTTTTCAAACCGATTTGTTGAAATTTTGTCTTGTAGTATTCTACTCTTATAGCCTAAAATAAATAGGTCTGAAGTGAGAATATAAAAAATAATATATTAATAATCGCACACAGCTGTCTCGCATGACTTGGTAGCATGCGTATGTATCATGTTTTAACTTTATTTTTATTTTAATTACTATAATTTGCTCGAAAACACAACAAATAAACATATCTAGTTTTTAACAACATAACCTAAAACTTATTATAACCTATCAGCTGTTCAATGAAATCAGCTGATTGTTACGAATTACTATAAAACAACTGATCTTTTAATATACCTACCAAAATTAAATTAACGAATCATTTCATATATTTACATCGGTAAAATTCTTCATAGTTTCCGTATTGTAGTGGTTATGACGTGCACCTCACACGCGCTACGTCTCCGGTTCGATCTCTTAATTATAATTAATTTAATTATTACTTACTATCGTATTCTAACAAAATCCCGAAACGCGAAAACAAAAAATACGAGTAAAAAGTTAAAAAATGTTTTTAGTAACAGCTTGGCAACAAGTTCATTTCCAAGCAAAATCCGTTCAACTTTAAAAATGTTGTTTGATGTCTTTAATAAATCGATCAATTTTAGAAATCTGACTTTACGGTCATAAAATAACATTTCAAAATACAAAAACTAACAATGAATCTATACAATTTTAGGAACTACTAAAATCGGTGCTTATTTCATTTTTAAAAAAATCAGATGTTAGAAAAAAATTAATTTAACGTGTTACTGGATTCTAATTTTCAAGTAACCAAGAATAAGTATCTTCAAGTAACTCAACGTAAGATATCGAAAAATCCTGAAAAAAATTTAATTTATGAAAATTGATTTGGTAAATTTCAATTGTATAAGGAGATAACTCAACCAAATTTCAATTAAAAATGAGCCATTTAGGCGGTTATCATGGTAATACCCAGATTCGAGACCTTGAAAAAAGTGATAAATCATTTCACATACACACACTCATATATATATATATATATATACTCTTACTTCAGCTCTACTTTACATGTCAGTTAGACTTAATATCAACAAGGGGACTGGTGTCACATGATACGGAAGTATCTGTTAAACTTTAATTCGTGCTTGTAATTCAATCTATGCAGCCTTTATAACGAGAAAATAAAATTAATTTATTACAACGATAAACGTCCAATCTGGATAGCTTATACTCGTTTTGCATAATTTCTGCGATCCCTTTACTCTACATGCCGAAGACCTGCCTCTTACTTCTTGCCCAGTTATTACAAGAACTACGCAGTTATTACTGCACACCGGACATGCGCAGGACATTAATAAATCATCCATGGTTCGTACATGTTCATCACGTCCTATGCAATCAGTCGTTGGCATTCCAATTTGTAATTTAATTTTTTAACTTTCTTCTTGGCGAAAACTGGATCACGGATGAGTAGGTGGACCGCCTCTTCAAAACTCGCCCACCATAAGTTTCAAGTGTCACTGTGATTTTGAGGAAAATTTCTGTTATTGAACCGAGAATAAAAATCATGTATCATGTTTTAACTTTATTTTTATTTTAATTACTATAACTTGCTCGAAAACACAACAAATAAACATAGCTAGTTTTTAACAACATAACCTAAAACTTATTATAAGCTATCAACTGTTCAATGAAATCAGCTGATTGTTACGAATTAATATAAAACAAACTGATCTTTTAATATACCTACCAAAATTAAATTAACCAATCATTTCATATATTTACATCGGTAAAAATCTTCATAGTTTCCGTTATGACGCGCAACTCACACGAGCAAGGTCTCCGGTTCGATCTCTTAATTATAATTAATTTGATATGAGTCTTGTAACACGCACAATGTACGTATTATATATCAGTACACACGTTGCTCGCATCACGCGTTCCCCAAAATCCGACATCACAACCAAACCTAAAATATGATACTTGTCAAAACACTGTATAAAACGAATATATAATACGAGTAGAATATAATGGAATATTTAAGAAACGGAGACTAAGAGTCACTGGATGTTAATTGCAACTGCGTTTTGGTAAGAACGTATATCATTAGATCGATTTGTTAACAACTAAACGTCAAAACTACTGATCGGTTAATATGCAAAGAATAAACTTTAATGCGATCTGCCCGCCATTTTTCTAATGTTGAACGGATTTGTCTAAGTCACTGAATTAGTTCACTGTAGATGAACTTTTTCAAACTAATAAAACATTTTTGGCCATGTTTGAATCAAGTTGAATCATTTTGAAAAATCTTAAAAGTCGATTTTCTCAAAATCCGCTTTTATTTTTTATCTGTTAAGATTTTATCACATTTTGCTGAACTATAATCAGTAAGTACATAGACATAATTTACAAATTGCGCATACGAAGAACGCTCGGTCAGAAGATGTCGAAAAAGTGAACAAATTGCCTAATGTCTCAAACTGGCTCATTTGAATTCAGCCATAAAATAAGGTCCTAATCAAGCCAGTGTCGTAAATTGAGGAAAAAAGGGTAATAAACAGTAAGCGACTTCTGTTTTTTCATTTGTTATTCAATGTTGTTAGTTTTGAGAAATTTGAATCTATCACTTCAATTGAGGTAGGTGCGTTTCGCGATTATTGACATTTTTATGATTCATACCTAATAAATAATTTTTAATAAAAAATTTCAGTACATTTCTTTCACAACACAACTTGTTTAATTAGCATGCAATGTGAAAAACACTCACTCACTGAATCTACTTCTGTGACTTCGGCTTTCTTTCTTTGATGCTTTCTAGAAGAACAAACTACACATTCACTCCCATTTACTATCACTTTGTAATAGTCACCTTATACTTCCGTTGGCCAGGCAATGTACAATTTGTCTTGCAGGTATAGTCTACAATAAAACTACTGTTTTATGTCGATAAGGAAACACTACGTACTATAATCTCTCATTTTGATCGTAATTTTGTAGTTTCGTCACAAAATAATTTTGCTCTTAACTGTATCAATAAAACAACCTAAAAATTGGAATATTTCTTTTTAAATCAGTTCATAAAATTTGCATTATTTTTGGTTCTTTATGAAGATTAACAACAAAAAGCCAGAATACCACAACGGAATAAAAAATGCATGGTGAGATAAAAAAAATAGAAAATCTTTTTAAATTTTTATTTTATTACTTTATTTGACGATTTTTCGTAACAGGATATTTTTGTGATTTAGAGATCTATACGCTATGCTTTAGATCTAGGCAGTTTATATTAGAAGGAAGTTTTTTGAGAAAATCTAATTTTTTAATTTCATGTACACATTTTAAAAAAATAAATGGTTTCGAAATAATAGAGAAATTACAGATAAAATTGCTAAAAACATTTTTACACTAATATCAAAATAAATATTTTTGTGTCAAGGCTGATCGCATATGGAAATACTTTTTTAATTTTGTCACTGTTTCAAAATTCAAGTGAATGAAGTCAGCAAGTCTGCGTGTGCTATTAAATGTATTTTATAGTTAAATTTGAAAGTGTTAACTTTTTAATTTACTTATCAACCCTTCATTATTATTTCGTTAGAGACGTACATGAGCGTAATGGTTCTTGAAAAAAACAGTCAGTACTTACATGTTTTATAACAGCAGCTGATCACCAGGTGTTCCCCGGGTATTTATTTATACTAATTTTCTATTCGCAGTTAAATATTTTTATTATGTCATTTCATATTTTTTATAACCGAATTAATTAATTTGTGAGATTATACTTTCCATCTATTTCTCACCAACAATAGCTTAATTAAAATGACGTAAACAATGGCGTTATCTAAAAGAGCATCGGAAAAGTCAATGTTCACCTTTACGACTCCAAAAATTAATAAAAAAATATGACATTATTATCTGTAATTTTTTTTTATGTCCCTGCTTCCCATTATTAGTATTTGGGGTATAACCCCACACAATTTGTTTTCTGTTAAGGAGCTACATATTTGTGCAAAGTTTGGTTAAAATGTTTTAAACGTTAAATAGTTTGAAGCAACGGACGTTAAAGCAAGTACGTGTGAAGGTCACAAAAGTACCTGTCAAAAAATAACTGTTCATAAAACGTGGCAGGCTTGTAACAATTTTAAAGATTAACTACTTTCACTAAAAAAATAATGAAAATTTTAGTTTTACAAGAAATATTAAAACCAAACCCTGAACTACTTAAAATTCAAACCTGTTTTTATTTCACACTCTTGTAAAAACTATAATTTCTGTATCTTTTATTTTTGTACATGTACCAAATTTGAATATTTTAAATGTTATTTATGCACTTGTACGCACTTGTGAAATCATATTTTTTTTAATTTAGTGCGTGGTAAAAATTTAGGTTTTTTAAGATTTTCAATGCCGCCATTTTGAAACAGATGATTGATGGGTAACAAAATTGTTCAAGCTATTACTAAAATAGATTTTTGTGTAATTTTGAACACACACGCGCGCGCGCGCGAGCGCGCCCACACACACAAACACACATATATATATATATATATATATATATATATATATATATATATATATATATAATGTGGATTACATATAATATATATTGGATGTAAAAAATAAGGTTTTAAAAAAAATGTAGAGATCAGGATCAGTGTTCATATCACGGTGACCAGTTCAATGGCTTAATTTCTAATGGAGATTTGCTAATAGTGTCACTTGTTACAAATAACAATAAGCACGAATTCACTGACACTTGAACCAACACAATTATTCAAATAAATGCAAAATATATAGCGAAGAAAGTATGCTAATAGTACTATTATTTTAATTTTTGAATACATTATACGAAGAAAATGCTAATTGTAAAACAATTTTAAACGAGAAAGTACTATTGTATGTATTAGCATACAAAAGATTGAATTTTAATAAAATTACTTTAAATTCTTTGATATTTAATGATGTGGCAAATAGTACAGTAGAAATGATCCCAAATAAAACATGACCTGTCTAATTGAAAAAGTTAATATTGCTTTCTTTCTTAGATACACATATCTGTAATAAAAATATCATGGAAATAAAAATTTTAAATTGTTATGGAAATTTTTGTCTTTAACATCACGCAGATATATCGCTGACGAAATAGATAAGATATCCCAATATATAAAAATGAATCCACCATTTAAAAGTGTCCTTTCATGTGGTCACTATATTTGCTCATTCGTTAATAGAATTCTAAAAATATAGGTTCTTTTATGAAAATTTCTTTGTCTTAAGTTAAAATTGTTTCAAAGTTTTTATTCAACGTAGTGTAAAATAAATCTTTTAGGTCTATTTGGAACGAAGAATATATTGCAAATTTATGATTTATATATATATATATATATATATATATATATATATATATAAAACCTTAATTGTAAACTATACAAAATACCTCTTAGTATTTTTTTTTTTTTTTTGGTTTTGTACTTCTTGACATGGAATTGCAAAAGTTAATCTTTCTTAATATTTTAGATAATTATTATTTTGTTTGATTCAAGTTAAACAAACTTTTTATGTTCATAGCGAAAGCTATCCTGAAATTTTAAACGGTTTTGTCTTATTTTGGTTTGCCCATAAAGTAGTCACTTATAACAAATAGGCCTTAATGTTCTGTTTTTACAAAAATATTGTCAGTTGTTAATATTGTTTAATCGCACAAGTTTCTTTTAGTACTCGCATATATTCAAAATAATTTTAGTGTATTGTTATTTTAAAATCAATTGTTTTTATCATATAAAGTTAAATTATTTCATCGCTCTTATATAATATTCGTGCACTTTATATATTTTTACTTTTTCAAAGTACGAACGAAGTATATAACAATATATTGTGGACGTAAAAATAGATCTTGAAACTTTTATCTACATATACGTATAGCCTATTATCTCCAGAACGCCAAATTAAAAAAAAATGGGTTTAACTTGGATGTTTGTTTTCCTGTATAATGTAATTCGTTTCTTTACTTTTATTAAATCTAGTCTCTAACGATATTGCTTAAGCTTAATTATAGTCTTGAAGTACCTGAACAAAATATACAGTTCATTACCAGAAAAGAGAATCTTGATAAAAAGTTCTCTTAGAGAACTATCAATAAAAATCTGGAATAATTGCATAAATTTTTTAAAAATAATAATTTTATAAATTGTATTTATACAAAATAAATAATGTAAATGTGTTCAGATTTTTTAGAACTTTTGATAATAATGAAAACTGATAATTTAAGTCAGCGTAAAACGTTTCAAACTTTTGAAATACTGAAGAAAATTCAGAAAAATAAAATTGTCCCGATTATATTTCAATTTGTTTTATTTTTCTTATTTGTTCTCAAACATTAAATTTACTTCGTTTTAAATTTGTTTCACTAATTTGAGTGTTACAATGTTTTTAAAACTAAAACTTTAGCAAAATCTAATGAATTGAATTTGAGAAATTAGGTAGCTGAGACATTACTGTTTAACATATTAGCATATTAAAATTATTAAAAAAATAAAAATTTTTAAATTATTTGTGTACTTGTAGACTATTGGTTGCGTTTCTCTGGTATGGACAATTCACTGCGATGATCACACTGTATCCCTTGTGATTACAGTGGAAAATAACAGCTGATTGTAGTTATGTATGGTTGCATGCAATCACCGGTTGAATTAATTAAATAATGAAAAAAAATACTTATGTTGTTTGCATGCACTATACAGAAAGTGAAACTGAACTGGTGAGAGTTTCATGAAATGTAAAAAAAATGTGAATAGTAAATAAACATGATATCACCAGGTGTACGATATAAGAAAATAATGTACAATAAATAAAACAATAGTACGAAGCACGTTGCACAAAATATCTTGTGTGAATTTATTTTCACAAAAATTATACCGAAAAAATATTTCTTCACATTATTTTGCTCAAAGTTTAGGTAACATTTATAATTCATATGTAAAAGTAGTGTAACTAATTTGAAAATTGGAAAAAACAATCAAACCCGAAGGCTACAGGATATTTTTTCCTAATCACTTTCAAACAGTAAACAATGGCTTTTATTTCAGATTTGTGTAGTGATTTTATTAAAAATTTTCATGACATTACATTTTGAAAAAAATCTAATTAGAACTGAATTTAACACTTTCTGACTGAAAAGACATTAAATCTATTTTAAAAAGTTTAAAGCTTACGTGCCGAATATTGTACGACTCAGTCTTCAACCATGAATACAAACAAATACAAAGACGGATAGACATGCAAGTTAAAACTATAATCATGGATTCAGGGGATCTGAGAAAGGAAGGATATTTAAAAACAATAAGATCGATTTTTGTCACAATCACTAAAAAATATATATGAAATATAAAGCAAAAATCATTTAAGATTAAAATTAATAGTTTATGCCATTAGTTAGAAGTAATAACTGTCCAATCTTATTACGTGATTTCAATAGTTAAATGAGCTGTTACAAACCTGTCCTCTGGAACAACTATTACATATTCCTTTATATATGTAGACGTCCTATTTTTATCAGTTAATTTTTATCATCATATTTTTAATTAAATTTGAAAATAAAATATTCTCTTTTGAACGCAATATGAAACATATAAGAATCACATTCTTTTAAGTTGAAAATAATTTAAAAATTAAACATACGTTTTGAATGTTCACCATTTTTAAACGGTTGAACTGATTTCTCTCGATCACTAACTTCTCTAAGTTATTACTGGAATAAACATTAACAGTTTTCGTGCAAAGTTTGATTTTACATAACGATAAGATTTCTAACGTGATTTTCTTAACTGTTGTAATTACATTGCAGATGGAAATGTAATTGTTTCAGAATTAAACCAAATACTGGTCAAAGTTGTAATAAAAAATTACCTTTTAGGACGTTTAATAGACTTCGTGAATGTGTTGTAATAAGTTACTTTTTAAATTAAAACTGTACTTACTGATGACCACCACCACCTCCACCGGGTTTTGGATAGGCCGTGACTATCACCACCAAACTGAGTACAACCAGCTGTAAGCAAAAACAAAAATGATAATAAATAATTATATAATTCCTGTCCAATTCAAGATGTTTATCATTTAAACTCATTTTAAACTGTAAATCCAGACGTGTCTTATTGTTTTTGCCAACCATAATATACTGTTAGCGAGTATCAAATGATTTATTTTTCAAAGCAGTGTTTATGTTGCAGCTAGTTCAACTCTGAATATTTCGAAAACGATTTCATAAAGATTTATATAAATGATATAATTAAATTTTAATTAAATTGTTAAATAGACCTCTTTTAATTCGTAAGTCTTTTTTGCAAAATTTTGTTTATATTTAATTTGTTAATTACTATGATTTATCTCTAGTGTAAATATGGCGTTAAACAGCTTTTTTATTAATTTTACAAATTTTAATGAAAACAAATAATAGTATTTTAATGCATTTTAATAATTTATGCATTAAATGTTATTGAATACAGTCAATTTTAATAAATTTATTATTACTTTCATTACATCAACAACATTACAAATGCCACTACAATTTCACGTAAAAACAGAAAATTTATTAGTAAAAAAACTTGCTGGAAAATAATTTTTAATTACTTTTTTTAATTGGGTTTAAGATATACCAAAATAAAACTTAAAATTTTAAAAACGTTACAAACAACTACCAAATAAACTACTTTACCAAAAACTCGCGTACAATTAATTCAAGGAAATGCCCACTTCATGACATAGTTCATCGTATTCTGCTCAAATTCTGGCATACGAAAATTAATAACTTAAATAGCTGTGTCGAATTTAATGCAGAAATAAATTACAGTTTGAAAGGAAATCTGAAAACAAAGCAAGTCGGGGAATCGCCAAGGTCATTTTTTTTTAATTTACTGCTTCGATTTCACATTTTGGCATATTGACTGTTTAGGAAATAAGATATATTTCCAAAACTTGAAAAAAAATTTAGAACTATTTCAAGAAATTAGGACGACTTTTTTAGTTTTTCGTCAATGAACATACACATATGCGCGCGCGTTAAATTTCACATAAATCAGTCAAACAATTTATTCTCAAACATTGTGTACAGGCACACGACAGACAGTGTTGATGGTTTTGTTACCCAAGCAGAATCATTTAGTGGATGTGCAAACGGATACATTCATTTAAGAAATTTTTCTTAACGATCTGAACAACATTAATTTTTATAATGGGAAACGAGAAAGTGAATTTGAGAAATAGAGCTACTTAGATTTTTCCAAAAAATGTAAAAATAAAGTCAAACTTTTTAAACAATTTTACCTTTATTATTAGAGATTATTTTACATTTTTATAAAAAAACTGTTGTTATTTTGTATTAACATCTTAATGTATATAATTTTAATGACTTATTATAAATAATTTAGTATTATTAAAATAATATTAAAATTGCTTATTAAAAACTAAATGTAGAATTTATTAGTAAAATAATTTCATAATTTAGAATAAATAATACTATACTAATAACGGTAAAATATATTTTTTCCAAAAATTACTAATGTGTTTTTTAAATTGTTTGATAGGATTTAGTATTAAGGAACATTATTAATAATATTTTAATAAATAGCTCATGTCCAAAAATTAAAATAACAAATGTCGCAGTTGTACGTAATTTTGTATTTACAAGTGCTGCAAGGTACCCGGTAAACAATGCCTACTTACCAGAAGTTTGCAAGCCGCCATGCTGAAGATTTGTTGCAGTGTG
This sequence comes from Callitettix versicolor, assembly GCA_022606455.1. Taxonomy (NCBI): domain Eukaryota; kingdom Metazoa; phylum Arthropoda; class Insecta; order Hemiptera; family Cercopidae; genus Callitettix; species Callitettix versicolor. The sequence continues at coordinate 45,464,757 of CM040183.1, forward strand.
ATGCATTCATATCCTGATCTGTGTATATATATAGCGTCCAGCAGATTGAAGGGGCAGCGGTAGTGGGGACACCTGATGGACTTTGGTCACTGCATAACCTCAGTACGCCCGGTGAGGGTAAGTGTAATTGGCTTTTTTACATAATGTGTTTGTGTTTATTAAAAGAAGTGTAGAAGCGATATATATATATATATATATATATATATATATATATATATATATATTAGGATTATGGTATAATGTAAAGCAGGTAGGGAAAACAAATATATTTAATAAATGTATTAGGTAAGATGAAAAAAATTTATAAAAAGATAAATAATAATATAATATTTCTAAATAATAACTAGGAATTATACTATTTAAACCGTGTATATAATCATGTAAATTAACAGGTGAAATAAATATATACAATAGAAATAAATATACTTTTAAGAAAATATACTCATATTTTTTATAAATTTTCTGTTTATATTTTAAAATTATCTAAAAAATTCCGTGTTTAATCCAGCCAACTTCTTTTTACAGGAAAAATCCCTAAAATTATTTTAAACAAAAACAAAATAATAGTCTTCGTTTTTTTTATTGCTCCTATGTTTTTCTTGTAGTTAAATATTTTTATTGTAGTTAAATAAAATTGTTATTGAAAAAGGAATATAATAATAATTAATATGAAATTTAAAATAACTTATAGAGAACAAAATTGCATTAACTGAAATCGTAATTTTTAAAAAAGTAATTAATGTGTAAAGTTTTTACAATTTGCATGATGATACTTACTTCATTTCTTTTTATCTTTTAATTGCATCACCTAATTCACATTGCACTGTTATTATTTTACTTTTCCTATAGTTTCTTTTATGTTTTGTTACTTCGAGTAGTAAATTTAAAATTCAGTATTTAAATTTTGAGTCTAATCGTCGGCTCATTGGGAGTTAAATAAGAAAAATGATTTTAATAATTAATAACTAATATTAATGTTGTAATATAAAATAATTATATTTACTTATTTTTAAATTTTTAATTATTTTTCCATTGTCTGCTTTATTGAGAGAAACAATGAGTATAAATTGAATTTCGAGTCAATATTTCATATTTTTTGTGCCACTTTTAAATTTTAAATGTAAAATTTTGTAAATATTTTTTCAAAAAAATTTCAAAAGTAGCCCATAAATACCAAACCGAAATGGGTTCTGAAGCTATTGAGAACGAAAATTAAATCCTGTCAATTTTTTTTCAAAATGGATTAATCTGACTTTGCTTAATTTTCGGTTGCATGTAAAAATTCACGGCAATTTATAAAATTAAAAAAAAACACTTTATGCTTCAGGAGTAAATGGAAAAAGTCCTGTCTCTAGTGTTTCTTTTTAAAATTTATACTACTCTAGAACTATACATTTCTTTAATTTCCAAATTTGATAATAGTGACTTGAATGTAGTTTTTCATTAAATCCAAAATTAGACCGTTTTAAAAAAATTAGGTTAATATTCCGCTTTTTTGACTTTAGTTTACAAATAGCAGTTTTTGTCAGGACTAACTGATTAAGCAAATTTTTCCATTGTGCCTCAAATATTTAATTTGTGAGTTGTGCTATAATGTAATTATTAATTTTTGAAATGCGTTACTTCAACATGTTAATATATGAAACAAAATGTATTTCACCGCAGTAAGCATTTCTCTGGTTAATGAAAGCAAATTATCAAAAGTAATTTTTATCATAACCTATTTTGAAATTCTGATTTCACCATCACAATCAGAACCAAAGCCTGCATATATTAGCTTTTTAAACCTCCAAATTGCATTGAAAATACGAAAGTAAACTCTGACTGCCTTCAGTTTAAATTCTTGATATCAACGGATTGTGAAGAAACAAAATGCTAATTCATACAGTTTTAACGTTAAATACTGTGGTTCCATCAACATTTAAAAATATGATTAATTTTTAATGGTTTAAAACAGCTGCCATTTTGAAACTTTTAAACGAATTTTGCTGGTTAAAGATCTTGTTCAAATCGGAATAGGTTTTTATACCAAGTTTCTAAATAATCGGTCTAAAATTACGTTTGTGAGTGCATTAAAACACACACACACACACACACACACACACACACACACACACACACACACACACACACACACATATATATATATATATATATATATATATATATATATATATATATATATATATATATTATATATACATCCTTAAATTTGAGGTAAATAAATAAATAAATATATATATATATATATATATATGTGTGTGTGTGTGTGTGTGTGTGTGTGTGTATGTGTATGTGCGGGGCGTGAGTGTGTATAAATTTTAACGAATCCTGAAAAAAAGTTCTTTAAGTCAGGATCTCGTTTTACGTTTTCATGTCTAATCTTTATCATAATGGCTGATACAATAGCTCATTTTCCAATGATAGTTCGCTAATAATAGATATTCGAAAAAAATGTACTTTTATAAGATCATAAATCTATATCTAATGCACTGCCACTTTCCATTCTGCTAATACTTTTTAAGGAGTTATTAAATTATGGCTTTCTTTTTTCTAAATGAAAACTCTTTGTGCGTATTGTCATCCTGTGCTCTACAAATGTCAGTCAGCTGCGCGTATTTACTGCTTGAGAAATTTTATTTAAATTTTATTACTTGAACTTCCGCTTTACACGTTCGTCTGTCTGTATTCATGAGCGAATTCTATTTTTGTCAAACTACTTTTTAATGAAGTATCTCAATTAGCTGTTGAAAAATACACTGCCACTGAATTAGCAGATTAGCTTTGTCGGTGCCTCTTATGTATATCTTTTTAGTGTACAAAAAGAGTTCATATTCACGGAAAAAACTGAATTAAACTTTTGAAAATCGCAAAAAATGTATAAAGAAATCTTATTTGTCAATGAAAAAAAAATCACTTTTAGAAAAATAACAAAATACGGCTCGGTAAGTATGACATGACTTAAACAATTCAGTATTTATTTTTAACTATAAAATAAAAAACTCGAAAATAAACTTTTACATTAGTTAAATTTCAATGTTTGCTAACTTACAGTTTTTGAAAATCATACTTTATATCCCAAAGAAAGTTAAATTTTTTTTTAAATAGAAATTTATAATTTTAAATAACATTAGAAATACGAAAAATAAATCCTAACCACCGTCAGGATCACGTGAGTATCAACAGTAAAATTTGAAAACTTAAAATGATAGTGTATACAGATTGTAATTATAATTAAAGTAGTAAAATGAATGTTTTTCAAAAATTTAAGAGAAAATGTTATGGTTGTTAAGATTACGAATAGCCATTCGAGAAAACTTAAACTAATGATGCAGAGTTTTAACTCCTATTACCAGTGCTCATTGATATCTTATTAGATGGAAATTGCAAAAACAAAAGTGCTAAAACATAAATAAAGTTTTCAATAATGGCTACCAAATCAGATTATTTTTCATTGGAAAATTGCTAAAATTGGAATAGATATTATAAATATCTATGTCTAGTACAACGCATAAGTAAATAAATAGGCGGATAAAAAACCATGTCCTTTACAGATTTAAAACATTAATTTGAGTTTACAAATTTTTACTAGGTACTATTTTCATCTTTATATAATATTTTAAAGCTGTTATAAAAGCAATGAGGGCAATTTTTGAGCCAATATCAACAATTGTATAATATAAGATATTTTTTTTAAAATATCTTGTTAAACAACGTTTCAAATTTTTAAGGTATTTATGTAGCTTATAAATGCAAAAATTATTTTTCCCAATATTTAAAAATTTTAAATGTCCTTCAAAATTTATGTCGATATTTTAAACATAAGTTACTAATGAGTTTTTCAAAAGGCATGGTATTTGATATTTGAGAAGCTTTAAAAATTGCTCTCTCTCTCTCTAAATATATATATATATATATATATATATATATATATATATATATATATATATATATATATATGGTTTTAATTTTGAACTTTTGTTCTGGAAATATTATTATTTTATTGTAACTTTAGAAGTACTATTTTGCTAACATTAATAGCGTTTTATTTTATTTTAAAATTCCTTAGTACTTTTGCTAATTCAGTATTATTTTTTAAAATGTCCCTAGTATTCTTATATTCACTATACTTCTTTTAATTATAATTTTTGTACTTATTGGTTTTGTGACATTACTGCTATTTGTTTGTATCTTCACTAGTTTTTTCTATCATATTCGTGTTTTTCTTAATAATCATACCAGCATTTATTTAACTACAACTTTTTCTAACTTTTCAAGAATTTCCGTAATCATGAAAGTAATTTTTAACTTTACTTGTATATATTTTCTCAACTACTTTTTTTGTTAATTAATTAGTAATTAGTAACTCAATTAAATTCACCTGGTTGCTCGGTACAGTTTTAATGCTTGACTTTCTCATCAGTTATTTAATCCAGTAATCACACATCTGTATCTGTTACTGTGACTTACACCAGTAATGACTTGGAACCGGTGGCAGAGGAATGTACGTACAAGAATATGTACTCAACTCTGGCATGCAGGAAATGATAGGTCTTCCATATTGTAGCTTACAATGTATGTCTCACAATGCGGTGTATATGTTTACAATATTCAAATAAACGAAGAGTTTTTAATTACAGCATTTCAATAACAAATGCAATGTTATGAAATGCATAACATTACACAGCTGATAAGTACAGCAACCTTTAGTAAATATAACCTTAAAATTGCCGCAACATAAAACAGCTGATCAGAAATGATGAAAAAAGTAGACAGCTGATTAGATTAAAGAAATTTGTAGAATAGTTTTTTAGGTATATGTTTTTTATAAGTTTCTCTAAGGTAATGAGATGCGATTGGATCTCAAAATTGACATAGGCCCAATAAATTGTTTAAATCGATTGTAATATTTTCTTTAGTAATTCTTTTTATATTCTTCTTCTTTTCTACTAGGATTATTATCACTGTGTTTAGTATAATGATCTGCCTTCCCTAACTTCGTCAATTCTACTTTCGTTGACGCGTTTCGGAGAACCTCCATCTTCAAAAACTATAACTATACTCATTCTTTAGTACTTAAATATATAGACAAGAAACAACAAAACTGTTACAAATATTTACCTAATTTAAATACAAGTTGATTAATATTGTCAGCTGTTCATCATACAAAATTTGAAAATTTATTTTTAATATTTCGTATATTTTATTATAAATACAATTGTAAATTTAGGGGTTAGCTGTATTAATAGTAATTATTAAGATTAGAAATAATATTTTGTCGTTTAACATGAAGGTTTTGACAAACTATAACATCTTGTAATACACTCCTCCTAAAATTATTTTGTTCTTAGTTTAGGTATTCATGCTAATTAGGCTTGGTAAGGTATAATTTACACATAACGCTTCTGTGAGGAATCATACGCTGAAGCAGAAACTTTCTTACAATGAATTAAACTATTCAAATAAAATACTTGACATTCAATCAAATTGAATGGGTTGTTATTTACCAAAACATGCAATTATATCTGACAAGAATTCATAAAAAAGGAAAACATCATAAGTTAAATTGATAAATTCAGTGCAGTATAGCAGATTTGAAATAAAGAAATTTACAGTTTGTTAGTAAATTGAAAAAAAAACAGCCAATTCAATTTATTTCATTTCATGTTTGTACACTATATCAATATGTACATTCGATCTTTTTTGAGCAAAACCTAACTAAGCAATTTTGAGATTTTCGGATAATTTTTCAATTTTGTGTCTATATATCTTTGTTGGATTTTAATGATTTGTTTAGGTATTAAGGTACAACTTTCAAAATATCGTTAGAAATATCATATCAGTGTTAAAGTAGTTAATATTTAAGGACATTTGACAAACATTGTTAAAAATTTGATATTTTTAAAAATAAAAATAAAAATTACTCCGAGATATTTATAAACCACACCTACATTGGAATTTAATGACGTCTCAAACTCATTAAAACATTTTTTATGTCATAAAAGTGGTTATATGTTTTTAGTCACATTTAATCGTTCTTATTGTGTGGCACCTGATGTTATCCAGCTATTCGGTACCAAGTGTGAGCATTTGGAATAACGGTTTAACCCTTTTTTTCCATTCCAAGAGTAACTAATGCACCGGGAAAGAGCACATGATTAAATTATTAGCCATAATTGAACTTGCTTGGGATTTCATACTGTACTCTCTGCTTTCCAATTTCTTGGCTTGGCGGATCTATTTTAACTAACGTAAATAGCCGAGGCTCATTCCCCATTCCTATTCACCGTGATTTGAATCATGCATCTCAAATTTCTATTCCGTTTTTCAAAATGGTTGATTACGTAAACAAACCTGGTTCCAAAAGGCAACGCGTCGTGTTTGTCAACAGACTTGCAAAACGCAAGCGGCCTTTTGTTCCGGCATTTTGGAAGACCGCCAAAATCAGTTAGCAGCAATCTCCCACGGCACTTTCTCTGAGTGCATTTAACTGACGGCCGTTTACCAGATTACCGGCCTATTACGTCACAGTGTAGATCACCTTAGGTGTTCAGGAAGTCAACTGACCGGAACTGGAGTAACAGGAAGGAAGCTACACGGGTGGAGTTATACACAATACACGAGATGGCGGGAAAACACAGGAAGTAAATATATCAACCAAGCCAAGGGAACGTTGGATACAAGAGAGAGATAGATAGATAGAAGGAGTATGCTTGTTTTTATTTGATCAAGGAGGTAATTAATCGAAGTACACGAGCGAAGAAAGCCAAGTTTCTATGATTTAGAATAACCGATAAATAACTTGAAGTGACAAGAGGGTATTAGTTGTTTTAATTAAAGAAATAAGATTTTTCTATAATATGCAAAAGAAAGCTGTATTACTACGCACTATCCTGAACAAGTTGAGCTGTGTAAAAAAAATACACTTTTTTAAATCAGTACATAGCTTCTGAAATGCGCACAAGCATATAACTTGCTTGATGAGAAAAAATAGCGAATGTTTGTAACAAATTTAGATCTCCATGAAAAATATATGCACTTTTTTTTGTTCACTACTTTTTAAAAACGTAAAATTTTGATAAAATGATTTTCAGGATTTAATTTTTTTTGTGGGAAACAAATAAATGCGAGAAGCTTTTTGCGAGAAATAAAGTTTTCGAACCATTTAGTCGTCGACGGTTTACAAACTGGAATTGTCGGACAGTTTTCGATTTGTACCTTTTATTTGGATGTATATGATGTATAGTCGAATGTAGTACAGTAGAGTCTTGATTAACCGTCTTTCTCGGGACCGTTAGGAGGACGGATGATCGTATAGACGGATAACAGAAGTGGTAGACCATCCTCACTTTCTACGATCAATAAAAATACTATACACTGTTTGCAGCAGATATTGTTTCATTATTATTATTTTGGAAAATGTAGTAAGACTCTTAAATTTTCTATTTAACTAATTATACATTATACAAAATTTACATACATAGATATTTATACTTACTTAACCTTTTGATGAGTATTCACGTAACATAAGCGAGAGTACCGCGTGCACTACTTGGAATACTCACTTGACTAATAAGTGATCAACTTATACGCTGACGGGTAATATCGTAAATAGTGACAGTATTTGTCTTTCAACAGAAACATTCGTGCACATTGTCGGAATTTGTTGACACTATTTGAAACATTTCTTTCTCATTCTACTAGATGATAGGTTCTTTTAATATTCGATTATAAATATTTGCTTAGGGTAGCAATTAGTGCAATTAGTGGTGCAATCATCTACGCTGAGTCGTGTGCAGTTGTGTGTGTGTGTGTGTGTTTCTTTTGTTTACAATGTTATTTTTATTATTTATTTCTATGGAAATTACTTCCTTGTAATGGAAGGTTGTTTAAAAATGTCAGTTATTAACACGACGGTTAAAATGGTGACGATTGATTGAAATTCTACTGTAATTAAAACTGTTTATTGACATGTTTAGAATCCGAAAAACAGAAAACTTAGAGTTCACTTTGCACGTGTTCAGTTCGTATCACTTAACTAGCACGAATATTCGAGAAATACTAGTAAAAGTGTCTGTTCTTATTTGAAACTATATTTGGGTGGCAGCGATTTAGGTGGCTATTTTTATTAATGCAGTAATTATTGAAGTTTGAAATTACAGAGACTGTCAATAATCATAGCGTGATTTTTTGTCATCGACCATTGATTTTAAAATTTAATAACAGATATAACTATGTGTAAAATGGCGCAAATAATTTCATATAACTTTTTTAGGTGGTCAATGAATTCAAACTTCTACTGTTGGTACTAGTCTTCGGTGAAAAAATTTTCAAAAAAGTTATGTAAAAATAGTATTTCTGAAATTATAAATATAGTTTTCCTACTTTTATTATTTTCATTACTATTAGGCCTATTGAATGTAATTCTTGACATGCTGATTCTCGTGTGATATCTCGTCATCACTGGTATGTATTTATTATAATAATTAGTAATCATAATATTAATATGTTACAATTTATTTGTTGGAATATTATTGCTGTTCCTGATGCTAATATTATTACTCCAGTGAATCCTGTAATTGATCATCTACTGAATGAAAGGGATGATTTTTTCTTTGTTTATTGTTTTTTTAGATTTCTCTTGAATATGAAATTCTTAATGCGGTAAAACATACGATTGAATATTTGATACTGCAATTTTGAATATTATTAATATTAATTGTATTTGTGTAGTAATATTATTTTGAAACAAAAATAAACTATATAATTCAGGGTAGTACATCTGATGTATCGTATTTCTTTAAACGAAAGAAATCCATTTTTGTTTTCCCTACTTCACTCTATCATACATCTGCTCTTCATCTTTCTTCCTCTTTCCTACTTGGCTGCAATCGGTTACTTTTCTGATAAACCTTCAATTTTCTGCACTTTCTTCATAGCCATACATCTACAAACGTATTTCTTCAGAATACGCCGTCGAATTCTTCTTCTATCTTATATCCATACGGCTTTTCGCACTACAATAGTTCTGCCAGTTACCTACATGATGATGTCATCATCTCGTCGGTGATCGAACCAGGTCCTGTGTCTTTACTTCCGATTCAGAGCCAGCATTCACAATTCCGACTATACATCATAACTCTAATCCTTTTCTACCTGATTACCTAACCTCTGGTCACGTTAAAAATATCCTTTCCGTTGTACGATTGCTCTATCGCTGAATCAAATTAGCCTATGTTCAGCTCATCGATTCACTCAACTTTCATTTAGTTACTATAATTTTCGGTTCCTTTGTACAGGTATGTACATTATGGTATCGTGTTGTCATAATATGGTTAAACATTATTCTCCTTTATATATTCTTGAGCATTTTCAATATCAAACCATGAATTAAAGGTAGCAAATAATTTTATGTTAATAGTAATCTTTATGGATATCGTAAGTTGATTGTTTATTGTGATAGTTACATCACTTAAACATATGAAACAATACTCATATTGGAAAAAAAACTCATATAATTCTTTGACGATCACAATACTTTCTCTAAGCCCTGAAGTGTTTTAATAATTAATATGATCGCGTGTTTTGTAACGATTATTATAATAAATAATTTGTAATTAGCTTTAATGTACGTTCCATTAGTAAAATCAATGTGTGGACAATGATTTTGTTCTTATTGATAATTAAAAGTTTCTAGTGACTAAACATATTGAGTTCATTAACATGCAAAATATGTGTGTAGTAATTGGGTAATTAGTCGATAGATGTCGCGATAAAACTTTTACCTTCACTCGGCGAAAGTGGAAGTTACAGTTTGTCTGAATGTGTGGTTTACTCGTTGAAACTAATTTTGTAAATTCTTGAATTATAATTATAAATATTAATGTTATATTTTTTATTATATGTGTCTTTACCATTTGTACTCGTGCGAAAGTACTTCACTGATTTTTTTTTTTAAGGCGAAAAGCACACTGAGGTTCCCAAAATGTAAGTGTGAGTGTAAAGTGTTAAAGTGGTAAGTGTTTGTGTTGAAGTTTTGTGGTTAACGAAAAATATTGTTTGTTTTCAAAAGTGAATTTGGCCTTTAAGAAGCAGGGTAAAACAGATATATAATAAAAAAAACCCAAAATTTACTGATTCGCTAAGCTTACTATATTTAATAAACATTTTTTTAATATTTATCCTTATAAATACTAAACTTTGTATCGATTAACTTTGTAATTAAACGATTAATGTGATGTTAGCGATTTAACATTTGTTCATTTTAAGACTGCTTCTGAAGACAGTATCCATATTAATTCTGCAACTATGCTTGCCTTAGAATTATAATCCCATTCCCCTTCTGGTTTTGTTAGGAAAAATCTTCCTTTTGTCTGCCAAAATTATGAGTACTAAACGATTTTTCAGGCAGAAGTGCGATTGAATAACCAAAGTAGATGTGCCAGAATCTTGCATCTGGAATACTTTCAAATGATAAAATTAATTGTCAAATATTCTACAACACATAAAAAGTAAATCAGAAATGCAGCCACTAGTGTGGGAAATAATTAGATTCCAACTGTTCTCATTACATCATATCTTTTTGCAGGAACGACCCGCGCCCGATCCACGCTCTAGTTGTGCCACGGACAATGCAACTTAATACAGACGTTATTCACTGCGCATGCGCGAGTCAGTGTGACGCCGTATGTAATCAGCAGCAGGAAGTTGATCATAGACTTTGGATTCCTGGAACAACTTTCTTTTGAAATATGAAGTAGCTACACAAACGGAAATAATTTATATTGTCAAATATTTGTCGGACTTCCACTTCCTACGAAAGAAATAAGTTTTCATCAAAAGTTGTACATAGATTTGATGACAGAGAGTTTATTTTTTCAATTGTCTAGAGATTATTTTTCACATCAATAACTATTGAAGAGAGAGTAGTTTTGTTATCATTTATAAAGTCGAAAGAAATGTCTGTGTCACAAATTGTTTTAGAAAGCAGGGATATTTTTAGTTTCGTGTTTGCCTGTCAACATTTCTACGAATGCTAACTAAATCTCTACACATGTTGAACATTTTAAGCCAATCATGACTGGTGTTCCGATAAATTTTTTACTCTATATACATTTCCGTTTATTGTCACTCTTTTAGCATGGACGCAATGTTCCTACAAGCCAATATTTTTTAGAACACCATCCATCCAGCATTTCGCAGATACACAACCACTTCTTGAATTCACATTTTGGACTTCCAAACACGTCTGTATATCATACTTACATATATTTTCGATTTATCAAACAATTATACTTTCTTAAAAGTAAATAAAAAATATAATGGTCGTGTAAAATTGATCTTGGGGATTTATCGGATTAAACATTATCCATTTTTAGACCAAACATAACCCAAAAATTGGTTTTTACTTGAATGTCTGTAGGTTGGAGTGTTTAAATATCTCTGCACGTCACAGAGACAAAGGACATTCACTGATATTTATAACATTTGCTGTGATATATATAGTTTGTCCATATATAGATTACACGTTTAAATTTGAATCAAACGAAAAATTAGGGGTAAGTTGAAAATTAAGAGAAGTGTCAAGCAAATGATTTTGCTAAATAGTCTTTAAATATTAAAACAAAACATATTGGTTGCTATTCCCAGAAAGATCTAGTTTGTGAGGGAAAAACGGCCAAAATCAGATTTTGTTCAAAAGACCTTTACGGTGTAACAAAGTAAAAAAAAAAAATAAATAAATAAACTACGACAAAAGTCAATTCAAATTGTTTTTTTAAAACTTATTTTCGAACTATAACTTTATTTATTTTATAATATAGTAAACTATCTTAAGACACTTTAATTTTTCTTTCAATAGCTTCCTGACTGGAATTTAATGAGATATAATTAATTGTAATTTGGAAAGTTTATGTACAGTTTTTATGCTAACGACATTTTTTTTAACACTCAGTGGCTCTGGATTACTTTAAATGTCGCACAATTAAACCTAAATTTGCGATATCAACTAAAACTGAAACCAAACGTGAAAGTCAAAACCAGTTGTTCAACCGCTGCAGAACCGGTTGTTCTCAAAATAAAAGACAAAGGTGGTCGTGCATTTCTCGCGAACCCAATTCTGGCTACCAGAAGAAAGCCACTTCCCAAACTTTTACTATGTTATGAAACCACTAACCAGGCCTATTACGTATTCTTTAGTATCCGGTGTTAAGTAATTGGGATCAGTAGTATCTTCATGTTATTAGGTTTTAAGGTTTCGATTACCTAACTGGTACCTCATAACCTAAAGCTTGACTAGCCCAAATTATTAACCAGAACTTTCATAAGTTCAATTATTAAAAGTAACTATTACTTTCTCACTATCTTCCCTATATTTTTATAAAACGAAATTTATCATTCAAATATTTTTATATATCTCGAGCATTAATAGACAAATAATAATGTACGGTGGCCTGGATTACAACGCACCACATCGAATGGGATGTCATTGGGAAAATTGTCAAAAACTAACATCAGCATAACGTTTTATCATTCAAATATTTTTATATATCTCGAGCATTAATAGACAAATAATAATGTACGGTGGCCTGGATTACAACGCACCACATCGAATGAGATGCCATTGAGAAAATTGTCAAAAACTAACATCAGCATAACGTTTTATCATTCAAATATTTTTATATATCTCGAGCATTAATAGACAAATAATAATGTACGGTGGCCTGGATTACAACGCACCACATCGAATGAGATGCCATTGGGAAAATTGTCAAAAACTAATATCAGCATAACGTTTTATCATTCAAATATTTTTATATATCTCGAGAATTAATAGACAAATAATAATGTACGGTGGTCTGGATTACAACGCACCACATCGAATGAGATGTCATTGGGAAAATTGTCAAAAACTAATATCAGCATAACGTTTTATCATTCAAATATTTTTATATATCTCGAGCATTAATAGACAAATAATAATGTACGGTGGTCTGGATTACAACGCACCACATCGAATGAGATGTCATTGGGAAAATTGTCAAAAACTAATATCAGCATAACGTTTTATCATTCAAATATTTTTATATATCTCGAGCATTAATAGACGAATAATAATGTACGGTGGTCTGGATTACAACGCACCACATCGAATGAGATGTCATTGGGAAAATTGTCAAAAACTAATATCAGCATAACGTTTTATCATTCAAATATTTTTATATATCTCGAGCATTAATAGACAAATAATAATGTACGGTGGTCTGGATTACAACGCACCACATCGAATGAGATGCCATTGGGAAAATTGTCAAAAACTAATATCAGCATAACGTTTTTCCTAATTGACTGAACTTTCTCCAATAAGCCCAACCAAATTATTAATGTTAATGATTTCCATCATGTGAGAACTGCTGTATGCCGTACAGTTTTGTACAAGATCTAGAATCTTGACTAGCTGCACCTACTGAGAGGATTTAGACGTCCCTTGCGGTACCCGAGTCAACAATAATTATAATTATAGTTTTCTGTTTCTTAAAACCGATTCAGTATGACAATGCACTTGAAAGATTCTTTGTTTTCAGTCATACAGTGTAGCTGTGAAGTTACTGATTTTCAATTTTAGGCTTTAAATCCATAACTCCGCGTGTTCACTTGTTCTTACCTTGAATCTGCAACTAAGACTGATTGAAGGGCATACTATAAGATCTTCAATAACTACAATCTTTTCATCCTTTGTAGATAAGATCTTTTTCACATATCTACAGTAAGTCTCCCAACAACAATTTTCCTCAATCACTTTCCATTGTAGGAATAATCCACATTTCCTTCGTCTCCTCTGTTTCTTCTATCTACGGCTGTCAAAAAAATGAATTGTGTCCCGGATTTTCTTTTAATTTCTCGTAGCATAAAGTATGGGTATGATAGTAATTTGAGTATGTAGTAGTACTTTATGATTTTAAATCTCTGAAAGTTGTCTCAGAAGTATCAACATCTTTGCCGTATTTCTTCCTAGATCATATCTTTATATCCGGGATAAGTCTCGTTGCCCAACTCATAACATATACTTACCTCTCGACAATTTTCTTTTTAATTTCAATTCTGACCGCCCAATCCATTAACCAGTAAAACACCATCGGCTAGACACTTGGAATTACTAAGTGGTACGACAAAATAGTACGACCATTTTTTTACAGATTTGTCAGCTGGAGTCTCAGAGGAATAAGTCTGGAGAATCGATACTTAGTATAAATCTGTTAAACTCAGCGCTCACCGTTCGAGCCAGCACTCGAATACATTCACAAGCACCCTTCATGCAATTATTGCAGATATGTACTCTTATTGCGGTAAAATACATAGTATAGATATGTTTCTCTTGCACGTGTTTATCATAGGCATGTTACAAACAACTTTACAGTTACCAAAAAACTTTCTCTAACAAACTCACTTTGCCAGTAAACATCCACTGATGACAACCTCTGTTCTACTAGCTCACACGGTTACAATCAATACTCTTTATTTTCTTAAAAAACACACCACGTGACTTCTCTTCTCACCAGAACGTTGGTGTTAAGTAATTGAACAAATTCTAGGTTCACATGAAGGTGTTCGTTTCTTGTACGTCACGGCAAATATTTTAAATTCGTTGACAGCTGTCTCAAATTTTTAGTCGTGATGTATGTTCACTAAGTTTTTAACAACTCTATTCTGAAAGACCTGGATTATCCTAATGTTACTCTTCTTGGCACTGTCTTAAACTGAATGCCATAGGTCTAAATATGCTCTACGAATTGCTTATACAAAAGCAATTTATTGTATATGTACAACGCAGAATGCCTTTTAAGCAGCCAGTACATTTTCTTACATTTTATATTCAATTCTTCCAATTTCTTTTTAACATACTCTTTGTAACAAAGTTAGCATCCAAAGTCATTCCTAGATACTTTCTTGCACTTAACCATTGATCTACCTAGATACCTAATATTGATATAAATTATTATTTGTATTTAATCTTGCTACAGACTAGAGATGGTAACGATATCACAGAACTGATACTTTTTCACAGGTAGTCAAATTTCACGTATTTATCTAATAGTGAATGGCTGAATTCAACTGTTACTAACTGTGAACTGTGGACTGAAATCTGTTCTACCAATCCACGCCTCTAGTTTCTTTTATTTAAAATCGCGTCGCTTTGCTCTACGTAATGGGTTCACAGTCTGGTACCTACCAATCTAACACTATTTCGCACTTAACATGTACCATACTAACTGTGAACTGTGAAATTTTCACAGTTCACACTTTTGTTAGTGTGGAATTACTGACACGTCATAAATATTGATATTGCTAACTGCGCGCGCACCACAGTTGTTTATTGCCAGATTTAGCTTTTTGTTGGTATTATTTATTTAGTATCAGGAATGTTTTTTATACAAGTATTTTTGTGTAGAACAATAATTGCACAGAAGAATTGTGTATTTTTTTAAAATAAAATAGCCAATTTTGTTTGTCTTTTTCCGATTTATATTAGCCAATATGATGAAACAATACCTACATAACAGATCAGCCAACACATTATTTCACAGTTCACAGTTATTCACAGTTTAATTTAACAGAGATTGAAAAGTAGCAGTATCAGTTTTCACAGGTAGCAATATTTCACCTCTACTACAGTGTGACCTACATTTTGTTTTACGAGTTTAGTTCTTTCCGTAATGGCTACATCAATAGATTACTTTCTTATGGAAATTCCTTAATAACTCAATCCAAGCCCCAATGCAATCAGTACCAAGAATTCAGTGCAACTTTGCTTTCTTCATAGACTGGTTTTTACGCCAATAGCGATTAGAGAGTTTTGTATGACGATTATAAGTACTGTGTATTATATGTTTGCCTCTGTCATTATTGTAATTTATTATGTTTTGTAAATAAATTATAGCCATTACATGTACTACAGCTATTAAGGAAATCTAGTGCCATTATAGTCGTTGTAAATGTTTAATGCAGCACAAATCAACAAATTATAGACTAATTACGATTCAGTATTGTAATTATATATTATGCTAAAATGGTACAGTGTATGATAGTATTTGAATTAATTGTGAATGTTCAACTATACACAAAAAATATATGTATAATAATAAATGTATAATTTATGAAGATCGTTGTAGATGTGTAGAAAGAGAAGTGTTAAAGAAACAAAAAAATATAATTTTCAAAAACGAACAAAATGTGTTCTAATTTGTTTTCTGCAACTTGAGCCTTTGAACGAAAACATAAATTGTTCCTTATTATTTTCCAAAATTGTTTCTCCATAACTCGTCAAATTAATTTCGACATTAAAATTCAAATAATGCACCATTTAGGTGATCGATAAGCGAACAATCCCAATATCGATTTTTTCCACAATCGCAGTTTTTGTATTGTGAGAAAGTAAACCTAAATAAATGGTTCAAAAGTAATATACAATTTTTCTAACAATCAACCATTTTTTAATCTAAACAGCTTAATTTTCTCAAAATCTATTCTACAGATTTCTGTCATATATTTTATAAATTCATAACTCAAAATTAGTTTAGCAAATTTGAAATAAAGACAAATACTTGAATAATTTAAATAAAAATGTCAAACAAACCCTAATGTTGTCAAGGATTATTCCAATTTATTCCAAGACCAAAATTTCCCATGTTTCAAATTGACTATACTAAATTTACTTGCGAATTTACATAATTATGTAAAAAACGTGTGAGCAAAATTTGTTGAATAAATTCTGAAAAATTAGGCTGTGTTTTTTAGCTTTTTCGATCATCCATAAACCGATTTTGTCAGGGATAAAGCATTCCATATGTTTTATTTGGGTAAGTCTATTTGTGGATTACATTAGAGGAAACATTTTATGAAAATATTTATTTTATCTTATTCAAATCCGAAAATAGATCTGAAAAAACGTATTTTGCAGGATGAGTTACTTAAGTGTCAAATATTTAGTAAAATTTTCCAATTAGCTTAGTCCCCAGCGATGTGCACAAACACACATGACAAAACACAAATTACAAGTAGACCTTTATATCAGATAACCTTTAGTCCGGGAGGTCACCAAATGTGAACGGATTTGTACTGAGCGCAACCGGACTAGGCATTCAAAACCGAACCTATTGTTTTTAATGTAATTGCGGCCACTGAAAGCGAAACGGAGCTGAGCGGAGGCGCTGGACTCCGCTTTACTTTCATTGGCCGCATTTACATTAAAAACCTAGTCCGCTCTGCTCAACGCATCTCCACTCCGCATTTGATGGCCTCCCAAGCTTAGATCTATTTGGATACATGGAGGTAAACTCAGGGGTATACAAATACTATTAATCTATTGCTAGTACAACGAAGTCAAAACAGTATAATCTGTGAAATGGTAAATGTAAAATGGTGTTAAAGAAATGGTGACATACATTCAGACTTAAATATTAAACTAGTAGAAGAAGTAATGAAGTACGACGCAGTACGGTATGAGAAGACTCCATAAACATGTCGATGTAGAAGCTATACAGCTACTGGATACGGTACTGGACACTAGAAGACACAGCCAGCAGAAGCCTCAAGATTTAACCAAAGAGACTACTAAAGTTATTGCAAGAGTTAGAACGTAGATTATGATTTAGGCTTCAGTACACATTGCTTGCACACTTGTTATTATGTGTTACTTATTATGATTATAAACATAAAATTAATTTTTTTAAATAAGACAAAAACGCGCATACACGTCAAAATAAAAACTACCTCTTTTAAATCTGAGGACTGGAAAACACCGATCCATTTAGAACTAAATTTTACCAAACGTTTTTTGATTTCGTTGACCGATTGTTATGAAATTTGGTACAAATATATAAAGCCCTAAACGTTTTTCCCAATTTAATTCCAATTCAATATTAAGGCCTCAGATTTGTAATGAGAGTGTATCCAGTTTTGGCCAAAAGCCTTAACCAATTTTTTGAAATTTGATTTCAGTTAACCTTGTCTACAGACCAAATGACATGTGTAACATAATTTTCTATTTACTTCCGTTTCAAGATGGTGACTTGTGATACAACGAGTCTAGTGACATTGTTTGGCCAACATTAACAGATTAACGCATTAACAGATTGTTTTGAAATTTGGTAGAATGTATCTTGTATAAAGTCCGCAATACGTACATGTAAGATTTTTGCCACTCACTTTCGTTTTAGAATGGTGGTTTCTGATTTAACGTTAAAGGTGTAGTTGCTGGTTATTTCCTGTATTGCTGACTGAACGGCAATACCTATAATATTTTTACAGCTTTCTTTGAGAAAGGTCGTACAATTTCCAATAAAATCGTCCAGTAACATTTTTCTTAAATATTACGGTTACCGGTTAAAATGGCCGAAAGCGCTACGATCGCTGTCGTAGACCGCTTTGTATATTAATTGAGAATAAAATGCGAGGTCTACTATTCTTTGAACTATTAGTAAAATATTACGTTTTCCTAAAAATTTTTTATTGATAAAACTTATTTATTACAGAGGAAAATTTGTTATTATTTTACATACATTACAGTACATACATAATAATCAGGTTGCATAAAATTTGGAATTATTTATCGGTGCTATGAGATTTTATCTAAAAAAAGTGTGCGTGAGGCTCTTCAATGATTTCTTCTCCATGATGATGATGGAAATGATCATGATCGTAGTGTACATGAGGATAGCTGCTGTAGTGGACAATGCGTGTAAGAGGATGGTGTACGTGTCTAGTGTACACGTAGCGAGCGATCGGCGCCGGATGGTAGTGGACAATGCGAGAGCTGTAACAAAAACACCTGATAATGATCTCTTTGTTCGGAAACTGGCTTTTTTAAAATATTAGAAAATATAATGAAATTTAATTTTACATCTGTTCTACGTAAAATTTGTTTATATGATAAATTTTATTGGTAGTTTCTGTTGAGTAGCACTAAAAAGATAATTTGAAAAATTAAGAAAATTAAAAAAATTGTTAA
Source organism: Callitettix versicolor (assembly GCA_022606455.1). Taxonomy (NCBI): domain Eukaryota; kingdom Metazoa; phylum Arthropoda; class Insecta; order Hemiptera; family Cercopidae; genus Callitettix; species Callitettix versicolor. The sequence goes on from CM040183.1 coordinate 45,483,763, forward strand.
ATAGCACCAAGCTATACAAAATGGTCACAGAGCACACAAAAATTAAAAAATTGTAAGGGCTATGCAGTACTTGCTAACTTAACAATATGAAAATCATTATTTCAAAATAAAAATCATTCAAAGTTATTGTGTTTAAACAATAACAAAGTTTTATACAAAGTTATTGAACTATTAAAACTTTTCTTTTTTCATACTGAACTATGTGTTAAAGCGACTTTGACATTTTTATTATTATTGTGTTTTGGTGTACTCGATTTTAAACATCTGTATTGAAAATAATTGTTTGTCCTTTTCTAAAATCAACTATAACGTTATAATAAGTCAAATTTAGCTATACATTAGTATATTTTTTTTAAAAACTTGATTTGGTAGCTGTTAGTCCAAAAAATAGTTTTTTTCATTTTCAAAAAAAATAATAAATTACAGTACGCAGATGCCTCACTTAATTTATGGAAGAGCATTTCCAAAATGATACACTTTTTAATGACATCACTTATAAGCATACATTTAAATATGCGATTTTATGTTTGTTTCTTTAACAAATATTAGTCCTAAAGGACGAAAAAATCATGAAATTTTATCTCGCGTTTTTCTTGAAACTCAGTTTCTTCATAGTAATCAGGATTAAAATATTCGTAAATTCTTAATTTTCTAAAACAAATATTTTAAATTTAAATTTCTAATGTACACAGCGTCAACGTTGAAAACGATTGTGAAATTATTATTGAAAAAAATTAGTAAACTTGTAAATATTAATTGGTTAATAAACTTGTCCAAGCTATTTCAGAAATCATTTTCTTGTCAAATTAAATCCAATCAGACTTAAATTTCTAAACCGGGAGTGTTAACACAAACACTGAAAGAAAGAATCAATACATCCGTCAAGATTTTCAGCAAATTTATATTGGAAAAATGAGCTATTGGAGCTGCCATCATAGTAAGACCCACATTTGTAACTTCGCAATGAGTACCATCCTGACCGCTACATTACTTTTTGAGAGGATCATGTACACACACGCACACACACACACACACACACACACACACACACATATATATATATATATATATATATATATATATATATATATATTAACCTTGTTTGTCTTTTTCCGATTTATATTAGCCAATATGATGAAACAATACCTACATAACAGATCAGCCAACACATTATTTCACAGTTCACAGTTATTCAATTTGTTTTTTCAATTATTCACAGTTCAATTATTCAATTTATCAATTTGTATAAACAAAACAATATATATATATAATAGAAAAATCTATGCCTTCCTTATTGATATATAGGGGTACAAATAATAACTTGGAAAAATCGGTTAATTCCTTTAACTGTTTCAAAATGGCAGCGATTTCAAACCCTTAAAAATTTCTTTTTTTAAATACGATTTTAACATTGTAATTAGCATTAGAAACAGAATAAATTAACATTGAATTTTCAAAAATCATTGAAGTCATGAACTTTTTACGACAATCAGTCTTCATTTTTGCATTTTCAATGTAATTTTAAAGTTTTAAAATGCCAATATATGCAGGTTTTAATGCTGATTATGATGGTGAAATCAGAATTTCGAAAGGATTGAGACAAATAAAAATACATTTGGAGATTCGCTTCTATTATATCAGCGAGGCAGCTGCGTCCGCCCTTATTTTAATGATAATAACTCTCCAACCAAAATTTTGGAAGAGGGTGTTTCATTCTAGCTTCATTAAATGATCCAAGTGTGTGATAGAACATTTTTGTGTTTAGTTTGTATCATTTATTTGAATATTTCAGTTAATTTTTTTTCTAACTTAATGATGTACACAATAAACACTTTTATTAACACAAGTACGTTACGTACTATCACACTGAAAGCATAACAATCTACACATACGTTTTTGAAACATTGATAATTTCACGCGCTAAACATGCAATTATGATTGAGCAACAATAAGTGAAACAATTCTTCAAACTATATATATATATATATATATATATATATATATATATATATATATATATATATATATATATATAGATAGATAGATAGATAGATAGATAGATAGATAGATAGATAGATAGATAGATAGAACCTATGTGTTTGTGTGTTTACGGCAAATTTTTAAAGAATTTTTTCCATATTTTTAATTTAATATTTTAAGAAATTACTTTCCATAAACGAGGCTACAAGAGGAAAGTTGAATCTCTTGAATATTCCAGGTGTTTGGCTTCCGAACTGGATGTAGCTACTATGGCATGAATTCCATAAAAACTTGTTCTTAATTTTAATAAATTTATACTTTCATGCTTTTATAATTGTATTTTTTAAGTAACTTTCACTACCCACCGGAAATGATGCAATATTTTTAATGCTTTTATTATACATTGTTCGCAAACATTTAATTACTTAAATATGATTTTTAATTAAAATATCGTTATTTCATTTGCAAAGATAGGCTTTAATATTTGGTAATTATATAATATATTTTATTAAATTTAAAACAATTATACTTTTTTACTGTAAACTATAGTACAGAATGTATTTAAGGTGTGTATCAGTTTTCAGGTTCAGAAAAAAGAAATCTCCTTTAGTCTGTTCAATTTACCCAACGTCTATGGATCGTTTTCGATTTTTCAAGAACTTCAGTTTTCTAGTTTTTTAATGTTTATAAATGTACAACGATTGGCTTTAACTAAAGTTAAATTTTGCTCAAATGATCAGAAACAATACACAGTTTGTTCTAATCTTCCTTCAAAATTCAGTTTCAAGAGCATACAAATCGGAAAATGTATCAGCATTTAAAAAAAACGGCTCATTAGATTTCGCTGAAACATTTGTCACATACAAACATTTATAACTAAAATAAAGCTAGCAGAATTTGAAAAGAGCGATTTTTGTTTGAAATAAATAAAAAAAACAAACAAAAAACCTTTACCGTGGTTAAAATAAAAGCCTGGCTTTTTGTACTGATAGGTTCTGAAACGCATATTGCTTGTGTAATTGCAACATATAGGGTTTGTTTGAATATAATTTTTTTATTTTAAACGTCTTTAACTTTATTCAATTTAAGAAAGTATTTAGTATTGTTTTTGCTTGAGTAGTAAGTATTATCATTTACTTTGAGATTTTGGTTTTAACATTTGTTTTTATTTTTTTGTTATGAATGTAAAAAATGTTCATGTTTTTTTGTTATTGTGCTGTGCTGTGCTGTGTGTGTGTGTGTGTGTGTGTGTGTGTGTGTGTGTGTGTGTGTGTGTGTGTGTGTGCGCGCGCGCTCGCGCGCGCGCGCGTGTGTGTGTGTGTGTGTGTGTGTGTACACAATAGGAAGTAAGTTAACAAAAACATGCATTTTGTAAATTTTAAATCTTTAGAGTTTTACTGTCTTTATTTTTATCTTATAATGCAAAATTGTCCGTATGTTCAACTTTGATACTTTTTGAAACTTGCTTCCATCTCATCAATGAGACAGTTATGTACCGCAATTGTATTATAGATAAAAATGAACGAATGGAGAATTTATTACAATTCCAAAGATGTTCTATAATGAAAAAAATTATAAAATTAAAGTATGAAAAATTTAGATTTTATTGTATGAAAGAAAGCTTACGGTTTGATAAATCCTCCTTCAGACACTGCAGACATCAATACAACGGCAAGACATACCAACTGAAAAACAAAAACAAAAAAAAAAGTTTACATAGTGTATATAAATTAACAATATAAACTTGATTTATTTAGCAATTAATATACAACTAGGAGGTCTTCCAATATTTTTTAAAGATTTAACTACACTTAAAGACGTCATTATTTGAAATTGCTAATGACTATTGGCATCCCTGTCAGTTCCAAGGACTTTCCTCGCTCCATTTCTCCAGGTTCGGCATATATTTTTTAAACTGAAAATCTGCACTGCTTTGCGACTTTGCAAAACAGGTAATAAATAAAACATCGTAGTTAACAGACCGAACAGCTGTAGTTAAAATCCGTTGAAACTTTCCTTTGTGGTTTATTTAGAGGGGTAAGATTTTATCAAAGAAAATAGACTGGCAAAGTGGGTACTTTGATGTAAACTTATCATACACATATTGCCTACAGAAAATAGGAAAGAATTGTAAGACGTGTTCTTTGAATAAAAAGCAATAAATCATATTCACATAACACATGCGCTAAAGTTATTAAACTGATTCCCTATCTTCCCATCTTATTGTGGTTAAAAAGTGCCGACGATAAAAATTTGTTAAGAAAAATCTTTAATCGATTTCCGTTTTACATTTCAAAACGGCATCTATTTAACATTATTTACCATCGAGTATTTCAAAAATTGTTATTAAAAAAACTTTAAAAAACAACAAAACTTTCTCTTTTAGTGTTCAAAAGTGATGTTTGCTTCAATTGTTTTCATTGTCAGAAAATAACAAAGTTATTCAAACAAACTTAAAATGTAATTTATAAATAGGATAACTTTGCAACTGTAAAGAAAACATACTTTCAGTTTTAGAGTTTCACTTGCAAAAGTAGTTTTATTCACCTAAACGTTTTCTATTTTGAACATTGTTAATATTTTTTACTCCCGTTTTAGCCTCCCGAAAGTAACATTCCAAAATATTACCTTGGCATAAATGATACGAGTTGGAAATGAATGAACTATTTTTATTTGTATTTTCTCCTTTAGTTTTTAAACGTTAAAAATAGACAATTGAAATCGAATTGTATTAAAATTAAAGCTATAAATTTAATAAGAAAACTTACCAAAACAAACTTGAGCGTCATTTTGATATAACGTAGTCAGTCGGACAGGTGGAGTGACTTTGACACTTTGACCACTTGTGGTTACTATATATAACAAGTGAAACAATGGCCGAGACGTTTGAGCCTATGCCAGCCGATACAAACGCGAACGAAAATCGACTCCATAATGAACGATGTCACAAGTGTGTGTGGCTCAAGGTAGCTGTAATAGGGCCATTGCTAATGTTCTTCATACACAGAATGCCTGAAAATTTTGGGGTCACTTTAATGGCATAGAGAAAAGTGACCTAATTTTTAAATCTAAATTCGCCCACTACACTTTTTTGTTTTTATGGTGAAAATGTTCAGTGCTATTATTGTATAATATTAACACTGCAAGGAGCAGTATTACTGAGACAAATTTCCGAAAATAATATTAGATGCTACGTAACGAACTTTTTTATTTATTACTTCAAACAATACAAATTGTATTTAAAACGTCACAATTAGAATTTATAAAAATAATTAAAGCAAACAATAAACGTTCCAAAATTAATATAAATAATTACAAACAGTCTATTACTAAATTATTTAAATTTATACTATTATTATTAAAACAAATTATTACACAAATAATTTAACTAACAATTAATAATTTAAATACAATTACCAATTTATTAAACTTTTCTGTTGTTTTCACCAGTGTAAACTTGTATCTTGTGAAAATATTAAAACGTTACTAGTGTAAGACTGTAAAATACCGGCAGTGAATTTTACTGATTAATTCAAGCTTTGTAATTTTTTGTTTGTAAACATTTGTAACTACAATGTTTAACACGTTGGTTATATTTGACTGGTCAGTTTGTAAATTGTGACTTGTAAAACTGGAACCACAAAAATCAGGCCACATAATGTAAGTTGCATATTTTTAATCAACTTACTGCTAATGAGATTTTCGTCTATACAACGGAATGAAATGAACAATAAAAGCTGTTTTATTTAACCCACTGTAATAATGAATGTTTTCAAATTTTTACTGGAAGTTTATACATCAAAGAACACAACAGATTGGAACATTATGCGACCGAATTCGTATTTTAAAATAGGGAAAATAACAACAAATACTGACTGCAGTAGAAATTACAAATTTTTTTAAAAAATTAAAAACAAATTTATCTGTCGTAATCAGCACTAAAATCTTGAATTGCAATTTTAAAATAATAATTAACTTAAACAGATTCAACACCGAAACATAATGCCATTTGTTTTCTTTTTGATTTCAACTTTATTTAGAAACAGTTAAACAGATATTGTTGGATAACAAACTTTTACAACCTATTACTAGAATTAATTTTCTGTATAAGTTTAAATATTATGAAGATTTTGTTTATTACAAAGCCTTATCTAAATAATTTCGTATGAAGGACATTTTCTTCAAATTGTAGGTTTCTTGTCGTGGTATTACGATATGTAATAATTTTAGTTAATAAATGTTGCTTTGTTGTTAACAATTTTATCTTTTTTCTTTTGTAAAAAAGTAAAAATGCATTTATAATTGCAAAATCTATTTAATATTTTCCTATCTCTAATCTGTTCTTAATATTATATGTATTTATAAAAAACCAATAGATTCGAAAAAGGGTTAGTATATGGTTAACATTTGCTAAAAGCAGTTACAAACTTGTGAAAACAATCTTACAATGAAAAAGTGTTGTGAAATCATTCAGAAACAAAAACTACTTGTTCTAATGAATATTACTATTGTAACTGGTTATTAATTTATATAGTTTAAACTTTATTATTAATTTAAAAAAAGGTTCTAGTTTAAAATATTACTTTATATATTGGGACACCCTTTATTATCTGTTTTGGAACAAAGTGTTGCGTAGTTCTGTTGCTCATGGCCCACACAGGTTTACACACCATTATGATTATTAATTATATGCTAATCAATACACGATGTGTTTAACGCCGCTCAGTATGCAAATGATGATATTTATGTTGTAAGAGAAGCAACATATCGGGAACATATAGGCTAACAATCCTAACTAATGAAGCGGTTATACTGAAAAGGAAACATTTTGTAGGAGAACACATAAAAATTAAAACATAAATCACATGAAAGTGTTCACTATTGTAACGTGTTGCAAATTACTTTTTATGTAATTATTTAGTGAAAAAAGACAGTTAATATCGAATTTATTTTTGAGCAACTATCATTTTCAGAACAAGACAAAGACCATGAATTGTGCACCGATTATGATCTATAGAACACATTAAAACACATATGTACTCTCTCACACACACACACACACACACACACACACACACACACACACACACACACACACACACACACACACACACACAACAACACACACACACACACACACACACACACACACACACACACACACACACACACACACACATACACACACACACATATATATATATATATATATATATATATATATATATATATACAGAATATATACATATATATATATATATATTCTTATAGTCTTTGCTTCATACAAACTAGACTAATGACGACGAAGGATCAACGTTAATGGTAAGAATAAAGCAACACCAATAACTGTGTCTCGAAATTACTGTGCGCAGTTCAGAGAAGCATCACTCTATCTTTCTTTCTCTCTCTCTCTCTCTCTCTCTCTCTCTCTCTCTCTCTCTCTCTCTCTCTCTCTCTCTCTCTCTCTCCCTTTCATAGCACATTGAAGCTATTATCGCCTCCCTAGATGAAAAGTGTTAAAGTTAAGTGTGTGTTAGACTCAGGTACAGCGAGGGACATATAAATCCTCTCAGTAAGTGCAGTTACTATGCACCCCTGAAGCATATATATATATATATATATATATATATATATATATATATATATATATTATATTTCTCTTCCTCTTCATGGGTCCTACTGTATATATATATATATATATATATATATATATATATATATATATATATATATATATATATATATTTATATTTATATACGGTAGGTCCCACGAAGAGGTTTATGCATTTCATTCTCCATTATTTTATAATGATGGAGGATAAAACGCGATTATAATAAAATATCCCATTATTTTCTTATTCTTCCATTATAATTTTGAAACTATACATACTTTCTAAAGGAGATACTAGAAATAATATGTAAGAATTACAACTGATGATGTTTTTAGAAAGAAAAAGACGGCTAAATTAAAGTTTAAAGAAAGTATAGAAATGATTTTATTTTTTCAACAAAATTTATTGTAATTACCACTTATTTTTTAATTTAATTAATTAGATACAAACTAATTAAAAGAAAACTAAGTAGCAATGCACATTTCATAAACCAAACCTATTCAAATTGGAAACCATATAGAGCTACACACTAATAACAACGCCGAATAAATGAATTGTACGCTCTTGAAAATAACTCCTGAGGTATCCGAAGTAATTCCTCTTCGATAACACGTTTCAAACCGTCACCGTTGTTGAAACTGTCGGTTTACTTTTGTTCTTTAAGTATCCCCATAAGAAGAAGTCACTCACAGTTAAATCAGAAGATCTGTGTGGCCAATCTAAAAAATCATTTTCACGACCGATCCAACGCCCATGAATGTTTGGGCAGTTAGTAACTGCTTGGCTGTGTTTGCGTAGTAAGGTGCAGCAACATCTTGTTGTTGTAAAATTGCTTACACTATTTGAGGTACCGAAAATGGCGCAATACATGTGCATTTAAAATTTGTTCATACCTACTTTCAGTCGTGGTATTGTCTGAAATGTCATAAGACAACAAAAACTCCATTAGCATTGACAGTTGCCCATACAGTAATTCCTTTCGATTTACAATTTTTTTTGTTCAATAACGTGAGACTTTCTGGTGTTTTAATGATTACAATTATGTCTATTAACTACACCATTACAATAGAAAGTGGACTTGTCTGAGAAAATAATAAGCAAATGTCAATAAGAATTATACTCATAAAGTTTTATGCATCGGGACTTTATAGTCATAAAGTTGAAGATGATCCGGACAGAAGAGTGTAATTCTGTTCCCGCATCATAGAGTTCTATAATGAGTTGATGAGCTGAGTGGATGAGCTTATCGATTCTTCCTTACTTCAGTCATACTTTTTTTCTCATCTTACCAAGATGCTCACATTTAAATTCTACATCCCTACATAAGTGTTATATTTTAACCTTGTTAATGGAGTCTTTACACTGTAAACAGGTCAAAAACTGGGGTTGCACATCAGGGTGTCTAGTGGTACAGGAACCCGACTAAGCGTTAAGAGTTTGCTTAATTACCTGCAGGTGAAAATGTGGCTTATCCTTGTTCTGCTGGATGATGACTGGGAGTGGTCCGTTTAAAAAGGTTTGATGGCTTACCCATAACTACTGAAGCCATAATTAATAATTTAGTCCAGATATGGCGAGGAGAACATACATCTTAACGATACAAAACATATGGTTTACACTTTCACACTGAGCAACACACTGAACATAAAATTTTTATTGGCGTGTATAACCCCCAATACCATTGTTGCTGCAGAAGAGTTGGTAAGCAATTAATTCTGTAACGGGCTGCAAAACCTCGTTCAGTTTGGGCTTCACTGAACTTGAACATCCTGGAACCAATTTCAGCACCACACACACACACACACACACACACACACACACACACACACACAACCACAACAAGAACAACAACAACAACAACAACAACACACACACACACACACACACACACACACACACACACACACACACACACACACAACCACAACAACAACAACAACATACGCACGCACGCGCTTACATCCTTTACACCGATGTGATGGAACTTGTGTCCAGATAGCCCCAGAGCTTATGAGGGCTGAGTATGTTCAAAATTTTTGAAATGATTAAACTTCTTTGAGAAATAAAGGGGAAAGGTTGTTTCTCGGAGGGATTTCCATTAATTTAAGTAAAAATAAGGCTTTCCAATTGTAGAATTTCTATTTCTGCTTGTAAAGTAAGAAAATCATTCATTCTTAATTTACAATAAGAAAAGCTGGCGTATTGGACTGTGCATTTGGTTCCAGTGGTAGAGGACAGTGTATGGAAAAGAGCCAGAGGGAAAACGGGCTGCTTACACCTAAATTTTAAGTGATTAATCTAAACCACCCAACCCAGGAATTACTCGGTGGTTTATGTGCTTAAAACACCCGCGAATCTGCTGCGTCTCTGAATTGGTTATCTCAAAATCTTTGATTTGTGACGCAGTTACTGCCTTCGCTTTACACACAGTGTTATCGCTGACCCCTCGCCTGATTAGTTTAACTGGCAAAAGAAAATGGACTTTAATAAAAAAAACAAAAATTAACAGAGATGTTTGTTTTAAGCTGTCGCTGCCCATAGCGTGTATACACACGTAGGGGTACTTTACGATCTTCAGAATCGAGCTTGTCACAAGGTGTGTTCAAGCAGAAAACGAACCTTCCAGTATTTTATTTCTTCCGGCGAAAAACCGTTAAGGTCATTATCGCCGTCGATACCTTAATACCTTCCAGTCATAAGGCATAATGGGATCTATGCTCAGTTTTGTCAGAAAAAGAGTCTCACTATTTTATTTGTTAAGAACAGAGAGCGCAAAAACCTAATGGGACTGTCGTGCCTTAAACATAATGAAAAAAGAAAAAAAGATCCATTTTTTGCACTTTTGAAATTATTACTGTGACACATTTGTTTTCTTGTAGTATTCATGGTTCACTTGTCAAGTAAATGTCCACTTGAATAACACTAAATCTAACACGTATGTATTCTCCATTAAATATGGACCATCAGCACATTGTTCCAGCAGGTTTTAAACAGGTTTAATTAGTTAGTCATTTATTGCTAAATATAGATCAACTGTTATAAAACCTATCATTTATTATTATAACACAATTAGTCATAATGCAGGAAGAAATATGTATTTAGAGTAAAAGTATGAAGCTATGATTTCCGGTATTTAATAGTCGTACACTTCCGCGGAACCGTAATTACAAGGTCGACGTTTGAACTCGAAAGTTTTTGCGCAATCTGGCGGGATAATTAAGGTACCAGTGGAGTTTGCTTTCTTTGACCGCAGTTACCTGTGCTAAGTCAGTTTCATTATACTCAATGATTGTTATATAAAAGCGTTATTTCTCATGAGTATGTAATGAGGCTATAGATAGGTACATGTAGTTGTCTATACTAAGACGACTTTGTCCGTTTTGTGGGTCAACACGTTCGTAGCTGAAAACAACGGTAACGTAATTTGTGGAGCAAAGTGAGGTATCTGATTCAACTCGACAGTTCGAGATTTGGTTTATGTATTTGTTTGTTACACAATTTTGGCACAACGAATAGACCGATTGTTTTGAAAATATATACAGAGTTACCTTGTACAAATTCAAAACGAAATATGTGTAAGATTTTTAAATTCTCTTCTATTTCAAGATAGTGGCCTTTGGTTTAACAAGGAAAATGTGTGTTTAAAAATGGCCGCTCCACGACAGCGCTCTGATGCGCTCGTAATGTTTTCTATTCACTTAACCGGTAACCAAAATATTTACAAAAAATGTTAATAGATCAACTTTATTGAAAGTCTTATACTCTTTCTCCATGAAACTATCAGAATTGTATTAGGGCGAGTCGTTCAGTCTGTATTACAGGTTGTCGTCAGTAACTACACTCGACATAGTTAACAAAAATTGCCGCCACCTTAAAACGGAAGTTAATGAAACAATCTAACATATTCATGTACAAGAGACAATGCCTTTGGCCAAAACTACGTTACAAACACAGACTAAATACCGAACGTCGATTAGAATCATAATTGCATTTCTTTGTTCGGTCAATTAATTGTACAATGTATTGGCTAAAACTTATGATCACACTACAGACATTTAATTAACAGTTAATATACTGCAAGGTCCATTGTTCTTTAAAGTACTTAATATATCCATCCAAGATAGCACAAATAAATATCAATTATTTTTATTTAGCTATTATTTGAAGAATTTTATTTTAAAAATATGAAGAGTGTACTCACCTCATATTTCAATAGCCTTAGTTTAATTTCAATCAATGTTTATTTAATAGATTTGTCTTCATAAGTTTTTGATCAAGCTGTTTCACTTACATTACTAAAATCGAAACTATAAAACCAACAATTTTGCACGATATCACATAAACGGACAATTCGATAACCGAAAATTAACTTTTTGTGAAATAGTGTCAACTGTGTTTAAAAAATCCATAATTTTTTAGTATTACTTTTTGAAACTCTGTACTCACTAACATAATCGGCATTAATATCTTCATTTTGGCTTTTAAATTTTCAAATTTGTTTGGAAATTTAAATTTTCAGTCTTGAATAAAAATACACATTTACTGTATCAATGTGAAGCTGTTAAGTAAGGCAACTTCTTTGTCACAAAATGTAAACAAACTAATTTTAAAAAGAAATTGTATCAAACAAGTGAAGTTATTTTAGCGCCTGCAACATTATGTGATACAATGAGCCGTGCAAATCGTTACGTCCAACCTGCGGCCATGTAGTGTCTTACTGTGCTCATTTCAAAGTTATTGGTGTCGAACCCATGCAACAATTATAATACGATTTGCATAATAGAAATTAACTACTTATATATGCCACAAAAATCATCAAATAATTCTAAATCATTTGCATGTTATAATGAGGATGCCGTTTATAAAGGAACAAACTATTATTAGGTCACAAAGGTTAAGTAGATTACATTAATTATCTATCCCATCTTCTCGTCGACAATTGAAACATAAAGCTACAAAATAATTGAAAGTCCTTAAAGCAATCCTGATTAAATAATAGGTTAAAGACCTACCCCTCTCAGCTATTAGAAAGTGGTCGAGTTTCGGTATCTCTGCCATCATTTAATATCTCTACCATTAGAGCGACATGACTCATCTGGTCGTTACTAAAACTGGTTGTCAGTTTTACAGCTGGTTCTGCGAACGTATTGTTTTACTGTCATATGTCGTTTCGTAAAACGTTATTTTCCTGTGTTTAGAGATCGTGGTTTAAACTAAATCCGATAGGTAGTGCTGTTGTTATGATAAATGGATTTAATAACGTCTGACTTTTGTAGAGTGAAAGCAGTTTACGTAATTTTTTCATGAACTACTTACACCAAAAAACTTCCTATTAATAGACACACACACATACACACACACACACACATATATATATATATATATATATATATATATATATATATATATATATATATATTGTTACTAGAAAAGACTTGCTGCTGTAATTTTCGTTCCCTTAAATGTACCGTAGCAAATACGGGTACACAGCTAGTTTGTGTGTGTGTGTGTGTGTGTGTGTGTGTGTGTGTGTGTGTGTGTTATATATATATATATATATATATATATTTATGTATTTATATATATATATATATATATTCACTAGATTTATGTTTTAAAGTGACTGTCATTTAAAATCTTAGCTTAAAAAAGTAATAGCTTTTTATATTATTCGTTTTTTTTTTTGAAAATCTGATTTTCATCATTGTAATAAGCGTTACAATCGACATAAATTAATATTTGCAATTCTTAAATTTCGTTAAGAACCCATAAGTGAATCTGCTTGCAGTCTGTTCATTTCCAATTTTTCACAGAAATTTGAAAGCTTAATATAGGGCTTATTATTTTGTACCAACTTGAATTAAATTTAACGTACAAATTATTTTTCGGTAATCTCATGGACAAGTCTCAGGATAATCAGTTCAACCGTTTCAAAATAGATATCTTATTCATATTATATTTCTGAAAGTTTGTGTGTTTGTTTGTTTGTTATTCAATCAGGCTTTAACTACTGGACCAATTACTATGAAATTTGGTACGTAGGCTATATGGTTTAAGTATCAGAGATACATATAGGCCTATTCCCGTTTTACAAAACGTCATTATACTACTTACCCAGCCCAAAATAATTATCAGTTTTTAGTTTTGTAACATCTGTTAACTATAGTTAGGTTTAATTACTGTTTACTGAACATGAGATTTAGGCACCTGAGATAGACATAAATCTAATCCAATTTTACAAATCTTAATCTATGTTTTATTTATTGCAAAATTATTGTTTTTAATGTTACATTTTCATCTAATAATCACAATCTGGTATTTTTCATTTAAGACTATTAAATGTTTTTAAAGCAGTGCAGAATATATATATTATATACAATTTTATTAGGATAATCTAATTGTAAGGTAGTATATATATTTGTGTAATTACATTATATGAAAAAAAGGTAAATATGCATTGCAGCATCTATTGGAGTTTTCGATATTTTTCTTACTAAAATGCTTTATTATGTGCCCAAAAGCAAGAATCCAAAATATGAAAGCAGGAGAAGTACGATAAAAATCGAAAATAAACGTGACCAACATAACCTCAAAATTGCTACCGGCGAAAATCGGTACCGTGTTGTACTGATTTTAGACGTATTTTTATTGTTTTACTGATCTACAGATCAGTAAAACAATAAAAATACGTCTAACACGGGTTTGGGTGATAGGAAACCCATTTTTTAAAAGAATAGTGGATAACCTAAGTGATCGGTTGTTAGGCCTAACACGGTGATGCGTGAAAAAACCTTTATATTTTTTTAAAGATTATTTGGCTACATATCCTAACTGTCACGGTTGTTAGGCCAAACACGGTGATGCGAAAAAAAACCTTTATATTTTTTTAAAGAATACTGCATATCCTAACTGACACGGTTGTTAGGCCTATCACGGTGATGTGTGAAAAAGCCTTTAAATTTTTTAAAGGAATACTAAGTATATTAACTGACACGGTTATTAGGCCTAACACGGTGATGTGTAAAAAAACTTTTATATATTTTTAAAGAATACTACATATCTTAACTGATATGATATTGTTGGGCCTATCATTGTGATGTGTGAAAAAAACCTTAAATTTTTAAAGAGTTTCCAAACCTTAACTGACACGGTTGTCAGGCCTAACATAGTGATGCGTGATGAATCTTTATATTTTTTTAAAGAATACTCCATAAGCTAACTAACATAGTTGTTAGGCCTAACACGGTGATGCATTAAAAGAACCTTTATTTATTTTTTTCAAAAGAGTACTCCATAACCTAACTGTCACGGTTGTTGGGCCTAATACAGTGATGCATGGAAAAAAACTTTATATTTTTTTTAAAGAGTACTCCATAACTTAACTAACACGGTGATGCGTGAAAAAACCTTTATATTTTTTTAAAGAGTACTATATATCCTGCCACGGTTGTTGGACCTATCACGGTGATGCGTAAAAAAACTTTTATATTTTTTTAAAAAATACTAGGCTACATATCCTGACACGGTTGTTAGGCCTAACATAGTGATGCGTGAAAAATCTTTATATTTTTTTACAGAATACACCATTAGCAAACTAATATGGTTGTTAGGCCTAACACTGTGAAGCATTAAAAAAACCTTTATTTATTTTTTTAAAAAAGAATACTCTAAACCTAACTGACACGGTTATTGGGTTAAACGGTGATGCAGGAAAAAAACATTATTTTTTTTTAAAGAGTACTCCAAAACTTAACTAACACGGTTGTTGATCCTAACACGGTAATGCATAATCTTTAATGTATATTATGATTGCGGGCAAAGCCGTGACGGGTAACAGCTAATCATATTATATTTCTGAAAGTTTGTTTTTGTTTATTTGTTTGTTATTCAATCACACTTTAATTACTGGACCAAATGAGATTACATTTGGTGTGAACACGTTTTAGGTATCTGAGATAAACACAATACTATTCCAGTTTAATTGTATAATAATGACTTTTTAATAATACTGTATTTTATTAAAATATGACATGACCCTGTTTTAGCGTATCGAGTAGCAAAAATTGATGTGTCTTTGCCGAAAACTATAAATCATATAATATTGTATATAGCAATATATTAAAATGAAATGACCTATTCTGATTTTGAAAATTGACTATAAATTTTATTTCTTACATTATAATTGCAGGCAAAGCCGCAACGGGTAACAATATAGTTCATATTATATTTCTGAAAGTTTGTGTGTTTGTTTGTTTGTTTGTTTGTTGTTTGTTTGTTGTTCAATCACGCTTTAACCACTGGACCAATTGAGATGAAATTTGGTACGAATATGGTTTAAGTATCAGAGATACATATAGGCCTATTCCCGTTTTACAAAACGTCATTATACTACTTACCCAGCCCAAAATAATTATCAGTTTTTAGTTTTGTGGCATGTGTTAATTGTAGTTATTTACTGGACCTGTGATTTAGGTACCTGAGATGAACATAGATTCAATCGTATTTTAAGAATCTTAATTTGTGTTTTATTTATTGCAAAATTATTGCTTTTAATGTAACATTTTCAATATTTTAGTTGAAATTTTTTTCAAAACTGACTTTAATTTGTCAATTTATGTTGAATTTTCAATATTAAATGTAAAAACATCCCTACACAGAGTGCCAATTGTAAGATAGTATACGTATTTGTGTAATTACATTATATGAAAAAATGGTAAATATGCAGTGTAGCATAACCTGGATTTTTCGATATTTTTGTTACTAAAATGCTATATTATGTGCCCAAAAGCAAGAATCTAAAATATGAAAGAACGAGAAGTATGATAAAAATCGAAAATAAAAGTAACCAACATAACCTCAAAATTGCTATCCGGCGAAAATCAGTAACTTGTTGTAAATCGGTAAAACAATAAAAATACCTCTAACACGGGTTTTGGGTGATAAGAAACCCATTTTTAAAAAGAATACTGCATAACCAAACTGAAACGGTTGTTGGGCCTAACAAGGTGATGCGTGAAAAAACCTTTATATTTTTTTAAAAAATAACCTACTATATATCCTGACACGGTTGTTGGGCCTATCACGGTGGTACGTGAAAAATCCTTTATATTTTTTTAAAGAACACTACATATCTTAACTGACACAGTTGTTAGGCCTAAGACGGTGATGCGTGAAAAAACCTTTATATTTTTTTAAAGACTACTACATATCCCAACTGACACGATTGTTAGGCCTATCACGGTGATGCTTGAAAAACCTTTATATTTTTTAATGAATACTACACATCCTAACTGACACGATTGTTAGGCCTATCACAGTAATGTGTGAAAAAAACCTTTATTTTTTTTAAAGAGTACTGAATTCTTAACTGACACGGTTGTTAGGCCTAATATGGTGATGCGTGAAAAATCTTTATAATTTTTTAAAGAATACTATTCTACATATCCAAACTGACACGGTGGTGCGTAAAAAAACATTTATATTTTTTTAAAGAATACCACATATCCTAACTGACATGGTTCTTGGGCCTATCATGGCGATGTGTGAAAAAAAACCGTTATTTTTTTTAAAGAGTACTCCAAACTTAACTGACTCGGTTGTTAGGCCTAACATTGTGATGCGTGAAAAATCTTTATATTTTTTTTAAAGAATACTCCATAAGTTAACTAACATGGTTGTTAGGCCTAACTCGGTGATGCATTAAAAAAACTTTAATTTATTTTTTAAAAAAGAGTTCTCCAGAACTTAACTGACTTGGTTGTTGAGCCTAATACGGTGATGCAGGAAAAAAGCCTTAATTTTTTTTAAAGAGTACTCCATAACTAACACGGTGGTGCGTTAAAAAACCTTCATTTTAAAAAAAGAAATTCACCATAACCTAACTGACACGGTAGTTGGTCCTAACACGGTGATGTATGTCCTGACACGGTGATCTTTAATGTATATTACAATTGCGGGCAAAGCCGTGACGGGTAACAGGTAATCATATTATATTTCTGAAAGTTTGTTTTTGTTTATTTGTTTGTTATTCAATTACACTTTAACTACTGGACCAATTGAGATTAAATTTGGTATGAACACGATTTAGGTACCTGAGATAAAAACAATACTATTCCAGTTTAATTGTAAAATAGTGACTTTTTAATAATACTGTATTTTATTAAAATATGACAGGACCCTGTTTTAGAGTATCGAGTAGCAAATATGTACATTTCTTGGCCGAAAACCATAAATCGTATAATATTGTAAATAGAAATATATTGAAATTAAATGACCTATTCTGATTTTGAAAATCGACTTTAAATTTTATTGCTTACATTATAATTGCAGGCAAAGCCGCAACGGGTAACAGCTAGTCATTTATAAAATCTTAAAAGTAAAATATTTTTATCACACGGTTTTAGAAAATCGATTTTCACCATTGTAATCAGCGTTAAAATCTATATTAATTAACATTTTAATTGTCCAAGCTATTACCGAAATCAATTTTTGTGCTACGTTTGAACCAAGTCAATGAAAAATCATTAAAAACAAACAAATTATGAATTTATTATTATATTATTAACACTATTATTATTATTATTATTATTATTATTATTATTATTATTATTATTAATATTATTATTATTATTTAATTGTTAATAAGACGCATTTAATTAATTGTTTTTGCGATGAAGGAGTTATCTATTTACGCGTGGTAGTTATTTTGAGGTTATGCAGGTATTTTTTATTTCCAATTTTCTTCAAAGTTTAAAGATTTTTTTTAGAAAATTGAATTATTTATAAGTGTTTTGATATACCTATATTTAAATTTATACTAGTTGTTCCAGTATATTTCCCCCAAAAACTTTGTATACGTTCAGTATTAATAGTGTTGTGTATTGTTACTAGGCAGTATTTTAGGTTATTATTATATATTAATTGAATTTAATAATTTTCACTGCAACTAATATTTTTTATCAATAAATTAAAGCAAGAATTACTATTTTTCCTGTTAAGTAATTAGTAAGCTAACAACATAAATTACGATTATTGATGGTGTACTGTAAGTTCCAGTGCAGGTTTAAGCCTAGAGTATTATTTGTTAACTAAATTTTAAACTTAAACTAAAGCTTAAAAACTTATTATTATTAATTTCACTAATAATCTAGTATTTAGTTTTATAGTTTATTATGGTACAATTATTTTATTTTGAATTATACTAATGTTTTTAAAGAATTTTACTGTTTTACTAGTTTATTTGTAATAATCTATCTGCCAATTAGGCTAGGAAGGCAAGGTTTTCTAGTTGTTTACAGTATCACAGTATTACTTTTATTTCCTATTAAAGTGTATTTAACAGACAAAGAAATAAAAATTTATTTGGCTTAAAAATGGTTTAGTTTTGATTTTTATAGCTATTCATACTAAAAATATTCATACTTATTCATACTAAATATTTACAGGATTAGGTTTGAAAAAATTTAAGGACAACATTGCTGTCCTCAAATATAAAACATAAATATAGTACTGCGCGCACTTTTTTCATTCAGTTAAATATAGTCTATACCCAAAATATTTATATTTCCTAATCATTTAAAATTAAAAAAAACATTTTATTACATAGAGACCTAAACCTACCTTTAAAGAAATCTCGGCGACTAGCATAATATTTACTTCATTTATTTTTTTTTTTTTAATTACACACTATTTTTCTATAAATATTATAGTTGTTTAGTTTAGCAGTGCTACATTTACGATTTACAGATCGAGCTTAAAAAGCAATTTTTGCTGTTTAATATAATTATTGAACTACAAGTAAGTTTTTAATTTTTTTAATTTACTCTCATTTTTCATTTTATGTTTTTTTAGTTTTTCCATAACCAACAGTACAAAAATGAATATATTATTTACAATTTTATAGGTTTTTACTGTTTTAGAAAACTTTACTTCAAAAACGTTTTTCAACTGATACTTTTGTGAATGTTTTGAATTAAATTAATAAATTGAACTCAAGCGCGCGCGCGCACACACACACACACACACACACACACACACACACAATTATTTTGGAATGGATTATTGCCTCTATACTTCAGTGCCCAAAAATTGTATTTAGTAGCTTACTGATAAAAAATTCTAACTATTTCGTAGATTGTTAATTTCCCACAAAACTCTGAGTATGTACATTGGCCTGATATTTTTTAAAGTTCGGATTTTTCTTCATTAACATCCAGCCTTAATACGTAAACCTTGATCTTCCTTTCTGTAATGTGTTTTATGTTTACAAAAACAAGGGAATACATAACAGTGATAATTTAACTTTTGTATGAACTTTAACTCTTTACGTTATAGTTTTCATTACATTCTTGTTTATTAAAAGTATTATTAAAATAATATCTTAAGTATGTTACTTTTGAATTTAATAATAAAACTAAAGTTTCAAAAGTAAATGTTAGCCTACGTACTATGCATACTACGAGGCTATTGCTCGTATTTGGCTTTCCGTAACTATAACAACTGGACGTTATTCGAAGGGTGGATAGTAAAGGACACATTTTACTATAAACACTCATTTATTCGCATTCACACTCGTGATATATTTACAAAACAACAAATTAACAACAAATAACAAACAAAAAACAAACATCAGCCGCTTTGACGTATTTACATTTGTAGTGGTTTCTAGTTGCTAGGATTGGTACAATGGAGAAGACTAGTTCTGACATTGTAGCTTTAAAGTTGTACTTGTGCGCAGTGAGGGGGAGAGGGGTGAAGTGATCAGTCGGTGTGTTGGACGGAATATGGCGTTTATTTCTTATCGTTTTCCCAGCCGTGACCGCCTCCTCCTCCTCCATATCCGCCGCCGCCTCCTCCGTATCCACCACCACCGTGTCCGCCTCCACCTCCTCCGTAACTATAGCCACCGCCTCCGTGTCCACCTCCACCGTGCCCACCGCCTCCGCCACCACCTCCGTAGCTGTATCCTCCAAATCCTAGATCATTACCACCGCTGAATCCACCACCGCCGTGTCCGACGCTGTACGAATCTAAACCACTGTAACTATCACCTCCATGACCGCTGCTGTAACTGTCTCCACCGCCGTAGCTGTATCCACCTCCTCCACCTCCTCCACCTCCATGACTGTAACTATCTCCACCGAATCCGGAACTTCCAAATCCACCACCGCCTCCATATCCGCCATCATCATGACCTCCGTATCCACCACCTCCGTGACCGCCTCCATATCCGCCACCGCCACCGCCTCCGTATCCACCTCCGCCTCCTCCAGTCTTTATGATTTTGATTATAGTTGGGCCACCTCCATGACCTCCTCCTCCGTATCCACCTCCTCCATATCCACCGCCTCCACCTCCATGACCGCCTCCTCCTCCGTATCCACCACCTCCTCCGTGGCCACCGAATCCTCCACCTCCTCCTCCGTAGCCACCACCAAAATCTCCTCCTCCGAATCCACCATCGCCTCCATAGCCTCCACCGTCATGCTCGTCGTGATGATAATCATGGTGTTCGTCGTGACTGTGGTCTTCTATGTGTTTGTATACATTTTTCTCGTGATGAACTTCTTTAATGATCTCTGGTACATGTACTCTTATATGAACACTGAAACAGGAACAAACACGTTTATACATACAAACATTAAATCGTAAATATTGTTTGAATGTTAAAATACGAGTACATGCCCTTGTTTTGGCTTAGGGCTTCTGAATATTTTGTTATTTCTTGTTTAAACGATTATAATTTCATTATTATTTTGTTTCAAAATATGACGTTGTGGTCCAAATAAAAATAATTATCTAATTGAGTTTCGCCCTCTTTTTCTGAAAATCTTAATACAGCACATAACTATATATTTTTCATCATTTGAGGATCGATGTTTTATATGACCTCAAGCTTTGATTTTTTCTAATTCTATTTTGATTCTTCCATTTAAAAAAAGTCTCTAAACGCCGCTAATGACTTAATTTGCTCTGACTGGATTCGAAAATTTGAAAACTGAAAAATTTTTACAAATTAAAAATTACATGTTTCAATTCATGCACTCAAAGTAAACGTTCATTACTTAAACAAATAATGTCGCTTTCTTTGTTTCTATAAAATAACGTAAGAATTTTTCATAATTTGAAACTTCTAAATAATTATTAACTTTAAAATTTGTTTTTGGATTCGAGACATTTTTTGTTTTGAGGTAAACCTTACACAGAAATAAAGTTGTTATGACAGTAATGTTTAAGTCTTTACTAAATGGGCTAAAACGAGTAGAGTGAGAAAATATTATAATTATTTACATAGGTTACCTGTATTTAAGATTATTATTTTTTTAAACACTAACTTGAAATAATTTATTACTACTAAATGTCTTGAGCTTTTCTTTTACACAATTATTTTGAAAACCAAATTATTACAGTAAGCTGTATTACACATTTAAAGTAAGTTATTTTTTCACATATTTTATATTACACAGTTTTAAACATCTGATTTCAACAAAAAATTACAATTTAAAAAAATCTACGTACCTTAAGTAATTCGTAATTTAAGTTTCATTTAAAATAAAAAAAAACAAGACAAATTTAAAAATTTAAAGTATTTGTTTATGCAAACTTAAGTGCTTTATACGGTTGTTAAATAAGATTTTTATAAAGTGTTGAATTATGATATTTTTATGATTTGGTATAGAAATTATTTTGAAAAAATAGACTAGCTGCACCCATTGAGAGGATTAAACGTCCCTCGCGGTACACACACTTACACTTACAACACTACACTTAAGACTTTAACACTTTACACTCACACTTACATTTAGGGAGGCGATAATAGCCTCTTTGTGCTTTTCGCCTTAAAATAACACACACACAAAATTGAAAAAATGGATGTAAGGAATACGTAAAACGATTTGCAAAATTCGTGTTTGCCAAGTTTGATTGTCACGTAACAAAATACTAAATAAATGTAGTTAGTGTTTGGAAATTCGCTTCCATCACTGTGCGAGACAACTGCGTGATGCAAATTAAAAACACTCCTGAGCTATTAAAGAGACAAAGCGTCTTTTCCTTAATGTTTTAACAAAAGCGCTTACCGTAATAGTATTAGGTCTTGAATAGTATTAGGTAGATCTTAACTATATGTTATTCCATATTATTGGTTTTTTGAAAGTGTAACAATATTACAAATTATTTGGGGCAACTTACTGTTCCTTTCCTCCAAAAGTTGCTTCATTCAGAACAACCAAGGTCGCTAGTACCGCGCATATCAGCTGTAACAAATAAGTCGTTATATTTAACAAGAAAATATTTTATAAACACCTACTTATATTATTTAAAACTAAATAGAATTTTTGTATATCACCTATTACAGGATTATTAAATAATTTCCACCAATCCTGAATTCTAAAGAAATATTTTTAGTGCTGTTATGTTATGTATATGAATACACAGGGTCATACAAATTGGAGATGTGACTGTAAATGCAAAACCAAAGAAAACAATACCTTTGAATTCATGTCCTAAATTAGTTTTCCGTATGCCTGAATGTATGTGAATCTTTTTTAAAAAACATTTATTATACAATAATCGTTTACACTACACAAAACTATACAAGGGGAATTTCATACAAATGTTTATCTTGGTAAGACAATGTTAGTAAAAAACATTGAAAAAATATTTTATAGCGGCCGTCTACAACGATGTTCACAAAATATTCTGAAAAACAACTGTTTTTGTGCTGTTTTGTTACAAATATAAAAAAGTGTATATGAAAGTAAACAAATGTAAAACAACGGTACAGTGTTATCAAACATAGTGATGTGTTTTATTCCAATACTGGAACATAAGTACTGTCTCACTACGATGGGATATTTTGCCGTAAGTTACGTGCTGCGATTGCATATAAACACTCGTGTAGTAAAATAATTAATTATATGTAAAAGATATTAAGCACGTACATGTCGAATAACAAGTAAATTTTTGTATACAGCAATTAAACACAATTAGAAAAGCTTTCACCATTCTGTTTAGTTGATTCACTTAATTTGCATTAAACACGCCTTTCCTTCTATCTACATAACAAGTACATGTGTGGAAGAAAACCTTGAACCTTTGTTCTGGAGGCTTTGACGCTGGTACGGAAAGTTGTCCTGCAAGTCGACACGTGAAAGTAAAGAATGAGAGTGAAATGGGATTATCTCGAATCCGTAATTACCGACTTATGTTTCTGGTTACTTTCTTCCGGTTTTGATTTTGAGGTCGATAATGATTGATAATTGCTTCTTTGATCACAGTCGTTGAAAGTGGATATACAGCAAGCTGGAAGTTTTTCGAACTGAATAGTGTTTTTTATTTTCGAGTAATAATATTAATATGTAATAGTTTTAAGCTGAAAATAAAAACTTGATATTATTCAAACAAAAATTATGTTTATCAAAAATGTTTATATAATATTAAACCCATAAATATATTAATTTTTCGAGCTAATTTTACATTTCTAATTTTGAGTCGTCTTTGATAACTTTTAGGTAGGCTATACTAGTCGGGAATTTAGTTGAAGACAAAAATTAAAGAATGTTTGGTGATTGTGGAAACAATTAAATAATACGAAGAGATTTTGCGCCTTATAAATGAATACCTGCGTTTTTAAAAAAATATTTAAAACCCTAACTTAATTCGATTTTGTTGCACCACTAAATTTGTGTACCGGGCGTAAAGAAATATGCACTTAAAAATTATCATATATAGTTGCTTTTCCTGTGTCATCTCTATGCAAATCGCAAAGTATTTAGCTAATTGACCAATTTGTATGTAATTCTTTATGCACTCTAATTTATACACATCTCGTGATTATTTTTAAATTTTAATAACCTAAATAATTTTTGTGGTCAAAGAACTGTTAAAAATACTGATTTTTCATTTTCGACAAATTTAATTCATAAGGTAGAAACAGATCTCTGATTTAAAAAAATATTTCGAAAAAAACGTTTTTAACTGACTAGTTTAGAAAAATTTGACATCTTTGAAAGTTGCAAGAAAACATTTTTATGTATTAAAAAACTTAGATATGTCAATTTGCTAGCATCAATTATTGAGTTTAAATTATTGTTTACAAAATAACTCTTAAGTGTCATATCAAAATTAATTTTTTAACCTGCAGGATAGAATAATTAATTAATTATTTTTTAATGAACAAAATGTTATAAAATTGATGAAGAAATTAGTAAAAAAGT
The DNA here is from genome assembly GCA_022606455.1 of Callitettix versicolor. Classification (NCBI taxonomy): domain Eukaryota; kingdom Metazoa; phylum Arthropoda; class Insecta; order Hemiptera; family Cercopidae; genus Callitettix; species Callitettix versicolor. The sequence goes on from CM040183.1 coordinate 45,508,571, forward strand.
GCTAGTTTATTTCAACTTTAATGTTGATGGCGATCGTGATATTAAATTTCAAAAAAAAATTTAAGATAACATAGTTACAACTATTTGAGGTTTTAGACATTTTTAAAAGGATGAAAAATTTACTTGTGTAACGAATTGGTTTAGATACCTGACCACAAGGCAAATTTTTGCTCCATGTTTGTTTATATGGAAAAATCGCACTTTATCAAAATCGGAACTAATGATTTCGGTAAAGTTTTATACACAATTAGTTTGTAAGTGGACGTATGAGACGTATGAGTCGTTATAAGGCCCAATAAATGTAAACCGTGTGCCAACAAAATGAAAACAATTGAAAAACCTGACTAATTTCTCAATATTAGTTTATTATTTTGGTGAAATGTGAAAATATTTGTCATTGTATTTTGTTCGCGTTGAAATAAAAAAAAATTACCGTCCATCGAAAAAAATAATAACAATGAACACTGTTTTTTCTATTTTCTAGCGAATCGTTAGTTTATTTTATTTCATCTTTTGTGAACTGACTTTTTCTTAAAATATAAATGAGTTTATTAAATTTTTAACGCATTAGTAAAACACATGTCTTACAATTTTATAATTGCATAATCCCCCTTGAAATCTTATAATAATTATGTAATATAATATATAATATCCTTTCACAAATACATACCAAGGATAAAATCTGTTCGAAATAATACGATTCTACTATTGTCTCGTTGCGCCTGTTCATCACGTATCGATCCTTACAAATCGACAATTGAAATTTCACTGAGCAGTAAGAGAACGACAAATACTTGACCCATTGTTGTGTTTTTTCACTACATATTGGAAATTTTTACTATAATATGAAAATAAAATCGTCATAAATACGTTGTAGCCTCACACTAACTGTCTGTTATCATATCATTAAAGACCTGTTTGATTTATTCTAGTTTTAACGTGCCTTTACTTGTTAGGTTGTGGGTTTGAGTAGTTACGATGTTAGCAGATAAATCAGTTGATAATGTTACACAATAAGCTGGTTTAGGAGTACCACGAGGGATTCAGGTAAAACAGGCTACTTTACTCTGGGATCCGGGACACAGAGGGTTGAGGATAAAGAAGAGACGGACAGACTGGCGAGACTAAATAAATCTGCATCTGAGTTCATTAGACAGGAGCTATCAGTAGCCATTACCTTATGTCTGGCCGGGTCTGCTATTAATAGGTGGCTTAATAAATAAACCCAGGAAAAAAGAAACAACCTTTATAGGGCATTCCCATAGTAAACGTCCTTTCAAAAAAAGTATTTCTAAGAGGCTTTGAAGAGATAGTAGGCATTCTGGGCAGAAGACAACTCAGGATCCATGGGATTCATTACAAGTCACTGTCATCTGAGGTATAGTACGCAATAGTACATAACCTACTATTTTAAAGCTTCTGCTGACGGAAAGTTAAGGGTGTTTGGTTTCCAGGACACTGAGTTAGCAGAGTGAGATTCTCAGTGAACTGCCAAAAACTATTGAGGCTAAAAAATACGTTATATATACGTTTTAATTAAACTTTAATTGAATTAAATTAGGGTTTATGTACATTAAGTTCATAAAGACTAATCAACTGAACTAGAATTTGAGAGGCTTCGTTGCACAATGGGTGCACTTTGCTTCCAGCGCCAGAAGGTACAAAACCCATTAATATCTAAAATTTATATTAATCTTTACGTTACACAATAATTTTCGTTATTGTTGAGAAGAATTAGAGATTGTCTTACAGTACATATTTCCGTTTTGGTACTAGCCTAAATGGTGAAAAATTTACACAAAGTTTTTTCACAATGATTTTTTTTTCAAGTTAACCAGTTACTGTTGACATAAAAAAATGGGGAATACGCATAATATATAAAAGTTATATTTTGTTATGATTTTATTTGTTTTTTAAAATTTACAAATAAAATAAGTAAAGGAAAAAATAAATTAAATCTACAGAGTAGGCTTGAATATAAAAAAATAAACCTCAAGGTTAGTCAAGGTTTATGTTCAATTTACTCTTCAAACGTATACTTTTATTTTAAATTTGATTTACTTACATAAATTGCATAAATGTATACATATTTCCAAAATATTCACGGCACGTAGCTACCTCGCTAACGTGATATAAGCGAATTTGGAAAAAAAATTCGAAACAGAAGTACTGTCTGCAAATTATTTGGAAATATCGAAATTAGAAAGGGCACTTAATTTTCTAACTGCCTTGCTCACTGTCGCAGTCAAAATTTATTCGTTATCTTCATAGCTTACTATTTAACTCCAAAATATATATTTTTAAACAATATAAATTTTATCTTCAGTACTCGGAAGACGATCTTTTCTTATGCTTGGTTCAATCAGGAAACTGTCATTTTTCTAATTATTCGACTTGTCATAAGAAATGTTTCTTAATACAGACAATGACTTCCGTTTAGCAAAATTTAAGTTCCTTAAATTCACTCATTATTAATTTTTTAAAGATTTTTTTTAAACTAAAAGACGTTAATGTAACGAAAATTATAATGTAGTTATTTTAAATGTTAAGGTAAATTGTTATGTTGAACTAACTTAATAATAATAAAAGTTAAAATATTATTTTATACTTGCACTACATTCAGAAAAAAAAGTTAATTTTTACATTATTACAGTTACAACCTTAATTATTATCATTGCTATTTATTCTTTTTTTGCGATTTTAATGTGTATTTTAATGCACAATTATCGGAAGTAATTTTCTTTAAACACTTTCAAGATATAATTGACAAAATACATTTTTTTAACGCGAAAATTCAATTAACTGATATGATTGATTAATTTTTACAGTACGAATAATTACAATGATCTTTTATATCCAAAATGACTCAGTTAAAAGTACGTAATAAGTAAACTTTAGGCTATGTATCTTTAACAGCTGACTCACCGGTAATTGGAAAGCCATCCTCGCACCGGGCGGCTGGGACGCTGAATGCTGGCAACACGTCGCGGCTGCTATATATACGATACCCTTACTCTGACCATGACCCCGTCACTTTCTTCAAGGAAGATCTGACTGAACCCGTCTTAACTCTCTCCCTGCGGTCACTCCCAGCGCATGCGTGCTGACCGGTCGAGTCACCCGATCCAAAACAAAGCCAAAGACTGGCGGTGACATTGGAGCAGGACAGCGACAACACGTTTACTGGTAGAAAGGAAGGTTAAGGTTAAATACAGTAATAATAATGGTCACAAAGGCTTAAAGTTTTACTCGGTAACATTTATCCGCAACGTTGTAAGAGTCGCGGCACGCAGCGCTCTCGCTGGTGTGAGGGAAGTGCGCGTAACATCGAATAAACGATCTCTTCTTCTATTTTACAGTAGAAATAATAGTGGGACGCAACTGTCTCGCTGACGTGATGGAAGTTCATTTCAAAAAGTATTTTGAATCATTTTAAAAAATTTTACCGTCATCATCGGCATCCAAATCTTCATATATTACCATTATAAAATTATAAATTAAATTGAAATATGATAATGAACCTGATAGCAGTAAATTAAATTTCTTCACAACTAATTTTGAAAATTCAAAAAGCAAATTAAAGTAGTGTTTTGATTCCGAATATCTTAAAATCATATTTCAAAAATATTTAAGACAAAAAACTTGAAAAGAATTAAAATAACCGCCATTTTGAAACTGTTAAAACACAAATATAAATTTTAACAACTGAAAAAAAGGGCTCTAGAAATCAGAAACGGTGCTAATTTCAAGGTATGAACCTTACAATTCACTTCCGCTCCGATACCTTCTTTACGAATGGAAATGCGCTTAAAAGTACGGAAATTGTTTCAGATCGCAGTTAAATTCACAGCTCAAATAATGAATTAGGTTCAGAATAGCGGCTATTAGAAATCTTTATAAAATTAACATTTTTTTAGAAATTAAAGTTTCCTATTTCCAATTAAATTTGAAAATGTTAAGTGCTAGAACATGCAAATTTCAACGTCTATTACGATAGTATGGCACAATAGCAACGCCAAAAAAGAAGAAATTAAAGGTTATAATTTTAAAAAATATTTTTATAACAGCAATTTTTTACAAGAAAATAGATTTTTCCTAGGTATCTTACTTTTCCAATCCTGCAATTGTTTTTCGTGTCAAATTTGAATCAAATCGGAACATAAGCGCAAGCCTTGGAATGCTAAAACACACACACACACACACACACACACACACACACAAATACAAATATATATATATATATATATATATATATATATATATATATATATATATATTTGTGTATATATAGTATATACAGATAGAAAGGGGCACAAAAGGGTGATATATGTATATATATATATTCAGGACAAAACGTGAACTGCTGTCACACTAAAGGGATTGGTTTGAAAAATATAAAAATTAAACTGTGACGATGGCAGAATTCATAATTATTTACCTAAAACATGTTCCATCATGTCAGAGTTTAAAGCTGCATAAATTACTATTGGTGTAACTCGATCTTCAAAAAGTGTGGACAAATGACCACTATTTCTAAATACATTTTTTATCATTGGTGTTCCTTTCTTGATTCAGGTGTTAAGTTTTACCACGATGACCGATACTACATCTCGCATGGTAGCAAGGTACCACTTACTATAACTATAGCAGCTGCATTTCAGTATAATACAGCTTTGAATATACAAAATTTAAATTAATCTTTAATTAGAAAGTGCACATCTTAAACCTGTATTTCTCAGTAATATTAATTTTTGTGATGGTAAAGCTCAAGTGGATGCCTATTCTTTCATTTGTCGCACGGTTTGCTACGTCGCAAGTGTAAACATGATGGCGATAACCGTACAACTTCATCGCATGTCCAATCCCGTGATTACAGTTCACCGTTGTACAGACAGACAGACAGACATGTGACATACGCCACTTTCTCAGCCAAATTTCCGTAATGTTGCGTGAAAAATCTGTAATCGGGAGCCCAACAACAAATCTAACAGTGAAAATATACGCCTTTAACCTTTCATCTCGGGCAGAAGTATAAAACATCGAGTCTTTCTATTAGAAACCAACGCTGTTTTACTTTACGATTAATAATTGAAAGAGCGAAGCGAGGTCTCTGTTTCAACTCGACCGTTCGCCGTGTGTTTTGGTGTTTGTTAAGCAGTTTAGGCCAAACGTATTCACTGATTGTTTTAAAATTTGGTGTGAACATATTTTTATGCTCGAACGACATATTTATAACATCATTTCCCCATTCACTTCCGTTTCAAGATGGCAGCTTCATGTGTAAAGATAAATACTGCACGATGTTTTGATCAAACGCATTGATCGATTTTTTTTTGAAGTTTATTACGAAGGTACCTTGTATAAAAGCCGAACGATTGTTTAAGATTTCTTCTTACTACTTTCATTTCAAAATAACGTTCACTGATTTAACGATAAAAGTGGTAGTTGCTGATTTTTCGTGTAATATTGACTGAAGAGCTCGACTTATCATAATTTTGACCGATTTGTGGAGAAAAAGCTTAACATTACCAATAAAGTTGGTCCAGTAATATTTTTTAGGTGGAGAAGATTACGAAGGCTTCTGAGCGCTGACGTGGAGCTGTGGCCGGGCAATTAATTAGTCGTATACTGTGAGGTCTACTATTCTTTGAACTACTAGTATTTAGGAATTCCCTATGCATGTATATATTTGATCAAACTTAACTGTCTGCAAGGATATTTTTCATTTTACGTGGGAGGCACCTTCCAACAGATACCCTTTAAACTTTCTACTATAGGCTACGGAACTACTGAAGCATTACTTGAGGATGTCGAATTTCTTCTTAAAGTTTCTTTTTTTCTTTATCAATTATCTTCTGACAACTGTTTTACTGTGTTCATGACCTAACCTGTACCAGATCCTCACACTCTTCCTAATCAAATGAGTAAATACAGCTGTTGTAATATCTTTCTTCTTTATAATTGTCAACAAGTTTCCAACATCGAACATTAATTAAAAAATAAGCTATAAGACCGGTAATTATGGTATGATCCAGACAGGGAACTTTGAAATGAGTACTGATCATGACCTGTAATCATTTTTTGATAGGTCATTTAAATTTACAAACTTTACACAAAAATCGATTATGATAATAGTTTTGGAAAGTTCGTTAACCAGCAAAATTCGTTTAATAACTTCTAAATGGCGTCCATTTAAATGATTTAGAAATTCGTATTTTTTGTCTTATTTTTTATCAGATTTTACCACCGCAATCGGCACTAACAACTGCATAAAAGGGCATTCCGAATTTTTAATTCCTTTGAAATTAAGACATGTTTTACGGCTGTCGGAGTTCATTTTGTATTCTCTTTTAAAATGCTAATATATGCTGATTGTGTTGGTGAAATGAGAATACAAAAAGGGTAAGATAAAGAAAAAATATTTTTAATCATTCGCTTCTACAGCGTCAACAAGACAACTGCATGCAGGGATTATCCATCTGTCCAAAGACTTTATCACTTTTCTCGTCTAGGATATACCAAATGCTTTCTGGGGATAGCTGAAATGAGCAGCTGGTAGATTTAGCGATTCCACCCTACCTCTAGGTCATACTACACTCATTCATCTACTCAAGACACACATTCACTGTTCTACACAACCTGCTTATCGCTAAAGTGTAAACCGACACAGGCCTAAAGGTGAATCAAACGGAGCGCTGAGATAACTGGCAACCTCCTTGTGTACTTTACTCACGCATGCAGGGCTGTGTATGGGCGGACATAATTTCCTTAGCTATTCATGAGAAATAATGTAAATAGAATGAGCTGGAACTTACTACTCAACAAAAAACTGACCAAATGGGGCACAACCTCTGTGATAAGGGTCAAGATTAAATGAAATAAATTAAAAGACAATTAACAGAGTGAGCATCTATAGAGTAAGCATTGCATTGTTGGTGATTACATCAATAACGAATTGGAAAATCACCAATTAGAAGTGGGGGGACTACCTTAAATCCTCTCCAAATCCTAGACGTTATTAAGAGGCTAGGACTGGAGAAGGTGCTGTAACTGAGCATCTCAGGAATATAGAAAGAGGCACAAAGACCTACAAGGTCGCAGTGCAGTAGTAACCCTAGAAAGGCATTCGTTCATTCATTCCGAGTGTTACAAACGAGTTGATTAGGATCTTCTTTAGGCCACCGAACAAGGTTGTTACGCGATGTGGTCAGGTGTTTTCTCTTCTGCTCTTTAACTTGAAAACACAACAATAATATTACATTTACCTTAAGTTTATCAAAATTTATTTTAATCATTTACCAAATTTACTTCAAAACGGTTGGTCATTGTCACGATAAGAATCCTCTTGACAAAAACCCTAATGCGTGTACCGATAAAAAGAAATAGTTTTAAAAATAAATAAAATGGCGATGATCTCTAAGCACTCCGAAAATAACTACATATTGTTTACTCTTTATAACAGTTACAGATTTGGAGAGGAAGTAAAAATAGATTTAAAATTATTCAATGTTAAATTCGTTCTGTACAAGTATGCGCAGTCGCACTTATAAATTTATTGTAATGTACTGGGTTTGACAACTTAATTCGCAAAGTTAATTAAAGTAAGGTAGGCGATGTGACCGGAATGGAGCAGGTGACGCAGAACTTGGCCTACATAAGAGAAACGCCATTCATTCACTTCAGAAAAGTGAATTCATTTACAACTTATATTCATTTCATTCCTATATTCATTTTAACCTATATAACAATACTGTTATTAGATAATTGTGCACGCAGCTGTCTCGCTGACGTGATGGAAAGGAATTTCCAAAATTGTTAACAAATTTAATAACGAATATTAATTAATTCGTATATTAATACAAAATTACACTAAAATACAAATATGCGAGTTTCTTTGTATCGCGAGTTTCTAATAATAATATGCATATAAACCCTGTATAAGGTAAAATGTTTTCATTATTTTAGTCTTTTACATTAAAAATTTCAAATTAAAGTTTATGCAGATTTTAACGGTTACTGTGTTGGTGAAATTAGGTTTTTAAAATGAGTAATTTAAAAAAGTTATGTTTTCTCCAAAAACTTGGCCGAGGTTATCCAAGCTATTATTATTATTATTATTATTATTATTATTATTATTATTATTATTACTTATTTGTTTCACCCAACTTTGGGGTACACCAAATCAATCACTTTTTAATGTTCTGTGCCTTCCTCGTAGCCCAGTATTGCTTCATTCGTTGTGATCTTGCTTTTCTTTCTTCGTCAGAGATTTCTTCATTGGATCGTTCGTTTAGATTTGACTTTGCCTTGGAACTGTATTTATTGTTATTATTATTATATTTATTATTATTGTTATTGTTATTTTTATTATTATTATTATTATTATTATTATTATTATTATTATTATTATTATTATTATTATTATTATTATTATTATTATTATTATTATTATTATTATTATTATTATTATTATTATCGTTATCATCAGCACTTTCCTTATCTTCAACCATATTAACTTCTGTACATTTGTCTCAGAAAAAACGACACAATAGTTACCATTATTCTTTTTCTAATATAACTTCGTTATTTTTCGTATACCTGAAACTTAAAATATTTAGTTTAACAAATTTGTTTTTAAAATTACAATTTTTTGAAGAATGTATCTATCAGTGGAATAACATTAAAAAAATGTATCAATATTTTTGGGACACATTACTCATATCTGAGGATATTTGAGGCTCCAAGGTTGTGCTGTAATATTAGAAACATGTTTAAAGTTTTAATGAGTTATCACTACAGTTCTTTAGAAAAGCGTACTTAAAATTTAAAAAATATATTTTTTTCTCAGAAACGAAAATTTGTGTATATTTTTTTGTCAAAAAATATTACACAAGAGGAAAGTACAGCTCTGACTCCTCTAGAAACTCTTCCAACTTCCTTTTTATTAAATGTCTTATATTCTTTCATGTCTTTCTTGAGTTTTCTTGCTTTACAAATTTGTCTAATCAAGTTTTTCGTCTCGAAATGAAGTGAAATGCTTTCCTGGAATCAGCCCGTTTTCTTGTAACACGTAACAATTTCCTAAATGCCCATCATTAAAGCTTGAAACAGTGTAATCCAAAATTTAATATTTTCAATTCAACATATGTTCCTTTTTTGGCATGTTGGATTTAAATAACGTTATTCAAGGGCTCATTTTGAGTTTTCCGATTATACTTCTGTTGAAAAATATATAGCAATGTGTTGGCCAAAACTTGAAACTTTGGTTTGACATATTCACTAATTTTAGTAACGTTGATTTTTAACCAAGATTTTGGGCGATTATAGCAAATTTTATTTTAGTCAAGGGCGTAAGTTGAACTTTTCGTCGATAAATTCAGGCATTTTTTTTTAAAAAAACCGATAACAAATTAAAAGTTTTTATGTCAATTTAGAAAATAAACAATAGCGAGATTATACCTCGTTTAGTGCGTATTTTCACTGAATAAAAGTTTTCTGACAATAATACCAAATTACAAAATTTTTGAGGTTATTGCGATTATAAGCTTTTACAAAAATGTATTAAAAACTCATACTTGTTAAAGACTTCCATCATATTTCACACAACAATTATTCAAGGAACGTTAATTTACTCACCTTTAATCGAATGCAAAAGTTCCTTTCCGCTACGGGTAAACCAAAATTAACAGATTAACTAGGACACGTAAAATTTGCAAGCAATTAATTATTGCAATACAGTTGGTTACTGCCAAGCTCGCTTTCCTTCTCGCCCGCCAATTATAAGTTAAACACTGTAATCGAAAGTAAAGAAATTCGCCGCATTCCGGTCCGCAAAACGCTTTAACTAAATGCATGTTGTGTTGGCCATGAGTGTTGGGAAAGTGCATGCTGGCCGGAGAAAGGCGGGACCGATCTTTGCCACTGCTCAGTACTCAAGGGTCAACTACTGCTTCCGCACATTTATAACGCTCATATCCATGAATCTTTTTTACACCAAGTAAAAGTGGATAAGTTAATAAATAATCTAGGCACGCAACTGTGTTGCTCACGCGATAGAAGCGAATTTCCAAAAGTTTTTTTTTATCTTAACCATTTTTGAAATTTTAAGTCACTATCACAGAGTTACAAGCTGCTATAGCCTATTAGGATGTTAAACTCGATAATTACACTGAAAATACGAAAATAAATGCTGTTAATAATGTTTGTAAACAGATCAAGTTTTGTGTTACTTAAAAACTTTGACAATTTTTCAATGGTACGGGGATTATAATAAAACTGTAGCAATTTTGGAACTATTCAACAGAAGTGAAAACTTAAATTACATCACTGACCTTATTTTAAACTTAAAATGTATACAACTGATATTAAAGAAAATGAATACTTACCTACATCATATGTAAATATTCAAATAAGTCAATTAAAAATCAGATTAACTTTAAATGTAAAAATTAAAGTCATAAACGGAATTTGAACTCACGACCCTTACTTCCATAAACAATAATCATATCACAGAGCGATGATGCATTTGAAATAATCGCGCCACGCAACAGTGTGATATGATGGAAGAAAATTTCCATAAATATTTCTCATAAATATTTATTTCATAAATAAAAATGTTATGATTTTTAAAAATCCCATACCGCCATTGTAACCAGGGTTAAAAACTGCATAAATTACAATTTTTAATTTTAAAAATTCATGGAAATTAAGAAATTTAATTTGACGGCGGCCATGGTTTGTTTTCGTATTTCCGTTGTAATTTTGACGGTTTAAAATCCTAATATACGTAAATTTTAATGCTGAATATGATGACGAAATCAAAATTTCAATAGGATAAGGTAAAGGAAAATACTTTTGGAAATTCCCTTCTATCACGTGAGCGAGACATCTTCGTGTCTCGATTATTTTTAAACCATGTATTGCTAGAGAACAAGAAATCCATGCGAAAGAAAAAGTTGATTCAACTGTTGAATAATTTTCAAGTTGTACATAATGCTAGGTTTCCTGTAATATCCAACCACGATTGAATAAAACATCGACAAGTTATTATTACTGGTTACGCAAGTAACACAACTACTACGGCCAGATCCAAGCTACGTGCCCAAGGTTGCTGGCACTGGAGGACCACTTTCGCGAGCTCTTGTTATGCATTAGAGGCCATTACCAGAAGTACGGAAGTGCCGGAGCGGCTTCAGCCTGTAACGGAATCCCTAATTAGTCGGCACGCCGCTTGATGTATATTTATGACCGGTTGAGGAGGTAAGTAACGTGTGTTGGTATTCCTTACTTTGTATATCTGCATGCATATCTAGCCGGGAGAAAGTCACAGGAGACGTTCAACTAGCTCCAATATATGAACGCAACTGTTTCGCATATGTGATGAAACCGAATTTCCGAAAAAATAACAATATATAAATTTAGGTCCTAAGATATGCAAACAATGTTAAATTTACAATGAGAATAAAATTGTAAATTCTGTAGCAATAAACGTTAGCTATGAAAACGTTATAGGTAGTATTTTTAGTTTTTGAAATAAAGTGGTAAGATTTTTAAGATTTTCAACGGCCCTAAATTAAATTTGAAACAGTTGAATGAATTTTGCTGTGTAACAAGTTTGTCCGCGGTAAAATTATCCAATGATGTTTTATCTTTAAAACATTATGGGTTAATACCAAACCAATTCTTTACCTGGCCTCTTCTAATTACTTCCTCTTATAGCTTTTTTAATTCTATAACTTTTTATTCTTCTTACTAAAACCATGTATCTTGAGAATTTTATTATTCTTGTAGTCTGCTCATTCCGACGACACAAAACCCCATTATCTCTTCAGAAGAACTATTCATTCCAACCGTAGTTAGCAAGGCTGATCTTCACTGTACGGTTATCCTTTTTTCTTGTCTACAGGCCGACCTTTCAAGAAAAAGCATCTCGTCTTCAACCACAGTCTATCGGATTATATTGACAGCAAGAACGTTGTTTCTTGACTGAAGTTTATTTCGTCTAGGACAGGTTTTCCTTCTGAAGGACGCTTTGTTTCCTTCTAGGCTGTTTATTCTGAATATATCAACCGTTAAATCACTGTTATGTGCAGCTGATGGTCACAGTAGTAAGCGTCTTTTACTGCCGTATGATCTTGCCGGTCACTATCTTTGATGTATAGGCTGGACTCATGAGAATAAACTTTCCATCTTCAGCTCTGGTCATGTCTTCAGTTTCACCGTAACGGTGGTCCGCCAACTAATTCTCACAGTATGACCATTATATTAAAAACTTATCGCTTGAGGATAAACGTTTTGTCTTAAACTGTTGTCTGCCTGCTAATCGGTCAGCACGGTCACCTTTTTGTTGACTGTGGATGATTGCTCCAGGACAGTATTTCCATCCACAACTGCCGGTTGATCTTTATAACGAAATCACTCTGTTTATCATCTTATCAGATTGTCAGAAGTCTGATCCTGTAGGCAAACTTTTCAAGACGTATACGGATTTGTCATCTTATTCCTATAACACGGAATCTTTTATTCCATTCTCTTTGCTTCTTCGTCGCTTCTCCTCCTTACCTAACGAGTCCTGCCGTGTTCCTTCTGATCACACAAATAGATGATACGTCTAAGCCAGCGGTTTTTAAACTTTTTAATCATTGCACCTACTTTTTACTAACAGTAATTATGCATATCCCTTAAATAGACAACTCAGATATTTTCAGAAACTGTTCATTAATACGTGGTTTGCCAGATAATGTTTTTCAACCTCTATAATTGTATTTCAATACAAAAGGAATATCTTAAATATACTTTAATAACTAAAAAAACACTATATAAAAACTAAATATATTTTATTTACTAGAAAAACACAAAATTTAAGAGTAGGCTCACAAAAGAAAATGAGAAGACTGAACTATTTTCTTTTGAACAGCTGATCAACGTTGGGATCTATATTTAAAAAGACATTAATTCTTCATCAACATTACTTTTGTGTATATAGTTTCAGTTAAGTCAAACTCAAAAACCCTCATTCACATAAATTTATATCAGTAAATCCAACAAGTAACTTTACTGAGGGGCATGATAGTTCTTTGTATTCCTTGCCGACTTCAAACCAAAATTCCAACAACTCAGCACTAAAATACTTGTTTTTCAGTGTTAGATCACACAACGCTGCAATTGTTCTTTCTGAAAATAAATCATATTTTTACAAGTATCATGAAAAAAGACCCAGTCTACTTTTCGTCTTAAATTCGACGAAGCAATTCTTTAAAAAAAATGAAGTGAAGATCATTTAAACTTTAAAGCCAGTAAAGTCAGAAAAGTTGTTTTCATTTTCTTTCAAAAAAACTTAATCTTTCAAATGTCTCACAGTTGATGTTCACATTTTCTTTCTAAATGGTATTTTTTACATTACAGAAATACTTTTGATTGCAGTTTTCTTTCCATCACAAATGTCAGAAACACTGTCCTGCATTGACGTATGTCCGATATTCACTTTTTCAAAAACGTCACTTAAATAGTTTAATTTTAAGAGCCAAACAAAATCACTGAGTGCTAAAGGTAAATGGGATTTGCGGTTCCTGAAAAAGAAGCAATTCTTTGTGGTATTCCAATACACGGCTTAACATATTACAACGTTAAAGCGTACTTCATTTATCAGTTACATGCTTGATTTTTATATATTTTTGTATTTTTTTACTGATTTTTCAATTAGCCAACCGTGTACAACCCCTACAGTAATCCCAAGGTTGAGAGCCTTTTGTCTAAGCACCCAAATATTTTTTCCATACATTTAATCGTGACAAGACACAAATTGTTAAAAAGTTGAATGTCTAGATATTTTATAATTTTAGAAGATAATAAATGTGAAAGGTTCTAAAGGTTCTAAATCATAGTTTGATACGAACTTTCTTTACGGTTTTAATGTGGGAAAGAAAATGTAAACAATGTACATTTCAGCGTAAAGTAATCTAATTAGCATCAAGAGTAATAGTTGGATTCACATTAAGAAACTGCAGCTATAAAATCCAGGTCAGTGTACCATGGTTTAATGCTTATTAACGGATAATTAGATTGCTAATTAACTGCTTTACTCTAAATACGAGAGGGAATCGCGCATGCACTGTAAGATTGCATTAACTAACTGCCTGTACACTTCGACCTGTTGTATTAATTTTCTTATACAGTATTTGATTATATTGTCTTATAAGTTGTATAGTTTCTTTGTCGTTTTCCTTTTCTAATCATGTTGTATCGTATTCTTCGTCTCTGTTTTCAAAACTATTTTGAAACTTACTGGGTAAAACCTACTGAGTGAAGTATATGCTATCTCATACAAAATTTCAGTCAGTCAAAAATTTTTAAATTATATTTTATTTCTCCTTCATGATATTTAATACAATCATACATAACAAATAGATTTTTCAGATAAAATCTGGATTTACAAAGCTAAGGATCGTCAAAACTGGAATGCCCTAAGGTAGTGTACTTGGACCTGTATTTGCTTTTTATACTTACTATCTGGCTTAATAGAGTAACGTCATGATGCCACTTTTACAGATGATACGGCTGCCTTGGCTGTTGGGAAAGATGTTATAAATACCAAAAAATTACAAAAAGAGGCTGAACGACTTTTTCGACGAAAAATGGCACATTAGCTTTATGCGACCAAATCTTTACAAGTAAATTCTACAAATAGGAAATATAATTGTAAGCCAGTCTGTACTAATGGACATATATTATAGCATAATAATATTGCCAGATGACCAAATATTGTATGACCTATGATTCCAAGCTTACCTTGAAGAAAGAGTTAAGAAAAAAGTTGAATAACTAGGCATTCAATTGAAGCAGTATGTTGGCTGATTGAAAGAAGGTTACTATTTTCAATAAATAAAAAACTGCTACTATACAAACAAGTGCTAAACGCAGTAATAGTTATATGGTATACAGGCTCCGGGGCTGCTCCAAGAAGTCTAATATTATAGTTATTCACACTTTTCAAAATAGTACTCTATAACTCTAAGAACTATAGTGAAAGCTATTTTGTCAGTAATGATACCATTCATAGGGATTTGAATAATGAAGCAGTAGAAGACAAAATACAAAAGCAAACCAAAAAACATGACTTTCGACTCCATCAGCATCAAAATGTTGAAGTCTTCAGTTGCTTGACAACGCAGAGCTAGCGAAACGTCTCAAAAGACTGAAGCTTTTTGGGTTGGTTTAGGTTTCATAGTGTTGCACTCTAAATTCATAGTTTAGGTTTCTCGATGTGGTGCTGTTATTGACTTTGGGAAGTAACCTTATAAAGTATTATAATTATTTGTTAGATAATAAACTGCTGGTTAGCCAATGAAGAAAGTTGTACTGTATTTAATAATATTAAAAAAAATATTTTAATATATTAAGTGACAAAATGATATTAAAAAGATTTAAAAGAAGCGACTAAACAAACTTCTGAATGTAAAGATCCATTTTACCAAGCTTTTATTTCGAATTATATGAAAAAATAAATGGTTGAAGAACACCACTCAAGCATTTTGTCATTCGGTGGTCCTCCTTCACACTCAAAAAAATCAAATCCGAAAGCATTTGAGGTTTATTTTCGATTTATTTATTTATTTTTTAACTGTAAATTTCTCTTACTTTACACTGTAATTTACACTGACTAAGTTATAAATATTTAAATAAGTGTAAAATTTGAATACAATTTAATAAACCGATTTTTATAAATATCCTGATTTTGTTCTGTTAAATTTAATCCACTAACTTATTAGCCATTTGGTTGATAAGCGTTGACAATTTGCTTTCAGCCTCTTCAAAATTTTTGTCTATAAGGTAAGGCAGCAGTTGGTTAAAACTTCATTCATCAGCATAAAATAATAAATATTCCAACAGCTCTGTAAATTTTGTGGAAATAGCACCCACAACATTCCAAGCAATCATGCTTTCTTTTTTTTGAAAAAGCAGTGCAATATGTAATACAATGTGATTAGAAAGTGGTAAATTAGCGCAATACAGAAATACATACACGTAATAAAACCTAATAATTATTTCAAATTAATTGTACTAAGAAAAAATTTCACTTCACGTAGACAAAGCTGACTAGCCTACTCGTGTGAATGAGTAGAATAGTGGTTGAACGACCGGTTTTACTAGAATATTGTACTTTTACTTTCAGACTCGTCTATTAAACGAGTTCAAGTTCAATATATATCGCTTTCTATTGTTGTTAGTACAGTATTGGGTATTCTATTGCTAATTATAACTGTATAGTTACAGCATGTAGCTATACGGCATGTATAGTTACAACATGTCGCGATGATGTTCAACATTTTAACATGCAAATATTTTCCTGAGTTCAGTCGGACCTATTAAAGGGTAGTAGCCACAGTCTATGGCTACTAGTCAACATTAAATTTTTGTTTTCTTGAGCATATTTTAAACTGCATTTTTTTTAAATCCTGTAATTTTTTGTAAAATTTTGAAAAGTAAAAATAATTAAAAAAAAACTTAACATTGATGGTGTAAGTTCAGTTTATTAAATAAAAATTTGGAAAAGTAATTCCAAGATACTTTCTTTTATAATTAATCTAAGTCTTAATATAAGACATTACAGTCCAGTTTCACTGTCCTAAATTTTTCCGAAAATATGAAAAAATGTATGAAAGATGAACTTTCAGGGAAATTGGAAAAACAAAATGTTTTCAGGAAAAATAAATTTGGATTTAGAACTGGTATGTGTTCAGAAGATGTTCTTCACAAATTTATTTCAGGAGTTATTAACGGTTTAAATAAGAACAAAATAGTCGAATTTTTCTACACATTGTTAAAGCTTTTCATATGGCTAATAACACAGTTTTATTGGAAAGTTTGTTTGATTGCGGAATAAGACAAAGTGGAATGATTGGTTTAATGATTGCCTTACTGAAAGGAAAGAAGCGGTGTGGGTTAAAAACTGTGTGAGTGATGAATTAATTGTTTTAGCGTCCTTCAAGACTTGACGCTAGGAGCTACACTTTTTTTCTAATTTACATAAATAACGTGAAGGAATTTTAAGAGAAATCTAAATTAATTCGCTGACGGTACAGTTCTTTGCTATGTCCACGATTCATGGAATGACGTGCGCGTGTCCGTGGAGTTGGACTTGGTGCCGTTCGACGGTGGTTTTCTCCACATACCTTAAAGAAAAAAACTAAATTTCACTTTAATAAAACTAACACTAAATTTCTAATTTTCCATTTAGGAAAAATCCATTGGAAAATTTTATTTTGTTATCACATATAAAAGTAATGAATGTATATGTAAATAAACGACTTGTGACAGGGATTTGAACGAGTAGAGACGATAAAATACCTGTCAATTCTGCATGGCGGTATCTGAAGACCACATATAAATTGTTTTACCACAAAATTAAACCAAACTGTAAAGTTTTTTTAATTTTTTTAAAAAGGACTGTCCCATTAAAAATTAGTACACGTAATTACAAACTACATTATTAAATAAGAGGTATGCATATTATTACTATTTTTTTATCCCGGTCATTTCCTATAAATATGAGAATTTTATGAAATTCTGAATATAGTTGTAGTTCCTCCCTATACCTTAGTATAAACATATTTTATTTATTTTTCTCAACTGAAAATTGTTTCTTTAAAATTTATCTTCATGGTTTTTACTAAATCTAACTCAAGTGGTATTTAAGAAATTAAACAAAACTGTTATTAATATTTTTAAAATTCGGTTCATATACTAAGGACTAATTTCTCAAAATCTGTTTACAAGCTGTTCCTAATTTTTGTAGAATAATTTATAACTATATCGAATTAGAAATAAAAGAAATTTTACGGTTCAAAAATAAACAGCAGTTGGTGTTTTCCGATTAATGTTCCCGTCGTAAATTTCATCTCTATTTGAATATTTGCATTGTGCTATACATTTTTTTTGGTTAAAATTCTTCATTTGATTAAATTGATCAACTCAACCGATACTATGGAATTTGTAGATCCTTGAAATCATTTCAGGTTCACAATCAAATCGTCGAAGATTAACATAGTAACACGTAAGAAAGTTTCGAGTAATCATTAGTGGTTATACACAATTTATTCTTCACGAGCATAGAAGTCAGCTTTGTGACATTTAACCAACAATTAGACCACAGCTCTATATAACGTGTACCATAAAAAGTACTCCATAATCTATTAAAATTTAGTCAACATTTTGTTAAAGTTGTGTTCTTTAATGTCTCTTAAAGAATCTCATACAGTTTCAGAATGAACAAGAACTCATAAATTAATAAAACGATACTGGAGTAACTTTCATTTCACGTTTAATCTTCACCATGTGAAGACTAAAAGAGAAAGGCAGAGGGCATTCTTTGACAAGCATCATGTTATAGATGTTATTATTGCTCAGGAAGGTTAAGAGGCTTGGCTGGTTGCCAGCTTCCGAGAAGGTTATTGCCAGTAAAGTTGAGGAAAATAAAAGATGTAATGATGGCTTTTTATCTGGACTTTGTAGAACGCCTACTTAAAGAGACAGTTTTAAATGCAAATTTTCTTACATTGACTTACATTTCTTCTTTCGACAAGTTTGTTCGTATACTTCAGAGCTGCCCTGAATAATCTTGAAAGGCAAATAGTTTTAAAATAATCGGATATTGTAAGATCAAACAGGTTTAACGACTGTATTTAGATTACAAAAATTACTTTTTGCCCAATTCTTGTTCTATAAATTTGTGTTCTTCCATTCAACACCGTGCTATAATTAGTCATCGAATTTTATGCATACTTAAGTTTTGTTTATGTAGGTAAAATTTAGATTCAAATAATACAAATTTTGAATGTTAATGACAAAAATCAGTTGAAATTTAATATGCTAACTTCCCTAGATCCCGAACTGGATTTTTTGGGACCTGAATATTATTTCTTTTGGAAATTTAAATAAATCTGAAATCTAAATAATGTAACTTTTAAGAGGTTATGACCAGTAGAGAATATTTTTTAAATAATAAATTCAAATATGGAATAATTATATTTCGTGTTATTTTTTTCGTTTTTTTTTTTTAGTACCTGGTGTTTTTTAGTGTTTGTGTGAGGCGCGTCACACGTACGCTCGTGTGTGTATTATCATGCATGTAAACCATAATATACCCACATAGACTACTGTCAAGGTAAACAAAATTGTTATTATTAAGGTGTATTGAAAACCGATCGGAGCTTTGATATCTCGGTATTGTATCCAAGGTACATGCTATTTTTCGAATCAATGCCTTTTGTTACTAGCAATGTCGTGACCTACTTGAACCTGGGCACTGCGTTTTCGAATAGATTTTGGTTCGGAAAATACTTAAAATCGTGGTCCTGAAGTGCATTTGCTAGAGTACTAGAGTGCAATCTCAGTCCTAACTTCACCTAGCTAAACAAGACAATTAACTGTTCCCACACTTGTCTTCCTGGCTAGATATTTCTTAAAAACGGATATAATTATCGAAATCATTTTTTACTACTTCTTACATACATTCATAGAATAGATTTTATTATTATTATTATTATTATTATTATTATTTTAAAGCGAAAAGCACATAGAGGCTATTATCGCCTCCCTAAATGTAAGCGTGAATGTAAAGTGTTAAAGTCGTAAGTGTAGTGTTGTAAGTGTAATTGTGTGTTAGACTCGGGTACCGCAAGGGACATCTAAATCCTCTCAATAGGTCTAGTCTGCACCCCCTGCAAGGCATTCATAGAGTAAGGAGTAGGCTATGTGTTCATTTTATTTATCAATTCTACTTGTTTATTTTATTTACTTTTTGTTTTAATATAGCGTACAAAAGTAAGAGTCGCTAATCTGCTATCACTTTGTTCCCAACGGAATCCTAAAGGCGCAGGAAAACACTTGAACCACGAAGAGTTCCGGCAAAACAGATACAAAATAACGCTGATGCCAGGGAAGGCATGCATAACGATCTCGCCGCAGCGATGCGTAGGCCTCCGCCCCATATTACGTTACTCCATCGCTCCGGGCGATGCTTTTACTTTCATCCGCTCGAGAAGAAAGCAATTACATCGCCTCTCCAGAGTGAATGTGGTCACAGAGTGTCCAGTTACCAAAGTCGTTATCTGTGGCCGTTACTCGTTAGCCCTGCCGTGGGACGGCGTTGAAGGTCAGATAATTCTGGTAGAGAGAGTTACCGTTAATTAAACTGTGAGATACAAAATTAGGTCTGATTGGAAACATTTATCACTTAAAAGTACTTGTTAATGTTTAATGGGAACGTTTGTCTGTCCGAAAAACATCTTAAAAGGCTACACGATACACAGCTGAAAATAATTATTGTTTTTTTCAATATTATTCTAAAAATAATTTTGAATTTACACAGTTTTGTAAGTGTCAGAGCTCGTGAGTGGAAACAACGTGATGAAAAAATATAGCTCCAAATTATTTTGACCTCTTCATCTAAAGAGGAAGAGGTTTTAGAAAACATCTAAAGAAGGTCTCACAAACTTTCTCACGTCTACATTTTAGATTATGAAGTTATCGACGAAATTTAGAAATATTTTTAAGTAGTTTCTCAAAATGGTAGAAACTATTTTCTTATATTTTAATCATATTTGAAGAAATATAATATGATATTAAAATAATCATATTTTAATCATATATGAACTACTCAAGTCACTGTCACGTTTATAATTTTATTTTATTTTATTTCGATTTACATCTAAACGTACGCTATATGTGACTCTTCATTTGTGACTAAATTTTGAGCAACATCTTATAAAGCGATTTTGAAAATTGAAGTATATTTTTTGCCATTGGTTTCAGAAACGGTTACTTCAGAAGATAGTCACATGTTTTGTTTGGATACTTCAATTACACAATTCGAGAAATGAAGTTAGTTAATTAAAATTAATGTTTTACTGAAAAAGGGTTTAAAAACTAACGTTTCGAAAAGAATTGCAAATGACTCCAAGAATATAGACAAACTTAACCAACATTTTAATCTGCATAGAAATCAAACAGTACAAGTACCAAAATATGAATATCAAAAACTAATTCTTCACTATTATAATGCTTTTTATAAAATTTTGAATGGTGAAAAAGTAAAATATATTTATAACTACTAAAATTTGCCTAGATGTAAATGACCAATCCAGATTATTTAATATGGATAATTTATTGTTAAATTTGTTATATTAACAAAACTGTATTTTTGGATATGTTTGTAATCGTAAATCGTTATCAGGGTGTAAATCGGGTAAACTAAATGGAAATGGAAACTTTGAACTTGATAAATGGAATAATCTTTTTGTATGGATAATTTAAACAGAAACGTAAAAGTAGATGGTCATTTTACGGCTAGAAAGAGGTAATTCCTTAAACTTTAAGAGACACATTAAAAAAACTTTTTTTTATTCTCAGACGTTTTCTGGTGGATTCTGTCGGCTTGTCAGCTAACAAGAAGAATAAACAAAGTAACCTCCAACACTTCTCCCCAAGAAGAACCATCCAAAAGACGTAAGTCTCATGACGGACTGAAAACATGCATGTGAAAATGGTAAACTCAAAATGAATTTGGCCTAAGTCAAAATGAATGGATTAAACCTGGCCTAAGTCGTTAAAGATACGTTCATCAATTACTGTTAGATAAATCTCTTCAAAAATACCAAATAGTTCTTGCTGCGTATGACGCTCAAGGGCTCAAATAAAATCATTATAATAATAAAACGGTTCCAACAGTGAATAATAACACCCACTACAACGTAGTACTTTGGGTTGTTTTCCATGTGGAAACAAAGCGAAACGAATTCAATCGGTTCCGCTTTTTTTCCAGTCAGGGACGATTTTACCACAACTGCTGCGAAGAAAGTTGATTTTAAATAGAAACATGTTATTTGTACTTGCTTCTGTGAGAGAGTTCACAGCTATTGTTTAATTGAATGCTAGAACAGGTAATCGTCCACTTGTGATGGGTCTGACAAGTTCGTCAGCTATACTGGACGTCAAGAGACAGAGCGCATAAAATGAGCGCGATGTTGCCGTCTCTGTTTAACAATAAAACGGCATTAAGTTTAACGTTAATGTTATGGAACATTAATCCTAAAGTCAACTGTCCTTGAATGTCAATGAAGAGTATGAAGAAAGATATGTACAGAGAAATAGAGTTAGAGGAATGACAAAAAGAAATGGACACGGCAAACACCTTTCTAACGAATTAAGAAGATTAATTATTAATTAAATCGCGACACGCAGCTTTCTCGTAGTCGTGATGGAAGCGAATTTCCAAGAGTGTTTTCTTCTACCTTACCATTTTCGAAAATCTTACTTCACCTTCATAATCAGCATTCAAATCTGCATATATTAGGATTTGAAACTTTCAAACTACATCGAAAATAACAAAAATGACTTTGTACTAATACAACAATATTCTATCAAATTAGAGTCACTCCCTCTACATATTACCGCGCGCGCTCGCTGATTAACAACGCTGCTTATCCTTTAGCTAAAACTGAATAAGGCTTTTTCATATCTGAAAAATGTGAATACATTTGAACGAACGGACTGGGCTGCTCATTCAGCAAATGAACCGTTTCACTGAGTAAACGTGTATTGAGAATTAAGCTTGATCGATGTAAAATTCGATACCTCACTTATCTGATTAAACACCCAATTTCACAGTGTAAACGCTTTCCTTATTGCAAATTATTAATAATAACGAACAATATTAAATAAAAACAGTGTTTCATATTTCACAACGAAACATTCTTAATACAGTAAATATACCTTCAGTCGGAATGAAATATTATTTAGAAACCAGAAGATTTGATGAAATTTTGTCTTCCTATAAGGCTCTGAAATTTACATTCGTACTTTTCTCACACGTCCCGACGAAAAAAGTCTAACTTACCTACGACTCGACAAAGAAAATGCATAAATAAAAACTTTCATTTTATAGGTTAGTTTTTCCCTTCATAGTAATGTTTGTGGTTTTATTCTTTTGAATTATATTCAGGGGTTGTGTTACTTTCCTCTCTGTACCAAGGGCTTACCGTGACCATGAAATAAAAAGACCATCGTGATTGGTTACGGACGGAAAGTGTGTAACAATACGGAGGTACCTCTTACTTCGATAAATTGGAATTTGTATCAACAAAGTTCAATACATTGGAGAAAGTATTCCGCTAGAGTGAATGGCATTCTTAAACCAAACGTGTGGGAAAACTTCTATTGCTGGCTTAGGAGTTATTTTAATCAAATTTTTGATTAGTATATTCTGACATAACTGATAATAAGATATTATATAACATATTGTAGTTAGTGTCTTATCATATAACTCAGCACGATATTATGAACGATTGGTTGTGAACAAGAACAATTATTTTGGTTTTTGTAAAATTGAAAATGTTAGGTCACCCTCTCAGTTCTAATTTACAAATTACACAAAATGTGTATAATCACTTTTACTACGTTGCGCTTAGGTGTGTTCGTCTTTTATTTTAGTTAATTTGGAAATTAGTTAATCAAACTATGAATGAAATGCGTGTAGTTGAATCGGTGACGCGTTAAACACAAAAATATCAAACTATGAATGCAGTTAGTATCAATGCGTGTAGTTGAATCGGTGACGCGTTAAACACAAAAATATCAAACTATGAATGTAGTTTTTATGAATGCGTGTAGTTGAATCGGTGAAGCGTTAAACACAAAAATATCAAACTATCAATGTAGTTAGTATGAATGCGTGTAGTTGAAACGGTGACGCGTTAAACACAAAAATATCAAACTATCAATGTAGTTAGTATGAATGCGTGTAGTTGAATCGGTGACGTGTTAAACACAAAAATATCAAACTATCAATATAGTTGGTATGAATGCGTGTAGTTGAATCGGTGGAGTGCTAAACACAAAAATATCAAACTAATAATGTAGTTAGTATAAATGCGTGTATTTGAATCGGTTAATACGCGTTAAACAAAAAATATCAAACTATAAAAATAGTTGGTATGAATGCGTGTAGTTGAATCGGTGACGCGTTAAACACAAAAATATCAAACTATGAATGCAGTTAGTATGAATGCGTGTAGTTGAATCGGTGATGCGTTAAACACAAAAATATCAAACTATCAATGTTGTTAGTATGAATACGTGTAGTTGAATCGGTGACGCATTAAACAAAAAAATTATCAAACTATGAATGTAGTTAGTATGAATGCGTGTATTTGAATCGGTGACGCATTAAACATAAAAATATCGAACCATGAATGTAGTTAGTATGAATGCGTGTATTTGAATTGGTGACGCGTTAAAGACAAAAATATCAAACTATGAATGTAGTTAGTATGAATACGTGTATTTGAATCGGTGACGCTTAAACATAAAATATCAAACTATGAATGTAGTTAGTATGAATGCGTGTATTTGAATCGGTTACGAGTTAAACACAAAAATATTAAACTATGAATGTAGTTAGTATGAATACGTGTAGTTGAATCGGTGACGCATTAAATAAAAAAAAAATATCAAACTATGAATGTAGTTAGTATGAATGCGTGTATTTGAATCGGTGACGCGTTAAACATAAAAATATCAAACTATGAATGAAGTTAGTATGAATGCGTGTATTTGAATTGGTGACGCGTTAAAGACAAAAATATCAAACTATCAATTGGTGATACGTTAAACACAAAAATATCAAACTATGGATGCAGTTAGTATGAATGCGTGTAGTTGAATCGGTGATACGTTAAACACAAAAATATCAAACTATGAAATTAGTTAGTATGAATGCGTGTATTTGAATCGGTGACGCGTTAAACACAAAAGTATCAAACTATGAATGCAGTTAGTATGAATGCGTGTAGTTGAATCGGTGATACGTTAAACACAAAAATATCAAACTATGAATGCAGTTAGTATGAATGCGTGTAGTTGAATCGGTTGCGCGTTAAACACAAAAATATCAAACTATGAATGCAGTTAGTATGATTGCGTGTAGTTGAATCGGTGACGCGTTAAACACAAAAATATCAAACTATGAATGCAGTTAGTATCAATGCGTGTAGTTGAATCGGTGACGCGTTAAACACAAAAATATCAAACTATGAATGTAGTTTTTATGAATGCGTGTAGTTGAATCGGTGAAGCGTTAAACACAAAAATATCAAACTATCAATGTAGTTAGTATGAATGCGTGTAGTTGAAACGGTGACGCGTTAAACACAAAAATATCAAACTATCAATGTAGTTAGTATGAATGCGTGTAGTTGAATCGGTGACGTGTTAAACACAAAAATATCAAACTATGAATGTAGTTGGTATGAATGCGTGTAGTTGAATCGGTGGAGTGCTAAACACAAAAATATCAAACTAATAATGTAGTTAGTATAAATGCGTGTATTTGAATCGGTTAATACGCGTTAAACAAAAAAATATCAAACTATAAAAATAGTTGGTATGAATGCGTGTAGTTGAATCGGTGACGCGTTAAACACAAAAATTTCAAACTATGAATGCAGTTAGTATGAATGCGTGTAGTTGAATCGGTGACGCGTTAAACACAAAAATATCAAACTATGAATGTAGTTAGTATGAATACGTGTAGTTGAATCGGTGACGCATTAAACAAAAAAAAATTATCAAACTATGAATGTAGTTAGTATGAATGCGTGTATTTGAATCGGTGACGCATTAAACATAAAAATATCGAACCATGAATGTAGTTAGTATGAATGCGTGTATTTGAATTGGTGACGCGTTAAAGACAAAAATATCAAACTATGAATGTAGTTAGTATGAATACGTGTATTTGAATCGGTGACGCGTTAAACATAAAATATCAAACTATGAATGTAGTTAGTATGAATGCGTGTATTTGAATCGGTTACGAGTTAAACACAAAAATATTAAACTATGAATGTAGTTAGTATGAATACGTGTAGTTGAATCGGTGACGCATTAAATAAAAAAAAATTATCAAACTATGAATGTAGTTAGTATGAATGCGTGTATTTGAATCGGTGACGCGTTAAACATAAAAATATCAAACTATGAATGAAGTTAGTATGAATGCGTGTATTTGAATTGGTGACGCGTTAAAGACAAAAATATCAAACTATCAATTGGTGATACGTTAAACACAAAAATATCAAACTATGGATGCAGTTAGTATGAATGCGTGTAGTTGAATCGGTGATACGTTAAACACAAAAATATCAAACTATGAAATTAGTTAGTATGAATGCGTGTATTTGAATCGGTGACGCGTTAAACACAAAAGTATCAAACTATGAATGCAGTTAGTATGAATGCGTGTAGTTGAATCGGTGATACGTTAAACACAAAAATATCAAACTATGAATGCAGTTAGTATGAATGCGTGTAGTTGAATCGGTTGCGCGTTAAACACAAAAATATCAAACTATGAATGCAGTTAGTATGATTGCGTGTAGTTGAATCGGTGATGCGTTAAACACAAAAATATCAAACTATGAATGCAGTTAGTATGATTGCGTGTAGTTGAATCGGTGATGCGTTAAACACATAAATATCAAACTATGAATGCAGTTAGTATGATTGCGTGTAGTTGAATCGGTGATGCGTTAAACACAAAAATATCAAACTATGAAAGCATTTAGTATGATTGCGTGTAGTTGAATTGGTGATGCGTTAAACACAAAAATATCAAACTATGGATGCAGTTAGTATGAATGCGTGTAGTTGAATTGGTGATATGTTAAACACAAAAATATCAAACTATGAAAGAAGTTAGCTAATAATGAGAACAAAGATTGTATAACAAATAATAAAATCTAACACGTAATCAAAATGCTCCTATAAATTTAATCAGAGAAGAAGTACAGTCTACTGGCTAAAAAATTAGAAATAATTGCGTCAAGCAATGTTTTTAAACGTAATTTTATTAACTAAATAACATCCA
This sequence comes from Callitettix versicolor, assembly GCA_022606455.1. Classification (NCBI taxonomy): domain Eukaryota; kingdom Metazoa; phylum Arthropoda; class Insecta; order Hemiptera; family Cercopidae; genus Callitettix; species Callitettix versicolor. Next base: position 45,535,494 of record CM040183.1, read on the forward strand.
ATAAACGAACATCTTAATTGTTGATTATTTTTGTTGGCTTATTTTATTTAAAAAATAAGAAAACGGACCTCAGTAAAATGCTTTCTGACTCCAACTTTATAAGTGATGTCAACATCTGCATAAATATGTATTTCGAAATTTCTATTAAAATTGAAAATGCTAATACGAGATTTATACAGATTTCATGCTAATATATACAGATTTCAATGCTAATTACGATGGGACAATCAGATTTTCAAAGAAATTTTAGATGAAAAATTACGATTTGTAAAGTTTTAAAATTACCGCCATTTTAGAAGTACTAAAAATGTTTTGGCAGTTTAACGTGTAAAAATTACTACTATAATAAATTTTTGCAAGTATGAATCGAACCTAAATAGAATAAAGATTGATCAGATTACGTTGGTCAGTTTTCAATTTTTAAACAAAAAATTACTAACAAATTTTTAGGAAATTTCAAGGACGAAAATAATTAACAATAGTTGTATATTGTTTTTTTATTTCGTTTCTAATAGCAAATTCGCGGTACTTAATTTCAGATTCGCTTTAATAGTAAATAAAGAGTACAAGTAGGGGTTTTCAGTAGGAATCACGGGTGTTTTTTTAAGTAAACTTTTTATTTTCATTTATTTTTCTTCTCTTTTTTTTTAATAAAGCGTTTTAGATCCGTATTCCATCGCCAAATAATATCTGTTACCTAAACACTGTAAATGAATTCATCGTTGTTTCATTGGAACCCCGAATATTCCATAGATTAGATAAAAGCATCTATTATCTGTATCATTAACTCGACTGTATCAGTAAAACGACAATTATTTGTTTCTTCTGTTTTAGGTTGTGATGAACCAATCACAACCTAGGATGCATTGAACCAATCATATGGCAGCAGATCGTATTACGTGCCTGTTTAGACATGAGCTTCGGCTCTTCAGTCGGGTAATTGTTCCGTTTACTTTAAGTAGGTCGTTTTTTGTAGTGTTAGGGTAAGTTATGTTTTCACTAATATTCTGATTTAATTCTGTTAATTTAACTTTTCAACTAACATATGCTTCATTAACTGAAATAATCTTAAAGTATTTTTAATGAAAAACTTCTTTATTTTCATTAAAACTTATCAAATTATACTAACTTTAGTAAATAAACACCATTTGACAATGTACGTTATTCTGAATATTGTGATGAAAATATTTTTTTGAGACTCTAAAATTTCGCCGTAGAAATTTTTTGAAAATTTCAGTTGTATGGAATAAGATAGGGTTCTGGAAATTACTTTCTTTGCGTAAAGTAATACATTTAGATAGGCCCTAAGATAAATGGTTCACTGAATAGTACAAGTATTACTTTTACTTTTATTAAATATTTTGTTAAAAGTTATTTTTATTTCAATAAAATTTGTAAAATCGTTTTTTTATTTTGTGTTTACAGTTTATTTCAGAAGCTATTTTGATTTGCGATTAATTTCTTGTGACGGCCATCAACTGGTTCCTTGTTTCATAATTAATAAATTCCCAATGAAAATGACAATTTAAAAAAAACGGCTTCTACACTTAACTAACAAGGTTTCATGTGAAAGTTACTAAGCGAATCTTTAAAAATCTTAAAGAACTAAAATATGTAACAAAAACATGGTTTCCTGTTGCGCGTATGCAGCTTGTGGTGGCAAACTCGCTAACTGCATTGCTTTAAATATTTAATTAGTTTAATGATAAGTAAACAAGTTTCCATATTGTTAGTTACAAGTTTACACGATATGTAAACAAAACTGTTGGTTAAAAATATTTATGTAAAATATTTTTAAAAAGTGTTGAAGTTGTTATTAGAACTCGGTGAGCAAAATATTCAAACTATGAATTAAGTTTGCTAATAATAGGTCAAAAATCGGATAACCAATTTTTATGTATGCTAAAGTATAGATTATGTAATATTTGGTGAAAAATTTTACGTTATATCTCATGAGAAAAACTAATATTTAACATAAAAAAACAATTTTCAAAATTGCTATCTTATTCCATGAAATGGGACAATTCATTACATTTGCATTCATTGCATTCATTGCGACATACTCAAATATTCAGAATAAAACCAACTTTTAGGTCTTAAAGTTTTTTATAACGAAAAACAAAGTTTTGCACGTATAAATACTCTGTTGGTGAAAAGTAAAAACATGAATAAACAAATTATGAACTGTTTTACACTGCCAGAAGACAAATAAATGATGCCAAAATATCACACTAATACTGACATATAAATATCACCTTCAAAACGTTCTACTTACAATATACCCTTACAAATCAAAACTCGAAAAAATGCTTAATTCTTAAAAATCGGACATTCGTTTTAGATCAATTTTCAGTCATATGTTAAGATTCACAACTCGTCATTTTACTGTAGAATATTAAATTAAATCGAATTTACGATTCTATAGGAAATTGAAAAATGTTGACAGCGGTCAAAGTTAATTTAGGTTTTTTTCGATTTAGCTTACACTCAAACCGCGTGTTATTTCAAATGCGTTAACCGACTTGCATATTTCCGTAAACCACTTTTTTTCATTCATAGGACCTCTAAGTGAATAAATAAAAAAAAACAAAAAAACCAACAAAAAACAAAAAAATTAAGGAATATTTTGTTTGGTCACAATACTTTATTATTTATACTTTGTATAGTGAAAAGTACTCATCCGACATGGTGCATATTGATGGAAAAGTAAATAGACAGTGAAACCTGTTTTAGCTTTTTTCGTATTGTTTTGCCAAAATGCTTTATTAAATGCCCAAAAGTAATAATACAAATTTAAAAGTGCCGAAACTACGGGAAGTTCGAAAAAAATTAAAAGTAAAATTGATTAGCATAACCTCAAAATTACTCCCGCGCTAAAGTAGCTAACGTGTTTTTCATTGCGAAAAAGATTGATTAAATGCGTATTATTGATAATAAAAGCAAAAGAAACTTTTAAAAAAATATTTAAGAACTTAACTAACACGATTTTGTATGATGGTATATATTGCGTGAAGAACCTAACATGGTTTTGTATAAGCATGCCGGTTGCAATGAAACGTAAATGTTGCCCTATCAACTTTACAAATATTGCCGCACTTCAAACACGAAAATGATTCTCTAAAAATGTCGTGATTTATAAAAAAATCGACAATACGACCGTAATTGTCAGTTTTTTTTGTAAACTGACAAAAAAAGGCAAATTGCAAGCTTTAACAAACTTATTACCACTGTAAGAACTAACAATGTCATGACTATGAGAGATTATAACGCACATAATCACTACCTCTGTAGGTGACCTTGGCGTAGTAAATCTAGCCATGTAAGCAGTAATGATGTCACAATATAGGTCCGTTAAAAATTGCATAAAATCGTAATTTATCGTGAAAAAAATAATCTTCCTAGAGTGAATATCTTTTAATTAAATAATAAAAGAAAAACTTTAAATACTTAAATCTTCAATAAAGAAAAAAAATTTAAATCGATAATCGATAAACCAGTTATACTGCATAAATATCGATGGAAAATAAATGTTTAAAGATTTTTTAAAATTTTGATTCCTAAATTCAACTCATGAAATTTGGAACGGCAAGTATCACGTGACCTTGTCCTTTTAACACGGTGACCTTGACATATCCTGTGACAGTGGTGCCTCTACAGACGCAGACAGTCCTTATACAGAATGTGCAATATAACTGTTGTAGGTACTGTACTGGGCTATTAAATAGAAAAGTGAAAGAGAACCGCTGTACCTTAACTTACATGACTTCTTGTTTATTTATGGTTATACATTATTCAATGCTAACTACAACTGTAATCAAGTAATTATAATTTAAAATTAAGAAAGTGATTAATTGACTAGGCCTGTTTGAATTAATACCTTACTACAAAATCCTCCACTACACCGAGAATAACCTCTGCACGCAACTGCTTCGCAACCAGTGATGGAATTTATTAAAAAACCGCGTAAGCTAACATTTTAACTTGCTAGTAACGCTGTGAAATTCGTAAGTTTTTTATCTTACCTTTATTTATAGGATCTCTCGGTTGTAGAACTAATCTGCAGAGATTCATTTCAGATTTCACTGCGGAGATGAAATACAAATAAACTTTTAAACTGTAAAACTACATTGAAAATAATAATAATAATCTAATAGAAATAATAATTATTATTATTTGGCTTCGTTATTTGATAAATTTGTAATATTTAAAGCGCTATTTTAAGCAGTGTTAAAGCCGATTACGACGGTGAACAGTTTCACTTTTAATTCCGGATGGCTTCCATAGACTATTCACCAGCTCACGTGGTTACAACTAACACTTCTTCTTTCCTTACAGAACCAGATCACAAGGCCTCACTCTTCTTAGCATTCACACCAGGTCACTGGTATTAAGTAATTGAACAACTTCTAGGTTCACATGCAGGTGTAAGCGTTTCTTATACTTCTCGGCAAATCTTTTAATTTCGTCAACAGCTGTCTGAAATAAAAGCTAAACGAAGAAATCAATCAATGTATTCCGTTAAACATCCACGACCATTTTGATAACGAGGTAATTATCTTTTGAGAAGCGAAATATATAAATAATGTGGTATTCTGTTGTGATAGCTTATATTAACATTTTAAACTGTCAAATTACTCTGAAAATACAAAATTTCGGATTAATTTACTTATTTCAAACGAAATATGACAATTTTAAATGTACATTTTAAACGCTGATTACGATGGTAAAAATCCAATTTTTAGAAAAGTGTTTAATTGAAATATCAAATATTTTGAAACTGTTGAAATTTCCAAGCTATTACAAAAATCGATTTTTATGCTAAGGTCGAATAAAATCGGACCAAAATTGTGAACGTTAGAGAATTAACACGCTTAGCCTATACAGGGCTGAGTGTCCAAGTGGGAAAGGGAAATAATTTGAGAAATGAATTCATAGCATAAAGTAATTTAAAAAGTTCATATAATTCTTTATCTGATATATGCCTATTTAAGAAAAATAACAAACTTCACACGTAGGCTATATGAAAGTACCTGAAAAATATACGTATATGAAAAGTACGTTTTAAAATAGCGAATGTTTAAAAAGTAAAATTGTAAATTTTATTGACAAATGTCAAGTTACCTGTTGTGTATTCATTTTTATTTCCTATCGAATAGTGTAATTTTCAAAATTATGTAATAATTAAAACAACAATGCTGCCCAAATTAGTCCGTCAGGGCACGACATATCTGTGTAGAATAAATGCCTTTAAAACTGGTCATTTTTGATTTTCATTTTCAATTAGAGCTCTACCGAGTAAAGAAGCTGAATATTTGTATAAGGAAGTAATATTGGTCATACTGTTCTAGATACATAAAATATTTTGTTAAATTCTAAAATGGCAGCTAGGGGGGAAATGAAGCGTTTCCGGACATATAAACTATTTTATATATAAACAAAAAGTGTTTATGTAAAGTTTTTATCTTCTTTTACGTTTTAGATTTATTTCTCAAATTATTTCTTTTTTTCTGGGGCACTCTGTACATAGAGGAAACTTAATTACCTTCCAAAAAGTAATCTAGATGTCAGGATCGATGCACATCTTACGGTCATAGAGCTGGGTCTTAATATGATGGTAGTTCGAATAACTTCATTCATTTTTTAATGAAAATTGTTCGGCAATAATATATTTAATTTTAAAAAGGTATTATTAATAATGTATAAGTACGAAACGCAATCGAAGGATTTTTAAATAAATTTTTTACAAATTTACAAATGTTTAAACCACTTAAATGGGGAAATCCGATAAAAGTTTTTTTAATAAAAAGTAACTTAAAATTTTTAATTACTGCTTGTTTAATACCCATCAACGGATTTTCATTTTCGTATTTTTCAATGCAGTCTTATCGTGTGAAAAGATTTTGTTTATTTGATGTAATAGATATTTTTAATTTTTAAATAATTACTTTGCTCCACATCAGCGAAAGAGTTGTGTACTGCGATTATTCTTAATAAGAGCAAATATTGATTTTATTCGTCAAGCAAAGATCTTATCTTGAGGTTAAATATAAATATCTGAAATCTTTAGAGAAAAGACCAAGGTACTCGGTGAAAGTTCAATGCATGGAGACGTGTTTTAAGCTTATGTGTACATTTATTGTTACTTTCCACAACTTGGGTGATTATAAATCAGCTGATAAGTAAGTAACCAGCTGACGTGAATGCAGCGTACACAAAGCTGCATATTTCAAGCATAATTTTTAAACAATGAAAACGTTTTTCTTAATTTGTTCTTTCGTTTACCGACCACGCACTTCAATCCTGTATTTTAACATAGTAGCACGTAACTAATGCTATCTAAAAGCCTAGATTTGATCTTATTAGGGAATTTTAATATAATATCAGATTAAAATTCTTATTCTAAAGAGGGGCCATCACGGTAAGACGCAGAACCGGGACAATGAAGTGATAGCCGAATCTGACTTCGAGAACAGGTTTTGAAGAATCGTTAAAATTATAGTAGTGTTTATATCTGTTCACTACAGCCTTTTTTGCCAAACCCTGGTCTCCGCCTGTTTTGTTCCTCTATGAATGAGTTATTATTATCATAGAAGGTTATTACTGCACTGCGACCTTTGTAGAACTATTGTGCCCATTTTATGTACTCCTGAGATGCTCAGTTACAAAGCCTTCTTCAGTCCTATTCTCTTCACAACGTGTAGGATTTGGAAAGGGTTGGTAGCACCCCTACTTCTAATTGGTGATTTCCTACTTCCTTACTGAAATGCATGCAAATACTCCCTTTCATTGTTTTCTCTCTTTTGACATTCATCACGGAGGTTGTGCTCCATTTGACCTTTACGTTACGCAAAGTATTCCTACTCAGTCTATTTAACATTATTACTCATTTTGTTCCAATAAGTAGCTAGGGAATCATATCCTCCCATACTGAGCCGATCATACACGAGTAAGGTTGAACTAAACTGGGAGGTCGCAAGGTATCCAAGGGCTTCGTTTAGGCCGGTGTCATTCAAACCCATCATAACGAGTTGTTTTACAACTCAACTGTTTAATATGCTACAGTTTGTGCAGGTTTTGACGCTGTTTACCACAGTGAAATCGATTTAAAAATAGTTACGAATTCCATGGCAATCAGATATCATAATTTTTGTGAAACTCAAAAATACTCGCGTAATAAAATGTTATTGTGCAGTGTCATTAATACTCAGTACACTTTGGATATTCGCTTCTATTACGAGAGCGAAACAGGTGCGTGTCGCGATAAATTGAATTGTTTCTTGGAATAGTACAAAGAGATAATTAAATTAAGACATTCTGAAATAATGAAATATCTTTTATTCTTTCTCTTTGTAAGTTCTGTACATATTATGGAAAGCATCATCAAGGTATTTTATTTCTTAATTTATAAAATAAACTAGTTATTTTGAATGTCTTCCTTGCATTGGTCAATGTTACGCTGTCATTCCAGTAAGACAGTAATTACAGTTAGGTTATGATTTTTTATATCTTTATTTACACCAGTTTTCGTAAGGTCGACGTAAAGCACGGACAAAAATAAGGTAGTACTAGATTCAAACCTTAGCCGTCCAGTGACTACTTTCACACCAATTAACTGTATGCTCTTCCTTAATATTATGAAAACATATTCTCTTTTACTACTTTTTTAAAAATACTAAATTATATTTTCATTAATACAGTAACAATTTCTGTAAATATTGTTAAAACATAAATTTTCGTGTGTGAATTCATTGTTAGTTTCTAAAAATCTATGGGTAAAATGGGCTTACGAGTTATGATAATCAGAATGTTTTCTATTTAAGATAAACAAATAATATTTTTTAATTTCATATAAAAATATAATTGACAAAACAGTTTGCAAAATAATAAAAGTTACTCTTCGTTTACTTCAAAATATGACATAGTTCCACTTTTCTTTCAAGATAGCAGCACTGAACAAAAATATGAACACCTTTCACTTTGTTATTTCGAACTTACGGTAGAGTGCTAATAGATAGTTTTATATATACATAGTTGCTACAACTTCTCTTTTTAGCTACAAGGCATCCAATCTTACTTTTAAATAATTCCACCAGAGAGCACAATCGTACAGTACTTCTCTTACGTTTATTTTAAAACTACCGCAAAAATAAATAGCTTCAGTGAAAATTTTAACACTATACATTAAAATGTTTTTAATAGAAAAGTTTAATTAATTACAAGTTATGAATAGCGAGAATAATTCTCAAAGATTTGAAACGAAATAGATGTATCCGTAACTTTGGTAAAGATTATTTTCCTAGTGTTACTAATAATTTACTTCCAGTACTATTTTATAATTAAAAATATTAAATACTCTTACCTTCAGCTATTTATTTCCATTTTTTTAAATTTTCTATCGAATTCTTATTTTTCTTGTCAAAATTTACAAAAATTATTCGTATTTTAAACTAAAATATATGATGAAAAATTCATTGAAACATGTTGTACATATTTTTTCTCTCTAGTATCTGAAACGTTTTTTTTTTAAATACATTAATAACGAAAACATTTTGTTTGATTGATTAAGTACTTTCTTTCGTTTTTAAGTAAGTTTGAATGTTTAAAGTTTGCTCCGTATTTTTTCATCATTAGCAAATTTCTATAAGGAAAAAATCATCATAGTAACATTCATACTCGCAACCATAAAAAGTACAAGTTTCTAACTGCTAAAATCTACAACACTGTTAAAAAATTCATTTAATTGTTTACTACTTATAAGAGTTGCTGTCCACAATACATAGTTTCTGGAGGAAAATCTAAAAATAAATGTGTTTTTGCTTTTCTGTAAACTTTCTTTATTAAAACTTTCGTTAGCAAATTTTAATATATCGCACGTCGTCATCGTGCTATTACAAAAAAATCACGGTACACAACTGCCTCGCTGACCTTAGAGATGTAAAGTTCTAACATTCAATTTCGATAACTTAAAACCATTAGAAATTTGATTTCAGTATTGTATCAGCATTAATATCTATAAAAATTAGCATTTTTAAATGTATTACATTGGAAGTACGAAAATGAAGCCTGACCGCCTTCAAAAATTATTTCATAAATTTCAATGAATTCTAATTGATTTATATTTTAACGTAGTTACGATAGTGAAATAAATTTCTGAAAATAGTGTAAAACATTTTTTAAAATTTTGTGTAAAATTCACGTTATCCACCATTTTTTTACGGTACAGTTTCGCTATCTAGATTATATCATTTTAGATTTACAGTACATTGTTGCTACAACTTCTCTTTTTAGCTACAAGTCAAATCTTACTTTTAAATAATTCCAGTAGAGAGCACACCATTACAATACATCCTTTTACGTATAAATTAAAACTACCGTCAAATAATTTGGCAAAATATTTCTATGCATTCGAATTTAATGATTCCTGGTAAACAGTAATACATACAGTAATGTGGGTTGCTATGGTAACAGCTTTAAATAATTAAATTTTAGATTCGCTCGCTGTAGTAACACCTATAGTGGATTCGGTCGGCCACAAAACTTGTAAATCGGTCCAGGGTAATTGCAACTATATAAATCTGTTACTGTAGCAGACAATTAACTTTAATGGCCTCTCCAAAAAGTGGTCAAAAGGTCAGGAACGGCACTTATTTTAGAATTCCCGGTCTGGATCAATGATGGACGATCTAATAACTCATTTTTCATTGGTAATTCGTCTAAAATGATCGATACTACGTGAATTTTAAACGATTCTCAGACTGGTTCCATAGGTCAACATATGGGCACATTTATTGATCCTGGATATGGCTGATAACAAGATGACTCAATTTTGTAGTGAATTAAAATTCCAGTTTATGTATAAATGTGTTGGCCCACTAGCATTCCCAATTTAGATTTTGATTTGTTTCAAACTTGATACAAAAATTGAATCTTTTAACAGCTAGACAAGTTCGTTTCTCAGAAAATTTGTTTTGTTTTAAAAGGACGGGTCTTAAAAATTATAAAAGAATTAATAAAAGTTAAAAATATACGAACTACCCTAACGGTGGTAAAAGTTAATTTCTGCATTTTGAGGGGACGTTGAGATAATATTTCATCAAAACTTCAATATGGCAGTCAGATTTTTTGAAGCTGTAATGGTAAATACTTATACGGGTTGACAGAAATGAACAGCTGATGGATAGTACTATACTCTCACTCATCTACTGAACACACACACACACACACACACACACACAACCAATACACTAAATAGCCTGATTAACTCTAAATTAAAGCGACTCGTATAATTAATTGAATGATACCGGCCTAATGGTGTATCAAACAGAGATCTGCGTTCTGGCAACCTCCTAGTGTACCCATGCACGCAGGGCTATATATGGGCGGACTTTATTTCCGTAGCTATTTGTGGGTGTTCCCATAAAAAAAGACTGTAAAATGGATCTAGCGGGATCCCACGGTACGATAAAAAAAAGTTGACTAAATGGAAAAACCCTCAGTAATAACGGTAAAGGTAAACCAAAATTAAAAGGGAATCAACAGAGCAAGAATCTCAATAAGGAACCAATTAGAAGCAGGGGAGCTACTCACCTTGAATCCTCTCCAAATCCTAGACGTTATGAGAGATTGGGGCTGGGAGAAGGAGTTGTAACTGAGCATCTCAAGAATACATAAAATATACAAAAGACGCAATGCGAATAATAACTCTCGAAGTCAGTCACTGATAAAATGTGACTGTAAAATGTAGTAAAATGTCACTTATAAAATTTTACAGCTATAATGGTTTTATTTTAGTACTTTTATAAAAATACAATAATGATTTAATATTAAATCATTCGTTTGTAACATTTGAATTTTTTTCACTCTCTATCCAAGCTTTTGAATTGAAGAACGAAAGTAAAACAAACGTTTAACTTGTTGGTAGAACGCAGTTCAGTGTCCCGTGTTTAGTCGGGAATGCCAAAGTCATGAAACATTTCTTGCTGACAAAATAATTGCATAATGCTTTCACTGTAGGCTACTGCAAGAAATCTGTTACAGTTACTTTAGTTATGGTGAACGTCTTGCGCCACGGAGAAAGTTAGTGCTGACCGATCTGGGAGATCGCTTATTTACCCGGTAATATTAGTACCTCCTAAAATATACGATGCCTCACAGCGTTTGCGTGACGTCACTACTTAATGTAGTACCATTACATTAAACATTCAGCAGTGAGCACCCGTTACGTTTTCAACACAGCGCCCATAAATTTAATAACACTCTTATTCGTAAAGGCATTGATAATAAGGCAACAAATATTGCAACACGCAGCAGATTAAGCAGGAAAAGTGACTTTCCACAAGTATTTTTCACTATTTTACCTTTTTTTAAATTCTGATTTCACCATCATAATCAGCATTAAAATTAGCAGATACTAGCACTTTAAACTTTTAAATTTCATTGAAAATACGGAAACGAACCCTGACAGCCATTAACAAATTTCTTAATCTCAATGACCGGACAGTCTGCTGCGTCTTAGTTCTAGCCGCAGTTACTCACGTTGCTTTTCCCTTACCGGTAACTCTCATCCCTCGTACCGGTAACTCTCATCCCTCGTCCTTATAAGTCCAACTGGTTTAAAGTATGGACGTTAAGCAACAAAGTAAGGCTTAATTTGAATGGATTTTGAAAATTCAAAATGATAAATTATGCAGTTTTTAACTCTGATTACGATGGTTATACCGGATAAAAAAATATATTATGAATTTCAAAGTATTTGAAATGTCCGCCATTTTGAAACTTGGAACTTAATTGGTAAGTAAGTTAGTAAGTAGATCGAATTTTTCTGGTTATAAAAATGACCATAATCGATTTTCGTGCCAAGTTTTAATGAAGCCAAATAAAATTGTTTACGTAAGCGTGCTAACACAGTCGCTGTCACACATGCACACAATCACACACACACACACACACACACACACACACACACACACACACACACACACACACACACACACACACACATACCTTTTTTTAGAAGTTACTCAACAAGTAATTGCTAGTATATACTTGAAAAATTTCTCACTTGAATTATTTTTTGTGCAAATATTTCGCGCAAGCTTTCTCTTGTTCAGTTATGTCCTCAAACATTCTGACTCTTAGACAGAATACCTTCTTAGGTATCAAAGAAAAAGCGGAAAACCTGTCAAATTACTCAAATTCTGTTCATCAGATTTTTACCATTCATAAATATATACCTAAGTGTAATAGAGTGTAATAAAAAATAAATATAAATTACAACCTGCTAGCAGTCAGAATTTATTTTTGTTTTCGATTTACTTCCGAAACTTAAATTTATGTAAATTAAAATTTGCTACAACAAATTTATACATATAAAATAATTTTTCTTTACTTTGAATGTGAACATATTTTGAGAAATATTTGGTTGACCTATTTAATAAATAAGTATATCATGATCGGTACTCATTGGCCTTTAGTACAGGAGGGTAGAAAAATGCCTTAAGTAGTAATTAAAATATTTTTCTTTTTTGAAATTCGTTCAAAATGTAAAACTTTGATTTAAAAGTCATAAAAACTTTGGTTTAAAAGTTTAAATTCATTTTAATAATTAACTACATGAATTAGCAAGCACAAGTTAGCCTTGTGGTTATTAGTTCTGTCACTGGTGCCTTCAGTGAGTTCTAACTAAATATTCCACCAACTAAATCTTCTGTTACAGGTCCTAGGATCCTAGGAGCCAAGCACCCATTGCTTCCTGCTGTTAAGAACTTCGCAATCATAGATTAGGTGGTCATCGCTTTCCTCTTACTTCCTGCATAACTTACACACCGTTTCTCCATGGTACATTTATATTCTGTTCTTGTGCATCCTCAGGCCACAGTCCCGAGGCGTCCTGTGTTGCCTTTACCTCCAAACCTTCATGAAGTGGAAACTCGCCCAGGGGATTTGGGATCCAGGCTTTTGCCATGTGTAAATTATTACCTCCAACTGTATGCTCTTCTTATGGCTAACAACCTTCCTCCCATACAGTACAGTTTCTCATGACTCTGGAATACTTCCACCAAATCTCAGTCTTTTTGGTTAGAGAAGAAGATCAATCTGTGAGTGGATCCCTACTTCCAGGTTTCCCTTGAAGCCCTTCTGCTACCTACCCTTCATAGAGGTTTCACTGATTTTGATATTTGATCTCATCTCTTCCTTCTTCTATAGCAGATTAGATGAAATCCTCACAGTCCGCTGCAATTCACTGCTTGAGGTTGCCACAGGATTGAGTGCAACCCCCGTTTCCTCCTTCCTCAAATTTTCATTCCCCAGGTTCACTTCTCCCCAAAAAGTTCCCCAGTGTTTTTCTTTCTTCTATAGCAGCTTTGGTAGGTTATGTTAATCTTTGTTTGTTAGCATCCCTATATCCTGCTACGATTCACCACTTTAGGAATACAAGTGATTAAGTACAACGTCAGTCTCCTGCTGTACCAACTGCCACCATCCAGAGCTAATCTCATTATAAAGAACTGAGTGCAAGTTTGTTCCTCGAACAAATCCACACACACACTGTTTATCAGACCAAATTTAATAAGCGACCAAATTCTTCAATTCCCGAGAAAAGTATTTTTGGGTACTCTACTTCTCAGTAAAATATTAATGAAGAACATTTAACTTTTGGTGACATATTAACACTACCTTAACTGTTGAGTGTACATTAACAGGCCATTATTCACCTAGTAACTTCCTTTTTTTTGTTAAAAAAATATTATTGAATGAAATTTTCTTATCCTTGTAATTTTTCATTGGTAAAATTTTTATACATGTAAATGGGAATCTGACATACTCAATAAAAATGTAAAAATTCGCTTTTTAAGATTTTTTTAAAATTATTCAAGTTAATATTTAAACATTGTAACTATAACAATAACACTTATATTCTATCTCCTTAATTATAAATAATTAGGAGATCTCCTAATTATTTCTCTTTAACAATTATTAGGAAATAATAAAACGAAATTGAAACAAAATTACATTTTATTAAAATAACAATGAACTAATTTGAAACTACACAACACATTGGCAACAAAATTAACAATACAACAAATAACAATAACATTGTTTTTATAACAATACATAAAAATATTTACAGAAATAATAATGTTCAAAACTACCTCATTGTCTTTGGTGTTTTCCTAAATTTATAAAAAAAAAAGTGGTTTTTGTCGATCGTTGAAAATACGCTTTTAGATTCCCAAATATAAAAAAAGTATTTTTACATAAAATTTATCATGTAAGAATACTCATATTTCAAAACTCTTTCATTTATTTTTACAAAATATATGTTTACTAGTTAGACTTTAAAGTTCGATATAAAACTTAGGTTATTGGCCGATATTTTTAAAAAGTTCAGTACTATCGACAAAAAAATTAATTAATTTCTCAAAATCAACTAATTTGCTCATATCCTGGTAATAAGAAGTGTACCGACTTTTAAAAAAATTATTGTTTGTAAGTAAATCTAAAATACATTTTGAACGATATTAGGGTTCTTGCCTTTTCTTTTAATTCCCGAACCGTATTTTTTTTTTTTTTTTAAAGTAAGCCCTATAAATTTACGTCTTTTTAAAATGTTATTCACATAATGGACCTAAACATTGCACTCGGGTTCTCTCAAGCATAAAAATTAACATAAAAAACTGTTGTAGCTTATGTGATCATTCATTTGCAAACCTTAATGCTTGTAGCATTCCAAATTAAGGGCAATTATATATTTAATTAAAAATTTATAATCAGGGAATACAACTGTCTGAATAAAAAGGACCTATCTTTAATAGCACTCCATAATATGGCATTTTGTTTTGCGATATTTTGTATTGTACAATGAAAATACAAAAATGAACTCTGTACGTTGTAAAATTTATAACTTTTTTATCTTACAATTTGTTAAAAACTGTTTTACCAGTTACTGAAAACAATGTTAGTTAGCCCTGATTTTCAAATTACATTGAAAAGATAAAATAATAATTAAGACAGATTTTGACGCTGAAAACGATGGCGAAATTAGATTTTCAAAAAGTGTAAGATAAGAAGTTATTCTTAATGATTTTGAATGGCTGCCCTTTTGAAAAAAGTTTAAATGGTCAAAGTTATTTAAAAAAATAGTTTTTGTACTAAGTTAACACTAACTTGCTAAAACATACACATATATAGACATATTTTTTCAACATTAGCTGTCCTTGTTTAGACGAATCATTTTATGATTATGGTTCTGGGTTTTACTATGATTGCCTTTCTAATTATTATCTACGTGGTACAAAAACTCTTCTTAATAACATTATCATTAGTGTACATAAAGTACTTACGATTAGTTTCAGAGTTACATTTTAAGAAAATAAAAAACTAATTCATCTCAGTAGAAAGTTTGGTACGTTATAATGTAATTATTGTTAAATTCAGTAACTCCAAACAGTGATAATAATCCATACCTTTGATAATGAAAAACACCAAAGTCATAAAATAAAATAACTTATATTTATTTTATATATAAGTTATATATAAAATATATATCTTATAAAATGTATAAAATACATTTATGTATTTTATGTATATAAAATATATAACTTTGAAATGATTATATAGAACAATGAGATTGAAGCTAGCTCAGATAGAAAACTCATTTCATCATGTTGGGAATTTGTACCTTAACAAACACTCACAGATCATATTTTATAGATTAAGCGTTGATAAAGTAACAAACATATTTGCACAAAAGTCAGTTATTATCATTTTAACAAGAAATTTAACTTTTAAGCTTACACGTATATTTTACAATACTTGAGCAAATCCCATTTTAATGGAATCATTATATATATATATATATATATATATATATATATATATATATATATATATATATATATTGACTTCTTTTAAATGTGCTTTTTCCATTCTATTCCTGACTTTTTTATCACATAGCTGATTCAACAGATAACACACCTAACAATAATATCAGGTTTCACTTTCACGAACATTTAATGAAGAACATTCACCGAATAGGAAAATGAAGGCTTTTTCTTCTTTTTACCTTTCAACGAATTCCGCCAGTTATTCGGTACTTCATATGTAGGCTTGTTTTGTTCCCAGACCGGGTTGTTTGCTTCCCAAGCATGTTTGTTTGACTCCCAGTCAGGTTTTATTACATCAACGGCAGGTTTGTTTGTCTCCCAGTCAGGTTTTACTACATCAACGGCAGGTTTGTTTGTCTCCCAGTCAGGTTTTATTACATCAACTGCAGGTTTTTTTGACTCCCATTCAGGTTTAATTGACTCAAAGATAGGTTTGTTTAATTCAAAGGCAGGTTTAGGTGTTTCGTAAATTGGTTTGTTTGACTCCCAAGCAGCACCGGTCAGTTCCCAAACTGGTTTCTTTAAGCTCTCGTCATTATGTTGCTCTTTACTTCCCACTTCTTCGGTTTTGTACAACGCCGGGTTGTACTGCAAGGGTAGCGCTATACTTTGTTGAGGATGGATTCCAAAATTGAAATTAGGCAGTGCAAACGGTGACGGCACTAGTGGAGCGATTAGGATTTGCGGGACTACACCCTGCGTCTGTCTTTGTTCATTATTTGTATCCGGTTTGTCGTCTTCTTTTCTTTCATCGTATGTATCATTCTTATAAGGATTCCTTTCTCTCACATCTTTCCAGGCGGCGTTCCTATAATGATCGCCTTCCCTCATCCCTGTCCAAGCAGCGTTCCTATGACGATCGCTTTCCCTCATCCCCTTCCAGGTTGCTGCTGTTTTGTATGTTACTTGATTAGAACCTTCGGGCACTTCTTCGTAATGTTTTTGCGGTCTATTTTGGTTTCTCTTCCTCCAAACTTCGTGTCGGTTACTCCATGCCTTGTGTTCTTTTTCGTAATTGTCAAATTCGTGGTCATGCTCGAACTCGGGTTCTTCGTATGAGGACGGTCGTTTCTTGCTGACTTTACTGTAGGTAGGCTTGTGGTGAATGTGGTATTCCTTCGGGGGATGGTATTTTTCTACGTGAACTTTCTTCACGTGGTGATGGTGGACGTGTTTTATTATGTAAGGTACTTTTATTATTACCCTCTTCCTAGAAAAATAAAGATAAAATGTTATTACAATTTTTATATGTTATTTATTCAGAAAGCGAGAATATCAGCCACTATTACAGACAAAACAAAAGATTTGAATTAAATATTCACAAATTTAAAAAAATGTATTTATACTTAGGCCTATCAAATATTAAAAAACGCTTTATAAGATCTTTAATATTTATTTTGGAGGGTAGCGTGCGCAGTTAACTTGGTAAGACAGTTCGGTTCAAACTGTCATAGTTACTACTTTTGGTTTTTCCTTCTATTATGCTATCACCTGCCATAACTTAACTAACTAGCTTAAAGTCAAAACGTTGTATCCTAGGCAAATAGAAAGCATGGATCTTGATTTTTTGATGGATATATCCATTTTCAGCTTCTTTGATTTCTAAAAAGTAGTTTTTAACTTGAATATCTGACCGTTTCTATTTCTGTATATTCGTGCAAATTGATTCAGAATAAACAACGTGGCCGGTTTTTATTAAATTTTCTAATTTTTTTATTTTTTTCAAAAAAATCGTTTTTTGAAGTCTATTTTTTGTACAAAAAGTGTTATAAAAATCAACTTTTCTTAATGTTTTTTTTAACAATGTTGATCAAATTTTGTTCTTTGACTTTGCCAAAAACTTCTTTTGGTTTTTTAATTTACTATTATAGGCTGTAAATTTCTTTTATTTCAAAGTTGCTACATTATTGCTAGTGTTATACATCTGCATACTTAATACAAATTAATTTATTTTGAGAAATTTCACAATTTTTCATGCTCTTTTATCGATAGCTTTAGAAGCGAATCTTTTTGATGAAATAATTCAGTGTGAGATATTTATTTTAATGTTTGCACCATTTATTTTTTTTATTCTTCCATAATATTGTGACTTTGATTAACAAACAATATTAGTATGCAGTTAATATAAATATGTTATGATAATTGAATTTTATTCCTTCAATAACATCATTAATTTCCTTTTTCCTCCTATTATCTTTTCACTCCATTTTTCCAAAAAAAACTGATACTTTTCTTTTCTTTTCTACTGTTCCAATTACATCACTACTCTAGCGTTCTGTTGTCCTTCACTCTTCTCACATAACTAAGTACTTTAATCTGGTTTCTTCAATAATGCCTCTTAAATCTTCTTTTACAAACATTAATTTCTTCGCATTCCTTATTCTTTCTGTTCTAAAATTGCAGCAAAATGTTTCAAATTTTCTTCAAAAATTTATTTGTTTTCTAATTATAACAAAAAAAGTAGATTTAAATTAAACGACGGATTAAAAATTAATTTCGCCTTAATTATTAGTAAAAAAAAATAACTAAAAACAATAAAATCTAGTTACAATCAGTATACGTGTACTGAAACAAACAAAAAATTTTAACATGTTCTACTTAACAAATGACATTTCATATTTCTTTCTTTGCCGAATTACGAAATAATTTACAAAATTTGTTTATACTTTAAAAAATAAATCTTGAGATTTATAGTTTTCAATTTGATATATTCCCTCTCTGCTTGAAGACTAAACAAACAAATACATTAACAAGCAAATATATTTTTATGAAATTGCATATTTTTTCAGTTGCCAGAAAACTCTCAAAACTGCACAGAAATTATATTTGTATTGTGTGTTAACTCTTTTGATATACTTTTGCTCTAATATGCATGTAAAGTTCTTAAAGCACTAAAGCATCATCTGATTTTGTTTAAATGCTAGTAACATATGAAGATCAACAACTTTAACCAAATTTAAATATTAAGTAGATTTTACGGTTAAGTATTACTAAAAAAAAAAATTAAGCTGGTTCTCAGAAAGTGTTTGCTTATTCAGTTCACTTTTGAAACTTTTATTTATTTTGATTCAATTTGGCATACTCCTTTGATTTACAACAATATGATGGACTAATTTTGAGAAATTGTCGTCGTTTAAATAATTATATACTATGTATGAATTTTACAAGATTTAACTATGAACTTTTTAATGATAGTTACGTTTCTTATAAACGTTACACACACACACACACACACACACACACACACACACACACACACACACACACACACACACACACACACACATATATATATATATATATATATATATATATATATATATACAGTTATTTTAAGGCGAAAAGCACATTGCGGCTATTATCGCCTCCCTAAATGTAAGTTTGAGAGTAAAGTGTTAAAGTCGTAAATGTAGTGTTGCAAGTGTAAGTGTGTGTTAGACTCGGGTACCGCGAGGGACGTCTAAATCCTCTCAATAGATGCAGCCAGTCTGCACCCCCTGCGGGGAT
The DNA here is from genome assembly GCA_022606455.1 of Callitettix versicolor. Taxonomy (NCBI): domain Eukaryota; kingdom Metazoa; phylum Arthropoda; class Insecta; order Hemiptera; family Cercopidae; genus Callitettix; species Callitettix versicolor. The sequence goes on from CM040183.1 coordinate 45,554,888, forward strand.
ATATGTAAACAGAACGACTATTTAGTTCTGTAGTTAAAATAATTTCTTAGTTATTAATATTTATAATTTTTTAAATAACTAAATAAGGAGCTCAAACATTTGTTTTAACAGGAAAACCTTGATAGTTTACAGAATTGTTGGTAAGCAATCACAAATAAGTTTCTTTGTCTTCGAGGATATGGGAAAAAAGTTAGTGCTATGTTTTTAAAGTGTTTATCAGGCCAATCCAAGTAAGGAGTTGTCAGTGTGTCTACAGATCATGTAACAGGTTAGTTTCTTTTCAAACTGACCCAATGCTTAAATACCCAAGCAACTGTTATGCAATCTCTATAACGTGCGGAATTACATCGTACCAACTGAAAGATTTATTTACAATAGCCATAACTTCCTGTATACCTTTAAACACAAATGTCTACTTGTTACATCCTTACTAGCTGACACTTCCTTACATAGCTGTAATTGTACTTCCGTCAGCCATATAAGTTTCAGTTTTATTGCTTAAAAACCGAGAGCGAAACAGTTCTAACTTATTAAACTATCTCTAACGTGTTATTAGTTAGGTAAAAATATTATCGGTTTTAGATTGCCTACAAGTTTACCTTACGTAAATTTGTCTGCATATGCAGATCTCTATGGCATTATATACGCTTTCTTATTATACCAAATACAATGACCGTAATTTTGATCTGATTCAATTCAAACTTAAATTCTTAAATTTCTTCGCCTTAACCTTTTCCATTCTTTTTGTCTTTCCTTCCAAAATCTTTTGTCCTAAAATATATTTAATCCGTTTAACTTGACATTCTTTCTTCTTTCATTCTCCTGTAATACCGTACACTTGTCTTGCAATTCTTTCCAATAGTTTTGGAATTTTTTTCTATTTCTTTCGAATAGTAAAAAACTTAATGGTCCGAAACTACGACTAATGAAGGTAACGTTATTAACTACATCAGCTGATTTTGGACAAAAACTGTTTCCTTTGCAGTAGTTCACTACATAATTACACCATATACCAACTATTACTGTTTACTACGATCGAATATAGTTTCTTCGAATTTTTAAATTGGAAAAAGAATTGAGTAAGAATAAGAACTTTTTGTGCTCAAAACTAAAGTAATTTGTTTTCCGTTTCACCATGACGACCTAAATACCACTTTTAAAGCTCTGTTCGTAGCAAATACAATAATAGTCATTGTAAATAATTTAGTTTGTCATACACCAATTACGTCATACAATTATATTAACGTCCGTCCGTCTTCCATCTGTTGGTAAATCTTAAGATTAACTATAGTAGCTGATAATCTTTTAGGTTCTGGCCGGTATATGGTAAACTTTAAAGTAACTATAGATTATATGTGGGTAAAAAATACATTTTTCCAGTGAATGGCGATTATTTTGTGGGATCTTCTACAACTATACGTTTTAAGTTCAAATAAAAATACTACATAAAACTTTCTCATATTCCATTATGTCTCAAAGTGTCTGGTTCAAAATCTACTGCAAAAACAGGAAAACGGTTTAATTTCTCAAAGTTAGTTGAACTCAAATTAAGTAATGAATTAAACGTTTTAACTAAAAATCAATATAGCTAATTTAAAGAAAAGTAAATTTAAGTTTTGAAGATAAAACCAAAAAAAATAAACCAAACCTATATATTTGTTTAAAGGTATTTCCATTTTATTCACAAATCATGAAATCCCTTTATTTCTAATTCACTACACTAACTTTATTTATTTAAGTTCATTTGTTTAAAAATATGAACAAAATTTGATCAACCGATTGTGAGAAATTTAACCAAATTATTTTTTTATAATATTTATTAATATTTATAATTATAATTATATTTATATTTATATTTATATTTATATTTATATTTATATTTATATTTATATTTATATTTATATTTATATTTATATTTATATTTATATTTATATTTATATTTATATTTATATTTATATTTATATTTATATTTATATTTATATTTATATTTATATTTATATTTATATTTATATTTATATTTATATATTTATATATTTATAATTTTTTACAATACGTAATTATTTGTTAGAATGTTTTCAACTAACATTTGTTCGTGTTTCCTAACATATTACATTTGTTTATATTGGTAATTGCTAAATCGTAATTGCTACAAGTTTATATTGCTACAAGTTTACAAGTTTATATTGGTAATTGCTACAAGTTAAAGCTTGAAAATAATAAACAATTATTCATTAATTTAAATTTAACGTTTATTGATGTCAAAAATGAATAATTTTAAAACATGTATTATTAGTATCGAATATTAGCCTAAATTCAGCCGTATAAATTGGCTTTATTCTTTCTTATTGCGTTAACTATACACACTTGCTACCAGGCAAGTAAAGTCACAAATGACCAATGTTACCTAAAACAAACACGACGTATTGTCTTAATTAGTGTGTATACGGATACTTGATTTGTTTCTATTGAAACTTTACTGACACATTTTTTTAGTTCTGATATTAAAATTATATCCATAGATCAATAAAGTTGAAACATTTCATTTTTATTTTTTTTTTTTGGGAAAAATATTACGTTAGTTCTTTATCATTTACTTCTGTGCCGTTACTTTAATAACGAACTATTTTTCAGAGCGGAATAAATTAACCAATGAAAAGCAAAACCAAACTAGGTTGCGGTGTTGTTAATTACTTGTGCTGAAGAGCATAATGTAGTTTTAATTAGTCCCGACTGAAGAATTATATATTAGATAATGCAACTGATAATAAATTGAAAGTTATCAATTTAGAGACTTACTATGGTAAATTGTATAAATTATGGAAAAGAAATAAGTACTAAAGGGCATTCATTTCTACTTAGCGGATCAACTCGCTCGATGTCCCTTTTATACTTAGTTTGCCTTGTTTGATTAAATAGACATAACCTCAAAGTTATTCAAGAAACAAAAGTTTTATATTAAGAGCTGTTTGTTAGAAAATTTTACATGATATTTGATTGAAAATTATTTTCTTAAAGTCAAACTTACGTTGAAATGTTTTTTTGACTGGACAAATTTTTGTTTGGCATTTTATAATATTCTACTTTTTTTCTTCCAAAACGAAGATTTAAAGTTTTTTTATAACTAAAAACATTTAGAAGTTGTCATATCATCAGATACCTAACAAAACTTAATGTCAATATTTGTACTAATAATACGTCTTAAAACGTCTAATACTAACACATTATGTAAAACATTTTTGAAATAGAACTGTATGGTTCCAATATAATTTGAAATTTCATTGCTATCAATATATTATTCCGTTTACTGCGAATTTACACTAACATTGTTTACTGACATAGAGTCTTGAGAGTGCTTTAAAAATTATTTATTTATATAAACTTTGTATTTACATATTCACCATGTATGTTAGCACTCAGGTTTTTTTAATTTTTGATACGAATGTATTTCAACTTAAAATACAAAAAAAATATTTATTTATTTTTACGTGTATGCACAGTTTCTAGAGATTTATTTCCATAAAGTCTGTATCGGACATTCTTGAATTACAATGACGCAAATATTATTTGTGAAGTTACGAACAAATTAGGTACAATTAAGCAATATTTTATAAAAAACTTGATAAAATCTGTTGTCAAAATCCTATTTCCAACAGTTTTTTTTACAAAAAAAGGCTTGACATTTTGTTTTTCAAAAATGGCTTAAACAAATCTACACACTAATTTTCATAAAAATCGGTTAAATTTATTTAATTTGCAGCTATGTATACGTACCCACAAGCGAACAAATAACACTGTAAAACTAACTTGTTGAGCTCGGGGAGATCTTACTATTATCTCGAGTGATATAAAAATATAATGGTTAATATTATGGCGATTTCTACGTTATCCTAATATTAAAATCACCAAAAAACACTTGAAACTCACCCGCCTTGCGTAGAGTCCGGTAAGCTCAGCAGGCACCATACTGCTACCAGCAACAACGTCACCTGTAAATATGTTCATAAAATTGCATAAATTATACTGTTATTAAAACATTATTAGATGTGTATTTAAAACTTGTTAATTGTTTGTATGAGTTCAAATTAAAAATTTCTACTAACAATTTTCTAAAATAATAACTTTAAAAATTCTAAAATTATATATTTTTTAAAAAAAATAATATCGCTGTACGCTTCTATCTAGCTAATGCCATGAAAACGAATTTTCAAAAATAGAATATTACCTCATTAAAATAATATCTTGCGTTACATGTCTTTGACAATTTGATAAACCTCACCGTTGACGAGGTCAGTGAAATTGTAACATTATTATTAATATCTTATGCAGATTTTAACGCTGGTTAAGACGATACAATTGGATTTACAAATAACTTAAAACATAAAAAGTAAGTGATTTCTAATAGATTTGTAACGACTCCCATTTTAAAACATTTAAACGAATTTCGTTTCTTAACTAAATCGTTCGTGTTATTACCAAATTGTTTTTGTATCATGTTTGAATCAAAACTAACCAAAATAATCAAACACGCACATATATAAATACAATTCTTTGACACCAATCAAAAAGTGTTTTAAAGTCAGGATAAACGCTTTTTTCTCTGTTTAGGTTATAAATTTTACCATGATGGCCACTCCGAAAACTCATTTTCCAATTCACAAATAAAAACTTAAAGTAATTATCGATTTAGTTATATACTGGAAATATCGACGAGGTTACGACGTCAAGAAATAATGATACAACACAATTTAAGAAAGGCTACGTAACTCAATTGGTTAAGACTTAGCAGAATAGTTTGTTTAAACAGACGGAAATAAAAATGTAAAATTACAATAAAAACATCAGTTATTTCTCAGGTCTGGAAATTCATCAAAGACGATTCAAGAGATTTTGATCAAACTTTTTGTTTCGTAACTACGCTCAGCGTAACAAATTTCAAATAAAAGAAACCTATGGCTTATGAATAAATAAAAAATTAAAACCGGGAAGTGCATAGTTTATTATTTTTCGATTTATTTCAAAAGAGTTAACGATATTTTATTAGAATTTGCAACACTGTACTAATTTGTATTTGACCTCTAAATTGCTATATAAGTACTATCAAAATTGAAGCAAAATCAGATGAACTAATAATGATGAATTTTCTGAAGTTTTTATACTTCAAGTTTTTATTTGTGAATTGGAAAATGAATTTTCGGAGTGGCCATCATGGTAAAATTTATAACCTAAACAGAGAAAAATGCGTTTATCCTGACTTTAAAACACTTTTTGATTGGTGTCAAAAAATTGTATTTATATATGTGCGTGTTTGATTATTTTGGTTAGTTTTGATTCAAACATTTTACAAAAAGAATGAACTAATATTGATAAGGTTTCCAGTTTTTCTGTAACTTTCTGCATGTAGAATGTAGCGACCTAGACGTTCTGTTTGGATACTTATGAATCACAAACTTGTAACTTAACAACAGTTATTTATTCAGCAGCTGAATTAACGTTTTCTTTCTGATTGATTTCATGTCCTTCAGCGATTTAGACATTGAAAATAATCACAGCACACAGCTTCCCGCAGACGTGTTTATCTTCATCTGATCTTCCTTGAAATTTTGATTCGACCATAATAATCAGCATTAATGTCTGTATGTATTATTATTTTAAAATTAAAATTACATTTGAAATACAAAATTGAATACTAACTACCGTAAACAAAGTTCTAAAATTGAAAGGATTTTTGAAAATAAAAATATACTAATTTATGAAGTTTGTAAGGCAAATACTATGATTAAATCGAATTTTCAAAAATGTTAAGATTCAAAAATTACAAATTTGTAATGATTTTTAGTGCAATAATTTACAGACACCCGCACACGCCGTGCATAAGCACACACATAAATAAATAAATAAATATATATATATATATATAGAAGCCGCCTCGGTGGTCTAGTGAAGGGGTCTCCAAACTACTGCCCGAGGGCCACATCCGGCCCGCGGACAGATTTTGTCCGGCCCGCGGAGAGCTAGCATACTTGAAAACTCCTTTTAGAGAACATATTTTTTATAGCAAATTAAATTTAGTTTACTGAAGTATTCTAATTTTATGTTGAATAATTATTAATATGACATCTACATTGATATGGTCATGGGCTAACTACTCATAACATTGTTGTAGGCTTATTGTTATTGTTTTTGTGATAAGTTGGATAATATGGTTTTGGCCCTCGGAACTTACTGGAGTAATCAGTATGGCCCTAAGGCTTGAAAGTTTGGAGACCCCTGGTCTAGTGGATAGCGTACTAGGCTTTCACCCCGAGGACCCGGGTTCGATTCCCGGCGAGGGCTTGGCATTTTCTTATAGTCGGACATTAAACACCAAAAAAATGTATATATATATATATATATATATATATGTGTGTGTGTGTGTGTGTGTGTATGTAAAAAATTAGCAAAGAAAAGTAACATACGGTATTTTTGAAACATAAACGAATGTCAGTATGAAAACAAAACGGAATTTAACAATAAAACATATGAAAACAAACGCGTACAAAGTAAAATTTAAAAAAATATCGTATACGTTTTTGAAAAATACAAAATCACCAAAGAAGTTTTAATCGCGGCTTATGCAGATTTTAACTTTGTTTACGGCGGTGAAAGTAGTTTTAAAAAAATAATAATAAAAAGGTTATCACTTGAAAAAGTAGCCATTTTGAAACGGTTAAACACATTCATTGATTAAAAGATTTTACAAAATTAATTATGTTTGTGCCAGGTTTGAATTAAAACGAATAAAAATTAGCTTTGCATTGCGCTACTATATACACAGAAACATCCGTGCATTTATGTACAAAAAACTTTTAACGGTGCAATCAAACTTTAAGTTCGTTCAAAACCACTTAAAGCGCTTTTTAACGTATTTGTGTCAGTTATTTAGACAATGGATAACACACAAAAAAGGCCAACGTGAAAACTAGATTCCATCTTGTGTAGGTAAAAGTCCGAGTTCTAGCGAACAATCCGCAATCTTATCGAATTCCCCGAGCTATTATTCACAATAGTCACAATTTTGTACCGTACAAAAATTTCCGCTTATTCAAAGTAAATAAGCTTTGGTGTATTTCTTCTTTCAAAGTATTTGTTTACGTGATGTTAGTTTTGTGATATGCGTTTCCTTCGAGACATATTCCTGTGATATTCTTATCCTAAACACAAGTACACTAAGCGATACACTTCCAATAAAACACTGAACACTAAACACTGGAATGGTACTTACTGTTGACCACATAGTTGCCTATCACAAACTGATGTATTGTGAGGATGATTCAATGGTACTTATATAGGCCTAGTTAGTATAACGCATGTCCGTTAATTGCTATTAGAGCCACTCTTGTGAATCGGTCTTGCAATGATGGTTATACTTTATCTTGAAAGTAAAACCTGAAGCTATGGTCTGCAGAACTCGTATGATACAATGACAAATGTGCACTTCCGGTTGGTTATCACTGTAGTTGAGGGGTCCAAGCAGTCCGCGGGTTTAACGAGGCGTGGATCTGTGTATTGTGAGTTACGGTGTTTTTGTTTCAAATAAAGCGGCACGCACAGCATTGTTTCACTGATAAGATAAAAGAGAATTTCAATGATCGCGGAATGCAGCTGTCTCGCTGACGCGATAGAAGCGAATTTCCAAAACCATTGATCTTTTTTGAAATTCCTATTTCACCAACATAATCAGCATTAAAATCTGCATACGTTAACACATTAAAATTCCACATTACATCGAAAATAAGAAAATGAACCGTAATCGCTGTTAATTTAAATTTAAAATTCTGCGTCATGCAGTTTTTAGTGCTGATTACGAGGGTGATGTTTTATTTTCGAAATATTTTAAGACAAAAAACTTATGAATTTAAATAAATTTGGAATTACCGCCATTTGAAACTGTTGAAAGGATTACGCTGGTTGACAAATTTATCCAAGCTACACACACACACACACACTCACTGCTTATATATATATAGTAGAATCAGTCAAGTTAATTCTGTTTTCGGACATTCTTAAACAATTTGTAAAACATTGTAAATAATTTGTAATAATTAATAGCAGTAATTCTCTACACAAAATAAAACACTGTAGCTGAACACGACTTATTTAAAGCAAAGCCGATGACACCTGAAACTAATTGCTACCCAAAACAAACATTGAAATCGAGTAGTAAACGATGCTGAAACTGAACACTTCAAGTAGTGTCAAAAAATCCGAATGAGGGCATGAACGTTTTTTCCGCAAAATATTAAAATATTATATCGTATAATCAGAGGACAGTATGTTATTATTGTTGATCGCCGAAAGTAACGGTTGTCTATTTCTGTTATCCGTTTATTTTTGTCACCCAACCACTCCAGTGGTCTGCAATGGTTTTATATATATATATATATATATATATATATATATATATATATATATATATATATATATATATATATATATATATATATATATATATATATATATATATATATATATATATATATATTACATTATATATAGATATATAATTTTAGCGACCTTTCAAAATGTGATCTAGAGGTCAGTATCAGCTCTCATTTCAAGGTCCTCTGTCTGGTTTCACCATCAGCTCATTTTTCGAAGGAAATTTGTTAAAAACAAATAAATTTTTATTGAGGAATTCCTTAATGAGTTCCTTAATGTATTAACTCTTAGAAAGACGACGGAATGATGGAATAAAATTATATATATATATATATATATATATATATATATATATATATATAGTGCAAAAACATTTAATAGATTTTTATCTACTTTCAAAAAAATGTTAGTTGAGATCCTACTGATAAAAAAATTATATTAATATTCTTAAAATTGGTTCAACAGATTTGGTCGAACTTTATAAAATATTTACAGAAAAATTGGTATTTTATTTCTATGTTTGGAGTATAAAATATTACAATTTACACCCGACCCGTAACTTTATTTGCCACAAACTTGTAGACTGGCATGAGTAATATCAATCTAAATTTTATAGAATATCTGATGAACCGATTTTGATAAATTATGCGAAATATTAATATTTTAAATAGCACCCAAACAGGGTATTAGGGTACACATTATGGACTATTTTCAATCACAGTTTGAACAAAACCGTTAGTGCTCATTACGAGAAATTTTTTTTTTAAATTACCAAAAAATGGTTATTGTTTCCGAAAAATTTGAAGAAGTTGCTCCTTTGATATGATCAAACCATGTATAAACATATATGTTAAATTTAATTAAAATCTGTCAAATAAGTTAGCCTTCTACTAACGGACTCAAGAATCCTGTAAATAGATGAGTTCATAAAAGCTTCAAGTTCGATTTTTTTACAAGGTTGCCACATCTGATTCTTCTAAACTTCTCACTGTGAGAAAGCAATAAGAGTTATTTAGATTTTTCACTTAATTTTTTTTAATTTTTCCTTCTATCAAATAACACTTTTTATATTATTTCTATTAAAATAAAGTTACACTGTTTTTGGACACTTATGGACAAATTCAGATTGTCGAATACTTTTAAAATATATTTTCAACATATTAAATTAAGGATTGGTCAGAGAAGTAGTAACAATCGTGAATGCGTATAAAACATTTATTTTTCTACAAAAACAAAAAACAATTACATATTTACATATTGTCTATATAACAGACAATTCGTTGAATTCTATATTTAACAAAACAATCTAGTTTATAAAAAATACAGTTGTACATTTGTCTTAAATCTACTACGGATTAAGTAATAACAGAATATTTAATTGATGGCAGGTGTCAATGTTCAGCGTTGTTATTACTACTTTGTATGTATTACGTACATTTAGTTGGGTTTTTGCACTTATGACTACTTTTAACTGAAAAAAGAATAATTTAAACAATCTTGGAAACTGTTTTTTTTTAATTTTCATTTTAAAAATAAATCTTATCGTTTAAACAAACATTTACCTCACTATCTCACGCAGAAATTATTATTTTTTTTTTTGTAACTCCAAATTAATTTTAACAGTCGACAAAGTGCTATATATGTATAATTTAAAGGAAGTGAAACTATTAATACTGACGGAATTTGTTTTAACGAATATCATTTCTGATTGTATCAAGACTACTTGAATTTTGGTTATATAAAGGAGATTCACAAATAATTATAATGACAATGATTATTCAAGAGAAGACATTAGTTTTCTTGAAAAACAGTAAGTTTTAGTTTTACTAACGCCTACTAAATGCAAAATATAAAATTTAGCCTCTGTTTCTTTTATTTAATGGCAAAACCTGATTAAACAGAGATGTTACTTATCTCTAACTAGTTCCGATTAGGTGTGGCAAGCTCTTGGTGTGTTATTATCTGAATTAGTATGCCTGATAGATACCAGAATAATGGTCGTGATATTGTTTTCCAAAATATCCGCTCAAGAAAGCCGATTTCCTGTTCGGTTGTGGTTCTTCTGGTTCTAGTTCGTAGGTCTCGTACTGCAGGGGGATGAACCTCCTCTCCACGTGATCAGGGAAGGACGAGATGTCGAAGGCTCTGTGGTAATCTTGACGCTTGTGCGATCCGTGTACCTTATGACCGTGCTCGTGGCCGACATGCCCGATGTGCTTGTGGTCGTGTTCACCGTGACCGTGGTGCTTGTGATGGGCCGACCACTGTCCGATGTGTTTGTGACCGTGCGTGCCTACTCCTGTGTGCTTGTGGTCGTGCGTGCCTTGCCCGGTGTGTTTGTGTTCGTGCACTCCGTGACCGATGTGTTTGTGACCGTGTTCAGCATGACCGACGTGTTTGTGTTCGTGCTCACCGTGACCGTGGTGCTGATGATCGTGCACTCCGTGGCCCTTGTGCTTGTGAATATGGTCCACGTGGCCTTCGTGCAGATGTTTGTGGATAACCTCGCCGTGGTGTTTGTGATCGTTATCTCCTTTCTTTCCTTCGATGATTTTATAGATGGTGTGAGTGTGTTTGATGATTTTCTCGTGTGACGGGACAGTAATGATGACTTTTTTGTGACTGAAACAACCGTTAAATTACGATATTATTACTGACTGAATAACTTACTGTTAGTTTTATAGTATGTAATAAAACTGCAAACTAATTAACCTGTATTATGTAATTGAATATCAGAACTATTAAATGAAATGTTTATGTAATTATGCTCGAAAATAACTGCAAGTATCTAGTCTTTGACTTAAACAAATACAGTAAATTTCTAACAAAGCATCCGGTTTATAAAAAAACATAAAATAGAACAAATATCTCTAAATCTGCTCATTATATTTTAACTTGAATCAATAGGTTTAAAAAATTTTAACACAAGTGTAGTATAGGCCCTTTTTTGGTGTTTTAATGTCCGACTATTGTGCACACTTGGGCTAATGCAGACGATGGGATGATTTATAGCGTATGAAAATGCCAAGCCCTGGCCGGGAATCGAACCCGGGTCCTCGGGGTGAAATCCCAGTACGCTATCAACTAGGCCACCGAGGCGGCTTGTATAGGCCCTACACATATACTTCATTGCAACTAAAAAGCGCTAAAAGGTTAGATAACTGTAATGCAAATTTTGGCTAATCTTTGAGTTTTCTCAATATTACATTTTCCTAAGACCTATGTGTAAAATCCAAATTAAAGTCACTCATCACAAGAACGCGATAACTGGAAGGTTGATATGTGTTACTCATATTTCCATACGCTTAAAGTCCATTTTTAAAAGGTTAAAATGTGGTAGAAATGAACTTTACCAAAAGAAGAAAAGAATTGAAATTTTGGACATATATTTATTTTAAGCTTTTAAAGTAAAAAAGAAAATTCAAAATTCAGAAGTTGAAATAGGAACTAAAATGTACAAAACATACAATAATCACATTAAAAAGTAGGAATGTTGTTTACATTGAAGACCTCAGCATTAATTAATTAATGAAACTTTGTAGATACTGGTAAAAGGGTTTTCCAGATTTGAGCAGAAAGGGGGAATGTGTTGTGTGTGTGTGTGTGTATATATATATATATATATATATATATATATATATATATAGAGAGAGAGAGAGAGAGAGAGAGAGAGAGAGAGAGAGAGAGAGAGAGATTACGTCTATAAAGCACAATTTGATCCTATCAAAATATAAAACACAGTTTCTGCTTTACGGCACACTCTCTTGGTTGTTCTTGGAATTCACTTGGTTGTTCATAGTTCGGAAAATAACGAACGAAACAAACATTTCTGCGAACATATCGACGACCCACTTATTTTAGAATCTCAATAACGATTTCACAATGCATATTTGGATGCTGAAAGTCAGTAGCGGACACTTTGTATCGAGAGAAAGTGACGAACTGAAAAGAAAATCTGGAAACGATTTTGTGGAAACCGGGATAGTGTAACCATTCAGAAAACACAATAATCAGTTTAATTATTTAGTGAAAAATTTACAGTTGGATTTAATGTAACCCTAATTTTATTTCTAAAAATGGAAAGGTTACATAGTTATTTCTGTATATCATGATTTATAATATCCAAAGGAAGCAGGAAATGTGTTTATTAGCTTCCTTCAGTCAATCAAGCGTGATAAAACGATATAATTATTCATTGTTATTGTACGTTACAGTTACAATACGAAAGTAAAAGTGGGAACCGCCGTAGTTCTGTAAAAGTATAACAGCTGGTAGTATGTTACAAATCTGACCTGTTGTAGGTTCGATTCTAGTGACTATTGTTGCATTTTTACATCGATCTCGTTTCCTCATTAGTCTAACTCGCGTAAATTAAAGATGATAAACCACAGAAAAATTAAAGTAAAAGTTGATATAAGTGTAAAAGAAACGGATGCAATTTGTGTTTAGAAAAATCGGAAATGGTAACAAATTATCAGAAACGAATTTCCAGGTTCAATGTCTTCAATGGCAGTAGCCACTAATGAGGCGAAACTTGGTTGAATTAATGGGTATAGAAAACGTAGAGACAATCATGACGACAAACGGTCATTTCCGGTTCCGTATTCAGAGCGATTAATTTCAAAGTCATTGGTGAGGTGCAATAGATGGAAACTTTGTTGTAGCATTGTTTAAAGCGAATTTCCATTGGAAAATGAATTATTGGAGCGAATTATCGTGATACAATCCACACCCGGAACCTTGAAATGAGCGTTGATTCTGACTTATTGAACACTTTTTGAAAAGGAACATAAAAATGTTGTTGTATACATTTATTATTCATCTATGTCTATATTTCTCTAGCGTTTGAAACTTTTTTTAAATTTGTTTAATAGCAATTTCAGTAACAATTTGAAAAAGTTCATTTTGTAGACAAATATTGTTAACAGTTTTAAAATGGCAGCAAATTTAAATCTTGCAAAAATCGTTCTTTATTTTATACATTTTCCTTTAATTTGATTTCATTATTTTTAATCTTTATTAAAATCATCATTATTAAAATCATTATTATCGTTATTAATCGTTATTTTAATCATTATTAAAATCTAAAATTAACAGTTTACATTATTAAATTTTGTGTAAAATATGCAAATAATATGAATTTTTATACTGGTTAAATGAAAATGTTATAATAACATTTTACAAAGTATAGGATAAAAATATTATTGTGATATTTTATTCTTCTTTACAGTTTAAAACGTTCTCCAGCGTCTTCCGATTCCTTTCTATTGATCTTGATCCAATCTCCCCTCTCTCCTTCCTTATCAATTCTCTCTCTCCATCTCAGTTTCGGTCTTACTCTTTTTCTGCGACCATGTGGTTCCATTTTAGAAACTGATTAGGAAGTCGATTTTCATTCATCCTTTGGACTTGACCAAACCATCGACGTTGTTTTAATGTCGTCTACAATGGTGTGCTTCGGTCCATTTTTTCACGAATTCCTATTACTTTTTTTTATCTTTTTCCGTTTCTATCGACCTGCAGCTCTTCCCCTATAGTCCATTTCTGTAGCTTCAAGGCGTTTTTCTGTTTTCTAGTTTCAGTGGCCATACTTCGCTTCATATGAGATTATTATTTTTTGTATTATATATTCTATGATTATTTAGGTTCGATATTTGTTGATCCTACATGATGCTGTTCAGTAAGGTGTTTCGCCTTTTATCGCTGTGTCCAAGAGTCCATCACTAGTAATTTCATTACCAAATACTTGGGTCCTGTTTCAATAGAAAATTTATTAATTTTCCACTCATATATTCTACATCCTCATGATCCTGCGCTATAACTATTTGATTGTGATATTTTTACTTTTTAGGAATTCACTTCAATTCTGTCGTCAAAACAGCAAGTGGTGCCGACATATTTTCAATTTTATGAGCAACGAATACCCACGGTTTATATTTTATATTTTGTCCTAGTTATAACATCTTTTATGTTTAAACGATGTATTAAAAACTTATAAAACGTTTGTTGTCTCCAAGTGTAAAGCAAGATTATTAAAGTTGCAAAAGTTACAATATTAAGGCAAAAGCACAACCAAATTTTAATCACTTATAAAAACTATATCTGCCAGGTATTTGTTTATTACAACTGCAGCGTTTTGGTCATTCCGTAATGGTCGATTCAATGAGAATTTGCCAGTAACAGTAAGACATATTATTAAATAAAATTAACCTATAAAAATAATTATAGTAAATAAAAATAATTAAGAAACTAAACCCGTTCTTCTTATTCTTGGAGGAGTCGGTGTGTCTTAAATGGTAAGCCACCGCTTAGTCTGCTGCGCCTCTGAACTTGCGTACTTCAAATAAATAGGTTCGAATTTCCAGTTACTCTGTCGTAAGCTTTTCGTTAATGCCGGTCCCTTGTTATCATTAGTAAAAGTGGCTTAAAGTAAAAACGTAAATTTATAATTAGCACTTACGATTCAGAAGTGTCGCTGTCTCCGAGGCCCAGACAAGACCCTAGCATTAACATCGTCACCACAACCACCTGAAACAGTTTTACCACTTAGTAACTAAATTAATTTATATTTACTCGTATTTCCAAAAATGACTGAAAGATTCCACAAAATAATTTTGCTTTCTCAATTCATGAAATAAAAATATATTGTTATCCTGAAGAAAGTTTATGGAAAACCTATAATTCATGAATATATCTGTTTTCAAATTTCCTGAGTTCAAGAATGTTACTTTGGCTTTGGGATGTTTGTTGATATCCATGTCTAAAGGCAAAACAAGTTGATCGATTTCTGTGATATTTGACATATAGCTCAAGGATTCATTTTGCCTATATCTTCCACAAGAAGAACATTTTGCTAAAATATATTGCACAATACAACACAAAATGTTTTCAAATGTAACTCTAAAACAAGTGGTTCGGAAAAGAAAGCCTACATTGGTACAGCTTTACCGAAATTGGTTCCTTTTTCAGATTTTCATGAAATTCTGGTTAAATTTAAAGGTATAACTCAAATCGGTATTGGAAAAGTAAGTTAAATAAATTTGCTGTTTTTAAATAAATCGCAAAGCTAAAATTGCAATCAATAATAATAAACGAAGAGAAGAATAATTTATCCGATTTTGATGAAATTTAGCAGGTTTGTATATCTTTGGTATGTCAATGTGTAGGTTTGTTTATATTTTGAGTATTTTTTTTTTATTTTTCAATTAAGTGTAAAAAATGTATACCTCCTATAACTTGAAATCTATTGAAGCTATTGCAAAAAACTGAAAAAACAATCGGTGTTTTCATTAAATAGATGAATTCTTTAAGGCAACCAAGGTAAGACGTTGAATTACTATAGTTGTATTAAGGCACACTTTGATGGAAGTATTTTTCAATTTCTTATTATTATTTTGTTAACTGTAGCAGGCCAACATTTTAATAAACTAAACCCGAGCTTGCACCAATACAAGTGCAATTTAATAAGCTTTAAAATGTACTATAAAAATCCTTGCTATATATTAGCCTTTAAAATGTTTCTTTTTTTACCATTGCCTTTCCTAAGTTTTTAAGAAATTTTTCAATTTCCTCTATGTTTTTTTTTCAATTTTCCAAAAGTCCACATTTGTGTCTCTCGGGTTTTATGAATTTTGTATGAAACCATTATTAAATAATTGGGAGTTAAACTGATTTTTTTATTATTCAGGATACATATAATAGCCAAATGTATAATCCTAATACTTGATTATAAACTTGGTAACTTGACCTAAATTAAAATAAAATTTGTCAAAGCTAAGAAGCATTAAGACTCAGCAACCTGAGCATGACATATACACCGGTCCTCAAATATAAATATATAAATTTAACAACTCCTCAAAACGTGTTTAGATTTAGATTGGTCCTGGATGTTAATATGATGGCCGCTTTAATTGTTCATTTTCCACTTTAAATCTAGTCTATTGTTACAGGCCATTCTTCAGTTCAGTGGACTTCCATTCAATTCGTAAAACAATTACTTTGTCCAGTTCAATAGCGCAACGTGTCGTCCACTGAATTCAGCAAGAAATAATAAAACAATTGTATAACGGGTCCTGAGCTTTATAAACAAATAGCTGGGACAATGCGCCGCTGCTCGTCACGGTTTCCATAGACGAATTATTCGTATGTAAATTATTGCTACTTAATAGTTTGAGTTGACGAAAACGTTTCTTGAAGTTTTGACACGACATTGTGAAAGACCCTTTCAATTTTAAACTGTGACGAAGCTGTACTTTTAACAAAAAATTCGGTAATTTTGTAATATTTAAACCAGAATGAACATTTTTTTACTATTACTGCTAGCAGTCACTAATAGATACTAGCAGTTGAATAGTGGTCACTGGTAATATTGTTTAAAATATACTCTCATGCTAAATTACATCGAAATCAGTTAATTAGTTTAGTTCTATATTGATGGACGAGTAATATACCTTGCTTTCGAACTGATCAGGGACAATCAAAATCTCAAAACATTTGTTTTTTAAGATCATAATACTTTCTTTATACGTAGTAAAGTAAAATTATCCATTTCAAAACTCTAAAACAAATATTTTCAAACCCAATGAAAATTTTGTTTGTTCTATAAACCTCATGGGATTATTAAGACGTTATATTTAATGAAACTAAAATAATATTTATTTTGTTAATTTTGTAAATCATAAAAGAAACAAAAATAAAATCTACAAAAAATTATAATTATGGAATTATTGAAATGAAATCGTTCCTTTTTAGCAAATTTTAAAAGACGCAAACCCACACCAGGAAATAACCGCCAACCCAAGCGTATATATAAGTGTCTGTTTGCAATTTTGGTGCGATTTTGTTAACACAAAATTTGTTGTTTTGGAAACACTTTGAAAAACACTTTAAATTCCACAAAATCTGTATAATCGATTCAAAATTGGAACTTTTGCAAAATTTAAAAGCTTTAATTTTTTAAGCAGTTCTCTTTTAAATGTAATCAGCGATAGGATATAAATAAATTAGCATTTCATATTTTCAATAAAATTAATTTTAAATGTTAATGTATACTGACTTTTATTATTATTACTATGGTGAAATTAGATATTTTCAAAAAGTTAAAACATAAAGAAGTAGTTGCTTAACAATGTTTTTATCTTATTTTGTAAAATTCAAGAATATTTAAATATAAAAAAGTTTTTTAGTGATAACATTTTAATATCCGTCTAATTATTATATTGTTGTTTTGTAGTTTACTGTCTGAATAATTATATAATTAATTATAGAATTTCTTCTTTAAATAAAAACGAATATTAGTAGTCGTAATATTCACATTAAATTTTAACTAATAATATTTAACATCAGTTAACAATTGAATTTATTACTATTAAATTGTTTTATTGTTTGGTAAAAAAAACTAAACCTTTTTACAATATATCAGCTTGTGTATAATATCATGGAAAAATCTTTACAATTTGATTTTAACACCAAATTTATATAAAAATAATTAATTCTAAATGTGCTTTTAACATTTTTATAAGTATTTTTTCACTCAATAAACACATATAATTTATTGAGGCTTCAAAATAATAAACGAATAATTGGTTTAGCAATATCACAACTGTTATAATTATTGATGTACTATTTACAAATTTTAAATTCGAAAACCAAAATTGAATGAATAATCCTCGAGATATTTCCGCTAACCGCTGTTATTATAAGACTTAACAACGTGTAATAAAATAAAACTTAATAAAATGAAATAAATGTAGCTCAGACTATAACGATGTAAATGCACGAGTATTTACCGTTGCAAGTGAGAACTGGAGCGCCATCTCGGTGTACGTCTGACGCCTGATTGGGCACAACTGACTGTCGCCATTCAATGTACTCTATTTAAAGCCGCGACCCCACACCCGGATTATTACAGAAAATATCCAATGAAGCAAAAAAAAGACACTTGTCGACTTCCTTTCACAGCCAGGAATGGTAAACGACCTGTTTTTTTTTATTTTATTTTAGTTGCTAAAATAGTTCATCCATTGTTGACTTTATGGCCAATAATGCCTGCAATTATCGGGTCGGTGTAATGTTGCCGTCTGGATTGTTAGTTACAGTTCAGGTGCCTGTGGGGTTCAGAAGACTAATAAAGTGCTTTAAATAGTTTTAAGTTCTATGGGCCTGGCGTTATTTGTGATTTTGTTTTTTTTCTAAAAATTTCGGCGATGAACTGTTTAGTGAGATTTAATCTAGGTAAGACAATCTTTTGAAAATTTTACTTTATTTTCGGTAATTGCTTTTACAAAAGTATTTTCGGTGGGCGAACTCAATTGCAGAATGTATATATAAACATTGCAGAAATTTAAACACTTAGAATTGACAAAGATTTTAAATACTTTCCTTGTTTATTTCTATAATTTTGTAGACTAAAACTTAAAATTATACTATTTAATTCAACAAATTCATAAAACAATTTTAATTATAATACTTTTAAGATTTACGTACTTTTGTATTATAATATTAGTACTTTCAATGGAATAAATAATTACTGCAACATAAATTACTTCTTTGTTGCTTTGTAAATATTACATAATTTTCGTATAATAACAGTGAACTTGTAATTCTTTAAATATTTTTGTATCCTAACTTAGTACTTATCAATTTTGAAATAATTTATATAGGCCTACCAACATAGTATTTTAACGCATTACATACTTATTATCCTTTAAACTTTTTCGTATTTTAAGTTAGTACTTTTCAGTCCAGAAATATTTTACATGACCCTATTAACATAGTATTTTTACTCTTCAAATCTTTTTCTTAACAACGTATCCTAACACGGTAGCCTAATTGTTAGGTTACACTTTAAATAATTTTATCATATTAAAGTAGAACGTTTCAAAACCGATGTACTTTTATATAGACCTACTAACATAGTATTAATTCTTCAAATTCTTTTTGTATCGTAACTTAGTATTTTTCATGTTCAAAAATGTTTTCTCTATTTTAATAAGGTAGCCTACTTGTTATTCTTCAAATACATTTCTTATCTTAAATTAATACTTTTCAATCTTGAAGTGTTTTTAAATATGTCTACTAACAAAATATTTCTCATTCTTCAAATTTTTTTGTTATCATAACATAGTATTTTTCACTTTAAAAAAGTCTCTGTATCTTAACATGGAACCTACTTAGTATTCCTTAAATATTGCTTTGTATCAAAAATTAGAACTTTTTAATTTTGAAATAATTTTATATAGACCTACTAACATAGTATTGTCCATCCTTTAAATTCCTCTTGCATCATAGCCTGGTCTATTTCACTTTAAAAATTATTTTTGTACCCCAACATAATAATCCCTACTTCTCACTCTTTAAATAATTTTTGTATCTTAGTTTAGTAATTTTCAATCTTGAAATGCTTTAATACTTCTCATACTTTAAATTATTTTTCACAATATTTTTCAAACTGTAACTAGGTTGTTTCTGTATCTGAATATGGTAGCCTAGTTGTTATTTTTTAAATACTTTTCATTTCTTAACTTTGTTCATTGTAGTCCGATTTTGTAAGTGATCTTACAGCATATGGGTTTATTTTGTTGCATGTTTGAGAACGTAGTTGGTACATACTCTCGAAACGTCGTGTATTTCTTTATGTAAACACAAATGATCAACAATTTCCAAATAAAGTGTAATAATAAAATAAATATTCCATCAAGCAACAATTTTAGAAGTAATACTACATAATATGTTTTAAGATTTGTATGGTTTTTATATCCCGTTATAGTAATTTTCGTTAAATACTTAAATACTATTTATTCTATCATAGATCATTTTACGCTTTACATTGTACTTTACTATATATTTTTATATACTACACATTCACACATATATTACGGAATACTTTTCTCGCTTCTAATTATTTCTGTGTCGTAACTTAGTATTTTCCCGAAAAACCCATTAATTTTTTTTGACAGTTTATTAAATGAAAATTAACCTAATTTATGATGTATATTAATATTAAACAGTAAGTATATTAACTGTTTCGTATGCTATAAGGTGTATTACTGCTAATTATAAAGTCTATTCAAGTTAAGTTAAATAAAGAATTCTAGTTTCCGTTAATATTCACAGACAAAAAAACTCTTCATACAATATTTTGCTTTTTACTTTGAGGTTTTAGATTATAACAGACACGGAACGCTCTTAGGTTGTGCAAATTTGTTCTTTATAATAAGACCAGACGGACTTAAAGTCAAATAACGTGCCGCAACTAAATGTTGAAATGATATTTCAGTAAATTCTTATTGTGAACTTCAATTCAATTTTAACTTTTGATAAAGAAAAAAAAATATTATTTTTTCCTATTTGTCTTAGCTAGAAACTCTACTAAAATTTAGGTTTCCAAAACATTTGTGAATTTGGTTTAAGCATATTTATTTAAAATGTTTAGCGAATATGTATGTTTCGCTATGTTTTGTTTTCTAAACAAATTATAATAAAAATGTTTGAAATATTTTTTATATCCAATTTAAAATTAAATTTTCAAAAACTGATTAACCTTCCGTATTTTTTTTGTATGTAC
The DNA here is from genome assembly GCA_022606455.1 of Callitettix versicolor. NCBI lineage: Eukaryota > Metazoa > Arthropoda > Insecta > Hemiptera > Cercopidae > Callitettix > Callitettix versicolor. The sequence goes on from CM040183.1 coordinate 45,575,871, forward strand.
TTGCATGTTTCTTATATTTTCGTCTATTGGTACGTTATTCATTTGTATGCAAGCTGAACTGTTTTTATAAGTTGAATCCCACTATAGTTTGAAAATGTAAAAACCGCTTTTAATATGTGTCGTTAATTTCAATGAAAAATGCTATGGTTATGTTAAATGGAACAAACTATACATAATCAAATGATCTATGAATACGATACATCGATCAAGGACGTAGTATTTTTTTTTTAAGGCGAAAAGCATATTAAGTCTATTATCGCCTCCCTAAATGTAAGTGTAAGTGTAAAGTGTTAAAATCGTAAGTGTAGTGTTGTAAGTGAAAGCTGTGTTACTCGGGTACCGCGAGGGACATCTAAATCCTCTCAATAGGTGCAGCTAGCCTGCACCCCCTGCGGGGTAGTATTTCAGACATACCGTAGAGAGCATTGCAAAATGCAATAATTAATTCCACCATTAAACAATTATTACTTCGATTTGACAACTGAAATTGAAAAAAACCTGATTCAGTAAATTGTATGTATACAAAATGTCACGACAACCAATAAATTAGTTTAGATTTCTATTTCAGACAAATATACACAATTTTAATTTTATAGATTACATTTTGTAAAAGATTAATATTAATCCAAAATAATTGTTAAATATTTGGCTCAAGTTTTTAGTTTGGTTGCATTCTCTTGCAACAGTGAATACTAGTTCAAAGGATATTAGACCTTGCAGAATATTTTGAATCAATTGCTTGGCGACCACTCTATGACAACTATTTATGGCACTCGTGATCTTTTCCGCCAATTTAACAAGTAACCGTAATATTTAGAAAAATATTACTGGACCACCTTTATTGGAAATTTAAACGGAAATTGACCACCTATTTTTCTATGATACGGTTAAAATTATAATAGGTCTTGCCTTTCAACCAGTGTTATAGGAAACACTCAGAAACTACATTCGTCATTGTTAAACCAGAAGCCGCCATCTAGAAACGGAAGTGTATAGGAAAACATTTTACACATGTGTAGTTTGGGTTTTATACAAGACACCTTCGTACCAAATTTCAAAACAATCAATAAATGAGATTGGCCAAATTCAATTTGCGTCTTTGTTAAATTTGAAGCAATCATTTTCAAAAGGAAATTAATGGGATTAAAATCTTACACATAGAGTTCAGACTGCATATAAAGTGCTTTTGTGCTAAATTTCAAAATAATCGGTCAATACATTTGGCTACAACTGTTAATTTGTTTAAATGTTTAAAACTGAGTAACAAACACACAAATGAAATGTCGAATGATCGAAACAGAGACGCTCGCTTCGCTCGGAAGTTATTTACAAAATTGTAAATACAATATTTATTTTGTTTTTGTGAATTATTTGGTCTACTATTTAAATTTATTTTACATAATCTTGCGCAGAGAATCCCGCCTATGCAAGGAAGGTAAATATAAACTACAAGTTTACATTATATTTCGGTCTCTTTCCCACCAGTCCGAAAACAGGTGTTGTCTAATTACCTATCTTTAGTAAAACTGGTTTTACCTGATCAATGTAGATTGCTATATTTCAATTTTTTTTTAGTTTTGTTTAGTAATGCAGAAGTCACTCCAAAAAAGAAACGTCAAATTTTCTTTAACAACTCTGTCAGGCGCACTTAGGCAAAATGAATGCACATCAGTAGACTGCTAAAAACATCGTCTCGTAGTAGTTGGGTAAAAATATCAATCAGGCGCAATTAGGCAAAATGATTGCACGCCTGTGTGTCAGTAGGCCATCTCAGTTTATTGGTATCGGTTCATGAAAATATTATATAGTTTAATGTTTATGAAATGTATAAAAAACCATTTTTTTCTTTATTGAAAAATAAGTTGGGCCCGTTTAAATGTATTCTCACTTCAAAAGTCATATATATATATATATATATATATATATATATATATATATATATATATATATATATATATATATATATATATATATATATATATATATATATATATATATATATATATATATATATATATATATATATATATATATATATATATATATATATATATATATATATATATATATATATATATAAGACATCAATTTTTATTATCTTGTATTTTATTTTTCAAAACGAAAGCCAACTTTGGTTTAGATACAATTTCTTTCTTCTTCCCTTCGTTTCACCCTCTTTGGGGTACGCTGAATTAATCATTTCTTGCGCGCTGTACTTTTCTTTGTTCCCAGTAGCTCTTCATTCTTTCCGATCTTCTTTTCCTCTCCTCTTCTGAAATGATAGCTTTAGGTTTTATTTTGGCTTTATCTTGGAATCTTATTCTTTCGTCTTTGGTAATTATCTTAGCAGTTTGGTCAAGCAATGAATCTTCTGTAATTTTTAATTCTATTAGGTCTTTTTTCAATTTCTTTAAACCAGTTCGGTTTTGTTTTACGATTATGGAAAAAATCAAACACTTGTTTCGTTAATCTATTAGAGTTCATTCTAAGAAGATGGCCGTAAAAATTTATTCTCCTTTTTCTCATAGTATCTGACAATTTTTCAATTTTCTTGTAGAGAGCTTCATTTCTTATATATACTACCTTATTATCCTGAAATTTTGTTCCTATAATTTTTCTTAAGATTTTCCTTTCCGTTATTTCAAGCTTTTCTATCTGGCCTATGCGATTCATGGTTAATGTTTCTGCTGCGTACAGTGCTTCCGGTTTGATCACTGTTTTATAATGTTTAATTTTGGACCCCACAATTTCTTTCATTGAACAAATATTAAAAAAATATCTAAATAATATTTTTTTTATATCACAATAAGTATTTCATAAAACTTTTTATATTATAATTATGCATTATGTTGTATTTTTCAAGATGGTGGTAATGTTTACATTATTTGAGATATTAAACTTAACACTGACCATCTTTTGAAAAAAATATAAATAAAAGAGATATGGGATGGAGTTACGGTCTATCTATGAATGAACCTAGGCTATTTGTAGTCAGTAGGTAGACGCTAAACCTAATTTCTCGAAATGGAGTTTATTTACCAAGCGAAGCTAGGTTTCTGTTCAACTCGGCAATTTGGTTTGTGTGTTTACTTGTTACGCAGTTTTGGCCAAACGCATTGACCGATTTGGTTGAAATTTGATACGAAAGTACCTTGTACAAAGCTCGAACGACTTATGTGTAAGATTGTTTACTATTCACATCCTTTTCAATATGGCGGCCACTGATTTAACGATGACGAGTGTACGCAGTTTTGGCAAAACGCATTGACCGATTGCTTTGAAATTTGGTACACCTTAGTATTACCAAGTACGATAAAACTTGAGCGACATATGTCTAGGATTGTACCTATTTACTTCAGTTGGTATATAAATGGCGGCCTCTGATTTAACAATGACGAGTGTAGTTGCTCATTGTTCGCTGCAATACTGGCGAAACGGCAAGAACTATCAATTTTGACCGCTTCGTGGAGAAAGAGCATAACATTTTCCAATGAAGTTGGTCCAGTAACTTTTTTCTAAATATTAAGATTACTGGTTAAGTTGGCGGGAAATATTACGAGCGAGTCGGAGCGCTGCCGTAGAGTGTGACCAAGCAATTGATCAAGGTACTACGAGGTCTACTGTCCTTTGAACTATTAGTACGTATATTCCCAAAACATAAAAATAGTCAAGTCTGAACGGCCGAGCCGAGGAAAGTACGTTTTTGACTGAGTATTAATCTTGACAGCATGCAGCAAACATGTGATATCAAGTCTCTCCTCATACCGTGCGGAGTTTTACGCTTTCCAATTCATGTAAAATGCACAAACTCGTCCGTGTTTGGTTTTTCACAAAACTGTCTTATTTTTCCATGAGACCCGACCACAGCGGTACTAACAAGCGTTGCCAATATCCTAACGTTTGATTTCATGGAATGTTGGTAGCCGTGATCTTGGATGACGTAATGCGCGCGCATTCTGTACGCCTTGCCGGGTAATGGGCTAAAACAATCTCTCATAAAACTACGGATGTAAAACTTTCACCGTTCAATATTTCCGGTGTACAGAACCGTTTGTCACAAGACCGGAAGAGGGTTTCAATCTGAAATAATGACAATTGTTTGTAACTGCTTCTTCCGTATGCGTGCGTTAATTAGAAAAAATAATTAAAATTATTTCTGAAGTGGATCATGGCGTTAATTAGATTTGATATTGTTAATCTGAGAAAAAAGTAAAAGCTCATTGGCATTTTTTTTAAGGCGAAAAGCACATTGGGGCTATTATCGCCGCCCAAAATGTAAGTGTGAGTGTAAAGTGTTAAAATCGCAAGTGAAGTGTTGTAAGTGTAAGTGTGTGTTAGACTCAGGTACCGCGAGGGACCTCTCAATAGGGGCAGCTAGTCTGAACCCCCTGCGTATATACATATATATATATATATATATATATATATATATATATATATATATATATATATAAGTTGATGAGTCCCACACCGAGAATTACGTACGGTCTCCTGATTGTATATAATACAAAGCGTCTCCCATATACCCTTGGGGAAAATCTACATCTAGACTTTTAACCTAAAAATAAAATAATACTTTTAGTACCTATCCCTTATTAACAAATTTCCAATGGATAAATAAGCTTTTGTGGGCAGCCATAATGGTAATATCCAGACCCATGGCCTTGAAATGAGCACTGATCCTGACCTATACATTCCTTTTTGAGGGGTCGTTAAAATTGTGTATATATTATCACACTAATGTTTGCAATTTTTGTCTGATTTAATTCAAATTTGTACCAAAATCGATTATAGGTAATAGCTTGTACAAGCTCGTTAACCAGCAAATTCGTGTAAAAGTTTCAAGGTGGCAGGCATTTAAATTCTATAAAAATTAACTACATTTCTATCTAAACGTTTTTAAAGAACCGATTTTAAAGAATCATCTTTAAAAACTGCATAAATTAACATTTTTAATTTTCAAAATACATTGAAATTATGTTTTTTTACGGCTGTCAGTCTATTTTCGTATTTTCAATGTAATTTTTAAGTTATTATTGTTAATTATGCGGATTTAAATGCTGATTATTAAGGTGACATCAGGATTTCAAAAAGTGTAACAAAAAAATGCTTTTTTGATTATTCACTTTTATTAAGTCAGCGAGACATCTGCGGGTCGCGATTATTTTTGCGTAAGTTTTAAATTGTATTTTTTTTTTTTTGCTTCTTTTTTTCGAGAATACTTAAGGGTTTGTTAATTACGGAAATATGTATTAATTCGGTTAACGCTCCTAGTTGAAGAGTTCCAAGTATCTCTATATTTTTTAGATGATTTTCGCAATTATCGTTGGCCTACTGATTTTCTGTGTTTATCAGTCTGATTTGGTTCATTTTATGATCACGCCATTATCTCATTTTTCTTCCTCATTATTTTTTCGCCTCTATGTCGTTCCTCTTAATAAGTTTTCAATGTATCAAGTAATGCTTTCTTTTGTTTACCATTTAATTCTTTACATAGCTTTAATTGCAATACAGATATTACGTATGTACTAAATTTTAAGGGACTATTATTCGTAAACGAGTAGTTCTATAAAAAATAGCCGAACATAAAAATCTAAACATTTAGTATAGAATCAGATAATAGGCTACCATAAAAATGTAACATCCAAGAAAGAAATTAAAATGTTGGCAATCTTATTAAAAAAATGACGGTTATTTCTGAGAGTTAAAAGACATGTTTTTAAGCCATGAGAAAAGTGTAATTTTATGTAACTTGTCATCCTATTTTCTTCATTAAAAAATACCGAGAAATCGACAAAATTGTTTAATGTAAAACCAATTAAGACTCCAAGTGAAAAACACTTTTATAAATTTGGGGATTGATAAATCTCAAAACCGATTTATTTTACGCCCTCCATACCATCTGCAAAATTTCTATAGTTTCTCTATAAAGTAAAAATAGGTCGGTAGTGACAGTTGCAAGAACAGACAGACAGACAGAACGTAAAATCCAAATTGATTTGTCTTGTAGCAGTGACACGTAGGAACAGTAAATGTTTGGAAAACTTGGACAGTTTGTCAGTTTTGTTTGGTGAAAGGTGGGACCATTGTTTCGGGCAAGAAGGTATTTTGGTTGCGTGATTCCGCGAGCATTGTTACGTGTTGTGGACAAGCACAGCCTACGGTAAACCAAAGCGTTCTATCCGCAAGTCTACTGACCGTCTACCGCAGACGGTATTGTAGGCATCGTATTGTCGACTGCAGCGTGGGTGCCAACTTAAGTATAAAAAAATCTGGATGTGGTAGTCACAATGAATTTTTTTGATTTATTGTATGATTCTTTAAAAGTCATCAAAAAAGTTTCTATTTAGTTTCATTATCTTAATTCTAAAGAGTTAAAAATTATTTCAATAGTGTCAAGAATGTATAATGAATTCCAGTGGCTGGCATATCCGTGATGTATCGATCGGTTTGCTGCATCGATCTTTAAACTTGCGCGATTCAAGGTCATATTGATATTGGGGTTACTGCCGTAAGCTTTACCCTTGCCGTTAATCAATCGCCTTACTGGTATTAAGTGTGGGGAAATATACTATGGGAAACTAAGGGAAATATAAGAAACCCACCACTGCATTATTTCTTAATATTCAATATCATGCAAACTAATTCATAGCTAATCATTTTACGTGACCTATATTTAATTAGTTCAGAACTTAGTTCAATGTAATTTGGTATTATTAAATATAGTTTTTCATTTCACTATTCAAGTTGTCAATCCTTAGCTATCTTGTAATCACTCGTACGCAATTCGTCTGTATACATATTCATTAGTATAAACCATTTTGAAAAGTATACAACTATTTTCATTCGTGGATAAACTTTTACCGTTTAACTCGTTACAACCTAATGAGTGAACATAGTAACGAGTGAATTACAATTAACTCGACTCCCTGAGCCATCAAGGTTTGATTTCATTTAGTTAATTAATGGCTTCGCTGTTTAGTTTTACAAATGGATTTTAATTAGTTTAATTAAGACCTGTCAACGCATTGAACTGGTGAATAAATCTCCGACGTTGCATCTGTGTTGATGCAAATATATACGCTAAACTTAACTTACTTACTGTTTGTATTAGGTCAATGATAAAGATTACATCATAATCATTATTGATAGGTTAACTTATTGTTTTGTATATTAAAATAATTATTGACTTCAGCCTTACTATAATTTAAGCTAATTATTTTACGGGTACTGACAATTTTATAACGTTGTCGTTCGAGTATCTTACAAGGCAACAAGACCACAAAATCAATCATCGTCTATCAGCCAATCCAATAATGAAATGAATTTTACTAAAGGAGCATGATAATTTTGTCCAATTATTTATTGATTCATTTTTACAAAATTTTACATTTTTGATGCCGAGAAACAAATTTTTTGTCAGTTTCCAAACGAAATTTTTGAAAAAACCTATTAATTTGAAATAACATGAATACTACACAATGTTACTGTGTATTTTTTTTAGAAAAACGCTTCGTCTAGAATAAAACTTAAGTTTAACTACCACTAAGGGTCACGTTCTTATATTCGCTAAATTTATTGTTCCTTGAGTAGGAGTGGCGGTCACGTTGTTCGATAAAATACATACGTAAGCCCAATTTATAGTTATTGATAGACTAATGACAAACTTATCCAAAAAAATGACAGAATTTTAGACTTTTTTTTTGATAAGTGTGATGATCAATACCTTGACAAAATAAAAATATATTATCCAAATTCTTTATTAATAGGCAGACGTAACGGTCAAGTTCTTAGACAAAAATGACAGAATTTTAGCAAAATCCAGCCAAATAGATTGTTATATATTTTGCCTATGGATTGATGTGGTGATCAATTTCTTTGAAAAAATACATATTTGCCAAATTCTTTGACTCTGATAGTCAAGATAGTTACATTCTTATTCAAAGTCGAAAAATCATACAGGTTTAAAAATTGTTTGGGTATGAATATTTGAGATGGCAGTGGTAAAGTTACTTTACAGACTAAAATTATTGTATAAATCAAAACTATGGTTACGTAGTTGACGTTTTAATAAATTTAAGATCGCGCCCGCGTCCTTGAAGCGCATAAAAATTAGCACTAGGTTTCATTGGAATTGTAAAATAACAATTAAGAATATCTTAACACCGATAATAATGTTTAAAAAAATTTTTTAAAGGACTTAAATGTATAATTTTTCATCAGTCATTGTTCATTTTGAAGTAAATTTTAAAAAATTCGTTTTATAAAATGTTTGTTTATGTTATTAATTTTTATTCCTTTTTTGAAATGTGCTTCCATCACATAGGGGAGACATATGTGCAATAAAGTGCAATAGGGGAAAACGTTTCGACCGGGAAATACAAAAGTGAACGAAGATTGCAAAACTCGTGTCGCGGTGCTTGCACATCGTCCGGAACTAGTGACGTCAGCATGTTGCGTCCCCTACAAAAACTATAGCTGGTCCTTGGTTATGCAACACCTGAGCTGGTTAGCTTCTGGAAACAGTTCTATTGCAGAAAAACCAGTACATTCAAAGAGTTAGCGATGCGGCTCGGTATTTATAACATTGTTTTCACAACCTCTAAACGTATGAATGATTTTATACATAAGATTGTATATAAATAATTTTCAGTCTCTTGGATTTCTCTTCTGCTCGATCATGAATATTTGTGTTGTAATGGTTGATTTATTATGTCTGATTGTATTTGCAGTCTTAAAATTGATGTCTCATTTCTTTCACACCTCGTCCTGCTACTACACAAATAAAACCTATTTACAAGCATTTATAAGCGTACACCATCATTTGCACTAACCATCTTCCTTATCACATTTTTCAAAGCAATTTTGAAGGAGTATCAAAAGTTCACGAGGCTTTTCTTACCTTATGATTGGAATAAGAGTCCTCAACGCCAGAGGGTCTTAAGATCCGACCACAAAAAATTGTATTGTCATCTATTTACCTTATTTAAGGTGACGATGTGTACATGTTGTCACACGAGGATTTCTTATGATGTTATGGTATCTTAATACCTTATGGAGAATAAATAAGTCCATTCATTTCATTTATGAATAATGACTACTATTTTTTACACAGTATAAGGTGGTAAGTAAGGTTTTTTTCAGTGATTATATACTCTAAAACTGTGTGTGTGTGTGTGTGTGTGTGTGTGTGTGTGTGTGTGTGTGTGTGTGTGTGTGTGTGTGTGTGTGTGTGTGTGTGTGTGTGTTTTTTATGCCCAGAAAAAGTGGACGAATCTTTTATAGACTACCTACCTATGGTAGGGTACCGTCACTCTTCTGAATGTGGGACTCAAGTTAAGTTCAAAATATTTCTATCCACTAAAAAAAACACCAAAAGCATTTCTCTTCTGCAAAACACCTCATGGAACTGCCGTCAGATATTACTTCGCGGGGAGAGACTGGCTGTCCGCTATCCATCCAGAGCGTTGGCTCTCCTCTCTTGATCTTCAATCCTCAGCCTATTCATGACCACTATGGCTAATCCTACAATGGCTCTTTACTTGGCCTCTGAAGTCATCATTGTTGCAACCAGATTTCCCGGTGCAATGCTGCCTCGCCGATATATTTGCAGGTTCATCCTCGTCGAATCTCTGACAGCGGAAAAAATACTTCCTTCGCATCTTCCTTCACTGTTATTATCTAGAGGGGACAAGCCGAATCTACTTCCAGCCGGAAATGGAACAAGTAAACTCGGAAGCAACCGTGTCCAGTTAGAGCCTGTGTGAGTAGAAGTCGACCTCTCCATGCTCCCTGATGCACCAATCCTGAATGTTGCTTATGAGTTGGTGCGTCTATCGTACGTTTGCTGATTCGTCCCACCGTCGCTGTCAGGTTCTTAGGGTCCGATTTCACTCCTTTTTAATTGCCACTGCGCTCGCTGTGTGTGTGTAACTGAATATATGAATGAAATTTCAGATTTTTTTTACTTTAAGACGAAAAGCACATTGAGGCTATTATCGCTGCCCTAAATGTAAGTGTGAGTGTAAAGTGTTATAGTCGCAAGTAAGTGTGTGTTAGACTTGGGTACCGCGAGGGACGCCTAAATCCTCTCAATAGGTGCAGCTAGTCTTGTACCCCCCTGCGGAGTATAATTTTAGAATCCATAAATACATTTTCAACTATATGTATTATTTTCACTGTTGTTATTGCTTTTAATGTAAGAATGATACTACACAAATTTTAGGACTCACAAAATACGAGTCTGGCAACGCCCTTGACTTATAACAACAATATAAGAAATAGTAACTGATTTAAACCTAGATCTGTACAATATAAAATTAATGGCATTATTTTTTTGACGTCTTTTACAGTGTCAAAAAGACGGGGGGCATTTCTTTTCACCTTGTTGAAGTCATACTTTGAGAAACTTACATCAGCATCCCTTTTGCATTCATTTCTTAACGTCTTTTACAGAGTTAGCATTTCTTTTCACCCTGTAGATGTCATATTTTGAGAGGCATCAATTTTTTTTCTCAAATATTAAAATTTAGAGACGTTCCGATAAAAGAAGTATCTTGTCTGGCAAAAGATGACTTTTTCAGAACCTTGAACCGTCGAATTGGTCTTGACAGTCAGGGCTGGGTACGTATGATAATTACCCTGTCATTTTTTACATTGGACTAACATTACCGCATTCGACAGCCTTTCGCTCAACCTTGGCGAAATGCAATGTTAACTTTAGCAAGTGCAAAACAAACTTTCCCTTTCAAATTACAGTTTTTACAACTTTTACTTTCGTTTGATTTACTTGGAAATTCCGACAGACTCTATTTATCCGTTCGTTCACTATCCAAATGTAATTATACTGTATTAGTTATTTCAAAAAAGAAACGGTGTTGTTATTTTCAGTCTATGAATACCAGTGGAAAGTCACCGACATTAACACGAAGTAGTCACTCATTGACATTAAAATACACAGCCATTTATATTTACTAAATACACTAGAAACAAACGTTTAGTAGCCAAACAATAAGTGTGCCTGGCTAGTCTTCTTAAAACTCCCGATGAAAATAAATTAGAAATCAAATTTTTAAATACGTAGAAGTCATTCAAATTTTGAAGTCACTCTTTTAAAAGTTTACCAAAATCAAATTGTGTGCCACGTCTGAATTAAATGGGAGCAAATTTGCAAATTCCCTCTGTAAAAATATTTATGAATTTTTGAGAGTGTACTTTATTTTAAAATGTAACATTTAAACAAGCAGAACAAAGCCATTCTCATTAGGTTTTTCAAAAAGGCATAAAAAGTCAATTTATATACACAGTGAACAAATAAATACTCTTACGTTTTGATCGTTTGTAGCGCTGTCACATTTAGGGCGAAAGGAATTAGGCTTCCTCTCACCACTGTCCTGTCGTTTCCAGTCGTCATTTGGACTTAGGACATTGTACTTTAGAGGCAGAAGTTTTTGTTTCCTTTTTTCAAAAATAAAAGTTTTGTGATTGTATTTCAAAAAGATTTGCAATTACTCCGCGTAATTAAAATATTCCCAATTGGATATTTTGTAATAGGTCGAGGTAGACGTTTTGCCTTCGAGAAAACATCTGGCCAACCTAGAAGTGTTTATACGCTGAGGATAGCCAAACTGTGAGCCTGTCTGTTTTGCTGCACCCGTTGAACTTTCCATAGAAAGTGTACAACAAATTTTACAGAATGACCTAAGCTTTTATCTTTAAAAAAATATAGTTGTCCAAGAACATAAGCGAACAGTTACTATGACATCAACAGCCATGTGGAAACATTCTTTAAATTATCTTATGTTGTAGTTTTGTAAAGTAGTGTAGTAACCCCGCAGAGGGATGAAGACTAGCTGCACCTATTGAGAGGATTTAGACGTCCCTCGCGGTACCCAGTCTTAACACACACTTACACTTACGACTTTAACACTTTACACTCACACTTACATTTAGGGAGGCGATAATGGCCTCAATGTTCTTTTCGCCTTAAAATAATACAAACAAGTAATTTAAAGTAGTGAAGCATATTTTCATTTTAGTGTGTATGTAGTCAAACAGAATTTATATTATTTCAAATATATAATTTTATTCTCTTTGTTATTTTACTGCACTTTTTCTGTTTAATTTTCCGCAAATTATGTTTAATTTTCTAAAAAAAACCTGGGTTCCTATCACTCTTAGAAAAAAATGTTTCGAGAGTTATTGTTAAAAAACGAAAAATAAAATGTTATGACTCACAACTCAATATCACAAAAGAGAATTTGATTCCAAATTTTAAGTAAAAGGAATTCATAGCTCAGAAGTAGAACGCAAAAATCGAAACTGAACCATTTAATTTGTCGTCGGAAATATTTCGATTTATTCTCCAACCTTACTTTTTGATTTTTGACTTTATAATCGTACCTCAGCGAAGTTATTAATCATTTTTATATTATTAAAGTTCAAAAACCACTCATTCACTCACTCATTACAAAATCTCTATAACTATAGAGCCTACTAAGTTGAACTCAGCTATATAAGTTATCTTGGTTTTTAAGCACTGGCTAAGAAGCGGTTTTAAAAAATTCCAATCCTAAAACAGTAAAAACGGACAATACATTTTATCTCCAAAAATCTCCACATCTACAAACTTAGAGTGTAATGTATAACCTTTGTTTACTTTAAGCTTTGTACGAGTAGGTGTACAAAGAAGAGTTTTTCAAAATTTAAAATAGGACGAATTTTTAATTTTCAATCGCAGGGGTTACAATTTTGTGTGAAATATTCTCTTGAATTCTAGGTATAGTTTCACAAAAAATAAAATTTGAAATAAGGGTTAAAATGTGTAACGAAAAAAACAATAATGATTTTATCTTTTCCTTAATCTATGGGATGTTGGAAGCTGAAACATTTTTTTTTAATATCTTTCAGTTCTAGCAGCCTATTAACTAAAACGATCGTTTGCCAAAAACTGTACCCCTAAGTGATTGAAATAGAGGTTTTTACTTGTAAAAAAAACCAAAACACTATCTCTCGTATCTTACCTCGCCTACCTGTTGATTGTTCACGTGATAACACTCAAACGAGAGCGGAAAACTAGTAATGTTGTTTATAAGGAGATTTTTAATTAATCAAATTTGTAAGTACAAAAAAAAGTCTTCAAAAAATTTCACCTGAATGGTTGAAGTGAGATAAATTTCAGTATTTTAATCGATGACCAAGCCGAGACAGGATAATACAAATCTTTATATTTATTATTAACATTTTTGTAGATTCCGATCATGACTCACTTTGTTGTCACTAGCTTTCGGGCTTCTTTAGATAAATACGTGCAGCTATCTAGCTGAAGGGAAGAAAACGAATTTCCAAAAGCATTTTTTCCTTAGGACATTTTGAAATTCTGGTTTTACCATCTTAAAGAGCATTAAAATCTGCATATATTACGATTAAAAATTGTTAAATTACATTAATTTCAACTTATTTTGAAAATCCAAAACTCTAATTTATGCGGTCTTTAATGCTGGTTACGATGGTTAAATCGCGTGTTCAAAAACATTACGCATTTTTAAAGGTTTCAAATGGCCGTTATTTTGTAACGACGAATTTTACACAGTTAACAAACTTGTTCAAGCTATTACCAAAGTCGATTTTTGTGCTAGAATTAAACCAAATCTGACCAAAATTGTGAAGATGATTGATGGGGCTAAAACAACACACACACACACACACACACACACACACACACACACACACACACACACACACACATATATATATATATATATATATATATATATATATATATATATATATATATATATATATATATATATGTATGTGTGTGTGTGTGTGTGTGTGTGTGTGTGTGTGTGTGTGTGTGTGTGTGTGTGTGTGTGTGTGTAATAGACCCTTAAAAGAGATATAGAAGTCAGAATTAGTGCTCATTTCAATATCACACGTTCCAATAGCTAATTTTTCCAATGGAAATTCGATAATCATTGAACGTGAGATAGTTTGTGTAACATTTTTGCACCATGTTAACTCGCATGTATACAAGCACGAACACTTCCTGTTGGAAAAGCTTTGGAAAGCCGAAGTTGTTTACGATCTGCAGTCAAACTGATTCACAAGTCCTTCACCGGAGCCAATTAGCGCCAAGCTGTTGCATAGTTTGCCATCGATAAAACACACGAGGGATGAGGCCGCCGCGTACATGCACCTGCAAGGCCGTGAAGTGCATCGGGAAAGTGTATAATACTCCCCGGAGAAAGTGAAACTGCAGCAGTTGCATTACTTTTACTCAACACTTATTGGTTATTTAAATTCTCAGTAGCAGGTCTCACTGCAAGTAGCGCGTGAAATTAATGCATTAAGGCAAGTTTCTGAAGGTCGTATGATAACGTGAGTACTTTACCTGTCAACGTATACAAAATGATTCCAAAAGACAGTTTTCCAGAAAACTTTGGGCTCATTCTTCAGGTAAAAATAATCTCGGATCACAACTGTCTATCTGTTGAGAAGGACACAAATTTCGAACAATAGCCTCCATATCTTACCCATTTTCAAAATCTGATAGTAGCGATATTATTTGAAAATATTGGCATTTTACGCTTTTAAATTACATTAGAAATATGAACACAAATTTTGAAAATTTGAAGTACTAATTAAAGCTGATTATTCTTGTGAAATCAGAATTACAAAAAAAAGTTATATTTCATTAGAAAATGAGCTATTGGAGTTTATCATGGTAAGACTCAAACTCGAGACTTCCCAATGAGCGCCAAATCTCAAGTTCACGCGCGAGAGCGTCTGCGTGAATTACGTAAATTAACATTCTGAGTCTTCAGAATCCGTTAGGATAAGAAAATTAATTTAATTTCAGGATTCATTTTCGTATTTTCAGTGCAATTTTAAAGTTTATATCGCTAATGCGTGCAGATTATAATGGTGTTTGTGACGGCGAATTCTGAGTTTAAAAAGAGGGTAACAAAAAAATACTTTTTTCAAAATTCGCATCTATACGTCAGCAACGGTTGAACGAAATTTGCTGGGTACGAATTGTGTCAAGTTGAATAAAATTTGACCAAAGTTGCAAGTTGTTATCCTAAAGGTGATATGTGGGATCACAATCAGTGCTCATTTCGATGCATTGAGTCTGAGTTTTACCAAGATGACCGTTCCAATAGTTTTTTTGAAGGAAGTTCGCAACAAAATTTATCGGAATACACAATTTATTTCGTCAGTGAATTTTTTTTTTTGTTACAACAAAATATTATAACTGCTTTACATAAATAGATACGGTATTAGGTTTAAATTTCTTAAATGCTTATGTTATGTTTTACAAGTTTTGCCAAAAGCAAAGACGTTATTTTTATAGTTTCCAAAACGACTTCAAGTATTTATAAACACCGTTAATTTTTACAAAAATAGTTACTGAGGATAAATAATATAATTGTTAAATAAAACAGTATGACTTTAAGTTTTACCGTAATTTGAAATAATCAAACACGTAATTTCTTGGTACTAATCTACAGCACACAAGATTAGAAATGACGACGTTATGAAGGAATTATTTTGTTCGATGTTTTTATCGATAACTACGTTTTGCTTTGAGCTATTATAAAATTTAGGAGGAAAAAGTTGACCGTTAAAGGGGAAAATTGTGTTGCCTTTTGAATTGTTTTTTTATAAAATTGTTGATTTTGAATATATTTGATTTTGAAAAAATTGTAAATAGCTCACGTTTTGGAAATTACAAATATTTTTGTCATACTTTTACAAAATATTTTATTATTTCTATCGTTACAATGTTAAAATGGCGAATTGAAGAGAAAACTTGTGTTTACTGACATATAGAAATATTTTCTTTACTTTTACAATTAAAATGAGTTCACAAAGTCTCTGAATGTATTTGTGAATCACCCTGTATAAAGCACGTAGATAAACGAAAGCGTAAAATGTGCATTGATCGTTACAAATCAAATAACTGCCGCACGTAAATGTCTCGTCGACATGATGGAAGCGAATTTTCAATAAAGTAAAAAGTGTCATAACATCACGTAAATAAACATTTTAATGTAAGAGCATTTTTCTGTTTTGGCGTACATACATTGAACACCATAAAAAATGTTAAGAATTGCAATAAAAACTTACTACTTTTAAAAGCACGTTTAATTTTTGTAACTAGTATAGTGTGAATAATTATTTCCACTTTACTCTAAAATTATGAATAATATTGTCTATTAAAATATTTTTTTAAGTAATGTCATTTAATTGTTAATTTTTGAAAACCGTTTAATGTCAATTAGACCATGTATTTTGCAATTATTTTTCATTTTAAATTTTGTACGCAAATTTTAGTTAATATCTTCATACAAACCCAAATTAGATTAAAATTTAAGTAGGGGTTTTTCAAAAAAATACTGTCATTTTTATAGTTTTTGTATAGCTTCTGAGGCAGATTTTTTGATATCCAAGATTTTTTTATCATTTACCTCTAACAGACACTGGGGTACAGAAGACTCCACGAAAATAAGTTTTCACCCTACAATTTCTTACAGAGGGAATTTGTGTACCACATCTAAATTAAGTTGGTACCATTTAATCTATGACTTGCTGCTGTTTCCTGTTTTGCGTTTTTGGAAAAAATTACAGTTTAGCGTTATTACGGGTCCTGTACACCCCAATGTGTCATATTCAGTTGTTTTCCGCACACGTAAGGTAAGTTTTTAAACTCTTCTTAATTCTTATGTTATATTAGGCACTGCAAAAGAGAAAATGCATTTACAATTTTTTTAAATTTGCAGTTTTCTGAATTTGTCATCGTATTTTGTAGGTTATTCCTTACTGTAAACAATTTTACTAATACATTTATTTAAATTTTCGGTTAAGGAACTCAAACGTAAGGACAAGTATTTAAACAAACCAAAAACTATATATTTCAACAGAAAAAACTACACTTATTTTTTGAAACTGGGTCCTTGAAACCCAGTCTGTTGCGTTTCAATTTTTTTAAATGTTTCTGTGGAAGGTTTTAAGTACCATAATTTTACACATGACGTGCAGAGAAAATATAGTTATCGTGAAAAATATCAACATTTGGTTTTTATAGATCTTCCGCTATTAAGTTCCTCTAAATCCAAATTTTATTTTAGTATCTTACAATATAGTATTTCTCTGTGAACAAAGATGTTCAGTAAAGTAGTTCAACAAATTTGATTATATTTGTCTGATGATTCTAATTTTACTATATCTCAATACGCTTTTTCATTTTTGAAAAAAGTGTTTAAGTTCTTGCTTGTCAATAATTTTATTTAAAAATCGGATTTTATCAAAAACAGCTTTAATGATTATGACCATAACGCTGATTACGAAGGAAGCATTACATTTATTATAACGGGTTAATTTATTATAATAAATTGTTGAGCCACATTTTGTGTAAATTTTTGGGTGTCGAAATATTGTTTACGTGATTTGTACTCAATGTTGTTAGTGTCTGCTTCAATCACGTCAGCTATTTAACTAAGTGCTACAATTACTTTTAAATAGCTTCAGTTTTATATACAAAGTAACTATTTAATTAAATCAACATGAGTTCTTTAGCCGTGTTTATTTTCTACAAGCGATAAAGTTAATAAGAAATCGCGAGACGTTATAGACAAACATAAGAGCGCTCTGAATGTATTAGCATAATAAATAGGGATAATTAGAAGTACAGACGAGAAAGTTTTGTTGATTGCTATTGTTTTATTTAATCTGAAGCAAAAGTGAAATGTTAGAAGAAAGCACGGCGATGATGGTGGTAGTTATAACAACGAACCGTCACTGCTAAAAGGAATAGAAATAACCGCAGCACGCAGCTCTCTCGCTGACGTGATAGAAGCGAACTTCAAAGGTATTTTTCTTTATCCTACCCATTTTGAAATTCTTATTTCACCAACATACTCAGCATTAAAATTAAAATATGCACATGTTAGCATTTTAAACTTTCAAATTACATTAAAAATACGAAAACTAACCCTGACTGGCATCAACAAATTTCTTAATTTTTTAACGATTTTTTAGATTTAAAATGCTATTTATGCAGTTTTTAAAACCAATTTCGATGTTGAAATCGGATTTTCAAAAGAAAACGTTATAATTTCATAAATATTTGAATTGGTCGCCATTTTGAAACTGTCAAAATATTTTTTCTGGCAAACGAACTTTTTAAGCTCTTTTTAACGTAAAACATTTTTGTGCCAAGTTTGAATCAATTCCAACCAAAATTATAAATGTGAGCTTGTTCACACACACACACACACACACACACACACACACACACACACACACAATTCGTTTTTCCACGGTGAATTTTAACCGGATATTGAATATAACAGCTACAGACATTATGCCTCTAATTCAGACATCAACGATTAACCAGCACGGAACACTGTTGGCCCGTGATAAGTTAGATCCAACTTCCGCAGACTTTTACTCGAGTTTATCCACATTTACGTATGAAAACACCGGATAACTTCCGCATTGTGCAATGTGTTGAGGGCTTTGTTAACACAACAATAAGCAATAAGCCGATGTAAGTTCTGGCCAACCACGGAATCTCCGAGGCACAATCTGTAACTCGACCGTGCATATTGGGTAGGCCTAGGCAGCGTGTTTTTGTCAGTTTAATAACTTATTTATTGAACATTTCACGGTTTATACAAACTCACTGGTTATTTTTGTACCAATATATTACACTTATTGAAAACTTTGACAATGCAAAGTTATTGATTACATTACATAATTTGTTTTTGTGGTTATGGGGTTCGGTGGCCCACAGCACCGAGATCAATTGTGCAGCTAAGCCTTTTGGATTCTAGTTCAGTATACTGATGCCCTCAATTACTTTTAGCAGTCCACTGGCTATCTCATTCTGCTGGATACCTCAGGGGGTCCTGGAAGCCAAGCACTCTATGTCTCTTGCCGGAAAGAGCCTCACAATCATAGATTATGTTGCCTGAAGTTACTGCTTAACGTACACACTATTTCTCAGTGGTACATCCCTATCCTGTTCATGTACACCCTCAGACCACAGTATCCTACAATGAGTTTGTGGTTTTCCTGAGTGGTCTCTTGCCAAAAATCTTAATGTTTGGCTGATATCCCTCCAGTCTTGAAGTACGGTTTCCTTCAGCTATGACATCCCCGCCATCTCTACAGAATTATTTTTCTCGCTCCCCTCCCCCCGGGTTTAATCTCAGAGAGATTATATGTTTAATTAAAAACCACTTTATATGTTTAATTAAAAACCACTTTGCTACCGCTCTTTTCTTCATTTGCGTTTTTGCAATTATGATAGAACGTTTTACATTTACAAACGTCTGTTTGATTTTATAAAGCCCTTTTTAATTTTTTTTAAAGGCAAAGGCCTTTCTAATTTGAGATATCTTATCGATATCTCACTTTTTTGCTTAAGTCAGACTAACGTCCTTACATCCTACTGAAATTCACTGCTTGTAGGTTCCACAGGGTAAGACAACAGCCCACGTCCATGCTATTTTCACTCCTTACGTCTACTTTTGCCAGTTCTCCAGTGTTTTCTGGGTTTTCAGGTTCAAGTCATCATAAGCTCACAAATATCTAGGGAAATAAAATGTTCACCCATAAATAAGGCTAGATTAAATCTGGAAGTCTCTTGGTATAAAGTCCGCGTACTTAAGTCCGTATGCATATTTAACCCCGCAGCGTTCGGCGTATGCCGTTCCACCCGTTAAATGAATGAATTTAACCCAAGAACAGATAAGATCCTCGGGGCTGCTAAAGTTTAGTCTCCTCAGGGAAGTGTTACTGTATGAACAACATAATAACTCGAAACTACAATCTGAAACCATCATAAAATTGTAATCAAGTAAACGTAAAAATTAAAATTGTTCTTCATGTTTTTCAACTGACAAGATTTATAATTTTGAGTGTTCAACCATTGTAAATGAAAAGTTTAATTAAAAAATATCATGAATTAGAAAGTCTAAAACAGGATGTTTTTAATCCAGTAGCAAAATGACTGTTCATGTAAAAAAAATCAAAATTTGGTTTTCACATTGGAAAATGGCAGCTGAATATTAAAAAATTTATATTCGGTACGCTAATTGATTTCAAAGAAAAAAGTAGTTAACGCTCCCCCATTTAAAGTTCTGTAGTTCTGATATTATTCTTAAAATAATAAATAAAACAAAAGCATTAGCTCAAATTCAATTCAATTGTTCTCCAAAAAAGGACGATTCGAGTTTGAATCGAATATTTGGACTAATTTTTCAAAATTGTTTCATCATGTGTTGCTGTAATCCGGCCATAAATGAAGAATCATAATTTAATTCACTGTATAAAATTTTAAACAAGAGTAATTTACAGTTCGAGTGTAAAACCGAAAAACGATCATGTCTTCTTTTTCAGTTTTTTAATATATTCTCGATCTATAAATTTATTTCATTTCAAATTTGATACACTAAATTAATTTATTTCTCTTCAGTTATATCCAATATATAATGTATCAATTTTGATAAATAGTCCTAATTTTTGACTTTTTGCGATAGCTCCTATATCACATTTTTGGAACAATATAATTGAACATGAATATAGTTTATGTAATTTGTTTTGTCATTTATTATTTAAAACACGATAAAATTTACAGAATGGGAACTTTATCCACTTTTTCTTTCTAGTAATAATTAGATAATTAGCCTATTTGAATTTTTAAAATTCAATTGCCGCTTACCAATATGTCAGCCAACTTTTGAATTTCTCATAGGAACCGCTATATTTATACTGTTTTCTTGGATAAACATCCTATTATACACTTTTTTATTCCTCGATATTTTTTTAACCCTTTCATTTACTTAATTTGAGCGTTGAAAATTTCAAGATATTTAAATTAGTTTTTCAAAAATCCACTTAAAATATAAGGAATTGTATGCTTCTTTAAATTAAATTATATTTTATAGTCTCGCGTTATTATTTGAGTTATTACATTGTTAATGCAACAATACTTATTGCAAATTTCACAGTGTTTATACCGTTAAATTATTTTAATATTCACTTTACAGTGTTTTATAAGTATTAGATTTTAAATGTTAGACAACGAGCAACTGCTCATTTTTTTTACGAAAAATTTAAAGTCTGTTTATAAAAATTTTAAAATGTCCCAAAATAAGGACAGTGTAGAACTACTTTTCAAAATTTATCAAAATTGAACAATTAGGCAAAGATGTATAGACGAACAAACCTGCAAGAAAAAACTTTATGTATGCCTCTATGGACCTGAAAATAGATTAGATCTATTAAAATCTCCAGTAATTTATTTTCACGATTCAATACATTTTTTTGTGCTTCATTTTGTGGTAAAGTAAAAAAATTGATTAATTTTGTGCTGACTGATGCGACACCTATTGTATAATGAGTGAACTAACTTGAATAACTAATTTGCTAGTTTGAAAAATATCCGCTAGGTGGCAGCTCTTAACACTATTTTAACATACAATGTTTAATGCAATTTTAATTTAAAACTAGAATAACCTGATCATTGCACGGTGTTCCACTAGAAATTTCTTCAACCATTTTAATTTAAACTGTTAAATTTTTAATTACCAACTATGTATAGGATACATTTTTTGTAATCATAAAAATACATTCTGAAATTTGTGACGGCTATTCTTTTACAGGTCCCCTGAGTCCAAAAAAGTGTTTTTTGAACTGAATTATTTTTAAAGAATCAAATTTTCTGAAAAACGGCTTTATCAAATATGTTTATCAAATTTTGCTCAATTGTAATTTAAAAGTATTCCCACAAAAGTTATAATATCCAAATATTCAGTCGGGAGTAATCAAAAAAATGAAAAATCTGCATAATTTCTCAAAATTTGTTCATGAGATTTAGTTGAAATCTATGTTATATATGAAGATACTAAATCTGTCTACCAAATTTTAAATAAATGAATTTTGCTGTTTGAAAGTAAATCGAGAAAAAACAGACGACATTCGATGTTTAATTTTGATTTGTTTTTATTTATTCGATAACCGCAAACTTATTTTATTTTAAATTTGCTATACACTAACCTCATTTATTAATTTTTTTAGTATATGACCAAAATCATAAAAATATCTGATGAATACATTTTTTTAAAAATAGGCAGAGTTTTTTCCTCGATGGCTTCCAAATCGCATTTTTTGGAGAAAACATAGTTGTGAGAAAGTTTGTACAATATATTAATCTAAGAATGCCATAAAATTCACAGAATATTTCAAATGGGTAGCCTTATGTACTTTTCTTTTATAATAAAATTTGTTTTTATTTTTTTTAATTGACCTTAATTTGCCATTAATTGCCCTTGAA
This sequence comes from Callitettix versicolor, assembly GCA_022606455.1. Taxonomy (NCBI): domain Eukaryota; kingdom Metazoa; phylum Arthropoda; class Insecta; order Hemiptera; family Cercopidae; genus Callitettix; species Callitettix versicolor. The sequence goes on from CM040183.1 coordinate 45,598,216, forward strand.
ACGTTAATTCCTCTTGATTCAATTTTGTAACACTGACTAAAGTCATATTCTTTAGAAAATATGACTAAATTTTTTTGGGGAAAGTAAGCCATCTTTTTTTAATCGATAATTATGATCTGGAGTTTTTGGAATTAATTGAATGTAAGAAAGTTTTGAGATATTTTTAGGGTTCTTTTCTAGGCTTAAAATCGAAACAAATCAAAATTTTCAATTTTCATAAGTATTTGTCTCACCATTTTAAATTTTCTAGAAGCTTTGTGTTTAGGAAACAAATACATTTTTGTTAATAGTTTTTCTACTTCGCTACCAAATAGTAGACATTTGTACCAAATTTCTGTTTTAATCAAAATGGTTTCTGTTATTTTCTTATTTCTCCAGTAATGAATAAATGAGATTGTAAAACCTTGAGCGATTTTAGTCTGATTTGATTAAAATATTGACACAAAAATGTATGTATGTAAGTTAACCAGCAAAATCTGATCAAATATCTAAAATAACAGCTATTCAAAAACATCAAAAAATAAGGTAGTCGGGGGGGGGGAGTTACCGATTTAATAAATTGAAGTAATAAGTATTCATTGTTGGTTTGTATTAGTTCAATTATATTACTGATCTTATTGCTGAATCGAAATTATTCACAAGCTATATGTAAAAAATAATCACATATAGGCTACAATCATATATTAATATTTTCAACTTTTAATGCTCTAAATAATTGTGATAGAATAACTTGGTTGGTTATGTAATATGAACTTAATTATATACAATATGCAAGATATATTTAACTGTAAATTCCCTAAAAATATTTTTCTAGATGGAACGGATATGGCGTCAATTATGATTATTAAGGTATTTATTTATAAATTTATTTGATATACATCATTTTAAATAAACAAATAAACAAATGTAAAAAATTTTATTGGCAATAGCACATTTTCAACTTACATTAGTTTTGTAAACAGAAAACATAGCACTGAGCTACGTATGTACTGGTACCAATCAGCTAACTGATACACTTTAATTCTATTCAGGATTATGTATTTGAAAATAAAATGTTTACGCTAAACGTGACGCTTTTGAGATGTTATTATTTTTATTATAATAATTGTCTAACATTTTCTCATTAGCAATGCCTCTTAAAAAACGTTTTCTTTACAAAAAACAACTGTGATTTTTATTGCTATTATATCTACAACTGTTATTATTATTGCTATTAATAATTGTCACTATATATGCATTTTCAATATAATTTTAAGATTTATACAATAATTAATGCTGATTTTGAAAAATGTAAGATAAAGAAAATAATTTTATGGAATACATGGTTCATTTTCGTGTTTTTATTTAAAAAAAACAAATGTTCGCATATTAAAATGTCGTTTATGTAACGTCAATATTCAAAATTGGCCTCCATCACGTCATCCAACACAAATGCTGAGTTTTTTAAAACGTTTTGCTTCTTAAATGAACGTGTATGTAGAAAGTATATTGATCGTGAAAAAAAACTATTTTTTAATGGATATATCCATTTCTAGTTCCCTTTGGGAGCCAATTGAGTGTTTAACTGGATGCTTGGGTGTTACCTTACAGCTGAATGTTATATTAATTGGCAACTCTTTTAATGAAATTTAACTTATTGGGTTTAGACCAATCAGAATCTGCTTTTGATCTTTCTTTTGTTAAATTTAGTTCATAAGAACTGACACTAAACGTGATTTGTTTGTCTCCAGATAAGGCATACTTGGTTCAACCAGCTTTTTGTCTTTTGAAGATACATAAGTAAGTGTAGGAATTTTAAAATAAAAGAAATTTAAGAGTATATTTTTTGACTCTAAACAGATTCGAAATAGTGGCTATTTCAAGTCATTAAAAGTCCGTAACATTTTTGTTAAATTGTTTTGAAAATTTGATTTTTCCATTGCAACCAGAGTTAAACCATAGTCAACATTTTGAAGTTCAATATCTGTTGAATGTGAAATTTTCACTGAACGGCGGGCAGGGTTCATTTTTGTATTTTTAATGAAGTTAAAAATGCAAATATATGCAAATGATAATGCAATGATGGATAAATCAGAACTTCAAAAATGATAAGCTAAAGAAAAATATTTTTGTAAATTCGCTTCTATCACATCAGCGAGATAGTAGCGTGTCACAATTACATTATTTTTTAATTTACACTGGAACAATAAATTTCTTCTATTTCAACTGTATTAAAATTACTTTAGTTATGAATTTTTACCATATGATCAAATATGACGAACTGATATTGAGAAATTCAACCAATTTTTTATTTTGTTACCAAAAGCATCCAAATTGAATTTTTTTTAGAAATGATTGATTTATTGTTGAATGTTTTGTAACATTTATTATTTCTAAAGTTTTAAAAACCAATTCCGTATTTTTTTAAAAAGACAATAACATAGTTCATCAATAGGCAATCAAATACTGTAGACATATTCAAATATAGCTAATCAAATATTGTTCAATATAAAGCTATTTTCTAATAAAATCAACCATTCACTTCAAATTAACGAATCCAGTGACGAAAAGGACCTGAAGGAAGAACGTAGGATGACAGATCGCTCTAGCGTTGACACCTACAATGCACCATTTAACATTAATTGCATACCGTATAGGAGAAACCAGTGATTAGGAGAAAGTGGTCAGAGTAAAAGTTGAAACGAAAGCAAAACGACAGAACACTATGATTTATTAACAAAATAACGTTGTAATGTGTAAAACTTTGGCTCAATTTACATAAAACAAATATAAATAAATAAAAACATAAACACGTTGATTTGGTTTCATATTGCACACATTTTTTAAACTAAATTAATAAATAACAACGTAAACAAATGTAAAAATAGATCTATCCTATTTACGTAATAATTAATTTTTTTTTCATTAGAAAATTTATTAAACTAAGCATTTTGTCTTAAACAATATTTCTTACTTAAAACTTTGTAAGTTGTTGAAGTACAGGCGACAGTTATTACTGCTTACTAACTATTTAACATAGCATCCATTATTTTGGCTAAAGATGCTTTAAAACAGTGAAATAGTTTAAACTTCAGTTAAATAAACAATAAAGTAACAATAAACCAGGATTTTGGTTTCTTTTTTTAAATTTCAACAACCCATTAAAAGTTTGATAATTTTTATAAATATATTTATATTAAATAATACTTTTTAATTTATTATGATAAGTTTTATAAATGAAATTGCATTTCTAAATTTACTCTCAAAATCCAAATTTCCACAAAGATAGTAAATAATTTCAAAATCAATAGGCCCTACGTATAAAATATTCTACAAATAAATTGTTTTTAATGTTCTAAAGTGCAAATACACAAGCACATAAGTATGAAAATAATTTTTCAATCATTCTCAATTTTTATTTGCAGTAGAACAGCATTTTATTATTACTTATGGTAAAAACATGTTTTTTTATCTGAATTTTTAAATGTGTAGTTTATATCTCGATGGACTGAATATGAAGCAAATGCTAAAAAGTAGTTTATTTATGTATGCCAATGTCTAAAATATATTTTTCTCTCTTGTTGATTTTGAAATTATTTAACTGTTCCGCTTTTTCTTATCGCTCTTTATAGAATTTTAAATTCAAGGTAACAAATTTCTAAACTATAAAATAAAAATAGCACTTTTGAATTTAATTATTCGAACTGTAAACACTAGACTTAATCTATGACGTTAACTAGATCAACTATTAAAATACAAAATGTTTTCCAGATAAAATCGGAAATGTGAAGGAAAAAACACAAACAGTTTTTTAATCGTGGTAAAAAAAAATTTAATGTTTCATAAATTAAGATTTTTTTTCAACAAAACACACTTGACTTTAGTGGTTGACCTAAAACCCAACAGTTGGACGTTTTATCGGGTAGAGACTTCGTTGGACATGCTCGCAACTTAAATTTGAGTCTAAAAACTTATTTTTCAAAAATTTTTAAACACAAAATTATTTCTGAAGTTCTCAAAATTACATTTTAGCGTGTATAACATACGTGCTTAGTACAAATTTGGATAAAAAATATCCTCTCAAGGTCTATACAAATTCACGTCTTATAAAAACAATAATGAACTCAAAACGATCCGACAATATAAATGTTTATCAGAGTTTAGTGTACGATCACTTAACTTCCTTGAATGAAAAATTAAAGCAACTATAGAAATGTAGAAAACAAAATAGGCCTACATGTATGAAAACAACGATTATACAGAATACATAAATATAATTGTATTATATACATACTTTTATGTACAATATTAACAGGATAATCACGACACTGTCCAACCCGTGAACCTATCGTCCACCATTTCCATACCCTGCCCGAAACCGATGTCCTCGTCTTGGTTCACTTTAGCATCTGCCCTCTTAAAATTAAAATACGGATCCCGGCTCCCATCCCTAAACCTATGCCTAGGGTCGTATTCGTCCGAGTATGAATCGTCATAACTCGGCGGCCTTTTGTTTTCAACCACTTTGTAACTGCTCGACTTAGGGTCCCAATTGAAAGTTTTGTGGTTAGTAGGCTCTCGCAGCGTGACGGGTCTAGATGGAGCAGCGATCGCTGCGGAGAACGGTCTAGACGACCATTTGGGCTTGGAAGGCCAGGGCGTTTGGGGAGACCAAATAGGTTTGTCTCTTTCACGTTTCGGCGCTAACGGTATTCTGAAATCCTCCCAACGATCGTCTTCGTCGTGGAAATACTGAACTTGATGCGATTCTTCTGGGTATTGTGTTTTGTTTTCGCGCATTTTACCCCTGGGAAACCCAGGGTTGTATCCTCCGTTGTACAGCTCGGCGTGGCGGTTGATGAAATCCCTGTCGTAAATCGAACGGTCGTAATCGTAATCGCCAGGATAATCGTCGTAATCAGAGATGTCCTGTTCGTAGTAATCAAAGTCTTCAGGGTCTCTGTGCCATCGATTTGGTCTTAGCCGGTTCCTCTTCTTGTATCGGTACGGTCGTCGAGGAAGATACTGCTTGTACCTCTTGGCGTACATCGAGACTCCATAGCTATTCGGCCTCCTGTACTTGGTCGGCCTTGGACGTCTGCGTCTCCTTCTTCTGCTTCTCGGTCTATAAGCTTTCCTAGACCGTCCTACTCGTGATGTAGGGCTGATGCTCTTGGATTTGTTTAGGTGCGCCAGTATGTTGTTAGGGAGTGGCACTAAAGAGTAACCGAAGTTCTCCGCATACAAGGCTTTTTGTAGTCCATAAGCCGCTCGCACGAACTTCGGCGGCACCCTGTACAGCAAATATTCGGTTAAGATTAACATTTTCGTTATGGAATAATTGTTACAAAACATTCACATATATGATAAGAGGGATTATCATTGTTATTTTTTGCATTAAAATGATATACTTAGTGTGCCGTGCTATCTTCAAAATATTTAAATAAAAATTTGGATTAAGTTTCAAGAATTTTAAAAATATTATTTGTGAATATTTCAAAATGTTTGAAAATATATTATACACTAAACTTTTACCATCCTTCATTACAAAATGTTAAATTAATATCAATCTAACAAACACATTCAGGTTTCAGTTCATTGGCCTATGCCACATATAGTAATGTTGGAATCCTCTAAAATGTCAACAAATTAATAATAAAAAAAATGTTGGACATTTTAAATAGTAAAATAAAGATTTTTTATCAAATTAAATAACTGTCATCAAATTTGTGATTAACATTGCACAAACATTTTATACTTTATTATAATTCAAACAGTTAGACTATAAGGAGAAACTTAATCTCCCATTATTAATGCCCTTTTTGTTCAAAACCAATTAATAAGCTTTAGATAGAAAAACGAAGAATTTCACAAAATCGAAACATAGGATTATGAAATTTTCGTCTTAAATGAAGATATAACTCAAATTTGACACTTGTCAGGTTTTATTTTAGTTTTCTTCTATTTCCTTCCTAAACAACTTTCTGTACATGCTCGAGTATTAATCTTCATATTTGTCTAAAATTTGAGTGAATTTTGATGTACTGATTTTGAGATATATGCTAAGTTTTGTCAATTGTTGACGAACCGATATTTCAGGAAATAATATTTAAGTTTTGTTTAGATTACTGTGTAGATTCTTTTACACTTGAGAAAAATCTATATTCATTTAGATTCACCTATATACACAACGGATTTTGAATAATCAAATGTAGTATTCATTTGCTATTTGTTTTAATGCTGCAGCGTTATGCTGTTTTAATTCTGATTACGATGGTGAAATCAGATTTTCAAAAACATTTAAGACAAAAACATATGAATTTTTAAGAATTTGAAATGACCATTATTTTTAAATTGTTAAAAGAATATTGTTGGTTAACGAACGTATCCCAGCTATTACAATCATCGATTTTTGTGGTAAGTGTGACTAAAATCGGAATAAAATTGCAAACTTGAGTGTGCTGAAACCTACACACACACACACACACACGCGCGCGCGCGCGCGCGCACACACGCACGCACGCACGCACGCACGCACGCACACACACGCACACACACACACACACACACACACACACGCGCACACACACACACACACACACACACAGAGATCCCTTGAAAAGTAATACATAGGTCATGATCGGTGTTCATTTCAAGGTCCCGGGTAAGGGTCTTCCCATGATGGCTGCTCCAATAGTTCATTTTTCCAATGGAAACTCGCTAAAGTAAGTAGGTTTAACGTACAATTTTTAACTTTATTTTGTAAGGTTGTTGAATTTTAAAAGTTTTTCTACTCTCTCCTAATATTCCGCTTTACCCACATGATACCACTAAAACTCCAATGATCGACCTTGACCTACAAAGACTAATTTTCACCGTGTATATATTCTCAATGATTTAATTCAGTTTTAAATTTCACGATTTTTCCTTGACGAAATGCAATATTTATTTTAATTGAATTATGTATAAAATGTTAAAAACAGTTGTTAATAAAAAAGTAAGAAACAAATATAACCTGTAAAAGTTAACACTTTTTGACTTTTTTGTTTTGCAATACTTTCTCGTAAGGCACGTCAAATTTGAGAAATGGTTTCCAAACAAACAGTTTAGGAATACATTAATACATTGAGCATTGGTAAGGTAAATGTTACCAAATCTGTATTATTGTATGAAAAAAATAGGAAAATCGCCTTTATCAGAATTACATTTAATAATTTGTGTAAACATTGTGTAAATACTGTAAAATTAAAATATTTTTGAAAATTCGCTTTCATCACATTAGCAAGACACTACCTTCCATTTCGTCTGAATACTTCTGAACAACATTTGATCGAAATCGTAATATCCGATTTCATTAAAAAGATTTTATTATATTTCCAACAGTTTTTTCCTATCAAAAAAAAGCTTTAAAGAACTTTTAGTGAGAGATTGTAGTTTATACCAGACTGATTTATCAATTGTTTTCTAAGAGGTCAGTTAGCGCCTCCAGCGATGTGTGTGCGACTTCCGAAAAATTCGTAGAACGTCTTAAATTGTTCAAGGTTCAGAACTGCGCGCACTTTATTTAGGGTAATCTATCTAGACGTATAACCTAACACTCACCTGGGATCTATTCCTTGGACAGCGACGACAGCCGCCAGCAACAAAAGCACTCCCAATGCCATCTGCAACACAACAAGCAGCTATTACTTTCTCAAGCAGGTTTTAATTTTATTTCAGGCGGCACTTTTCGATTGGGGCCAGTCTCCAGTGAGAGTTGACGGTTTCTCTAAACTTAATTTCAAAATGGCCGTGCTCATTGCGACCTAGTCGTACGTTATAAACATCCGTCTGAGAATTATAGAAAATATAACTGAATTATAATGTCATCTTATTCTAAGTTAGAAACACCAAATTTTAGCCCCCAATCTCAAGTGATTGTAGAAGGCTGTCTAGTGATAAGCATGCTAAAATTGGGTATTTGTTCTTAAACTTCATTGAGAAACAAAATAAACAGCTTGACTTAACTTACGTAAGATTAAAAAAAAGGCTTAAAAACTTCGGCAATTTTTTTCTGAAGTGTTTGATAAATATTTTTTTTTTGTAATTTACATTCTTGTTGTTTGTAAGCAGTATTTTAATACCTCATTATTTTCCTCCCTACACATATATGTTTGCTATATTTATTCACTGAAATTTATTTCGTTAAAATAAAGCTGTAATGAAATAATAGCCCACGCAGCAGTCTCGCTGAAATGATAGAAGCGAATTTAAAAAAGTATTTTTCTTTATCTTACTTTTTTTGATATTTTGATTTTAACGCCATAAATAGCAATAAGATGTGCATATAGTAACACTTTAAACTTTCAAGTTACTCTAAAAATACAAAAATGAACTCTTTTTTTTTTGGTTTTAACGGATTTTGAAATTTTTAAATGCTAATTTATGCGAATTTCATAATATATATGACAAAAGTTATGCATTTCTAAGTATTTGAACTGGCCACCATTTACAAACTGTTGGACGAAATTTTCTGGTTAACAAATTTGTTCAAGCTATTTCTATAATCGATTTGTTGCCAAATTTGGATTAGATCGACCTAAATTGCGAACATGAGCGTGATCTCACACACACACACACACACACACACACACACACACACACACACACACACACACACACACACACACACACACACACACACACACACACACACACACACACACACACACACACACACACACACACACACACACACACACACACACACACACACACACACACACACACACACACACACACACACACACACACACGCACACACACACACACACAAACACACAAACACACACACACACACACACACACACACACACACACACACACACACACACCGATTTGTCTAATTTGATCCGATTTCATTGAACTTGTCACAATAATTGATTATGTAAATAGCTTTGAAAATTTCTTTGACCAATGAAATTGGTTCAAAAATTTCAAAAGGGACCATTTCAAATGTTTAAAAGTTCGTAACTTTTTGACATAAATTCTTTTGATAATTCTAATTTTATGTAGAATTATAACGGATAATTCCATAATCTGAGTTAAAAATTGCATAAATAAGCATTTAAAATTTTTTAATTTCCCAACAATTAAGAATTTTAATTTGATGGTGGTTAGGGTTTATTTTCATATTTTCATAGTGATTTGAAAGTTTGAAGTGTTAATATACGAAATGCAGATATAAGCTGATTGTGTATTTTCAAAATGGATAAGATGAAAGTAAATACTTTTGGAAATGAGCATCTTTTTCGTCAGCGATACAGCTGCGTGTCGCATTATATAAAATTGTATTATAAATTAGATAGGATTGAAGTTACGTTTTGTTTGGCTAGGGAACAATGTCGTCGTTTCTTTCCGTGAAGGAGTTGTAAGTATAGATACACGATATTCTTTAATAGTAAGCCGGGGTCCACATCTGACGGTCATAGAGAAACATAGCTTTTAGTGGTCCAAAGAGCAAGACTTGGACCAACTGACAAAGGATCGGCTGAAAGCAGCGAACAAGGGTAACAACAAGTAGGCCTATAAATATTAATACTATATTGTTAACCTTCCTTGATTAGACTCAGAACGCGGCGTAGAAAGTGGCCCAGCCAAGAGAAGATGTAGATCACCAGGCGTGCTTTGGAAAGCAACTCTTCATTTCTTTACGATATCTCGCCAACTATCGATCAACAACTTTCATTGCTATTCAGATAATCAGTTTTAGAACTGAGAAATTAGTGATTAGAGGAAAAGCCGGCGTTGTAACGGCAGCTGTTTGTCCGAGCGTGAACGAGATGTTTTTGTGTTAACAGTTTTAACAACACATTTTTCATAATTTGTGTGTATGGAGCAACGTAACGTTTAGCGAATGTAAATCAACTTTCATACTCAAGAGCCAACTGAAAGCAAAAATCAATAAACTTCAAAACTAGAATATAAACTTTGTGTTCAAATAATAATAATAAAAAAAGAAACAATAGCTCAAGGCTGATGCCCTGAACTGTGACTAGTACATCTCCCGTTTGGTTTCCGTTTGCAAGAGGTTTTGCTTAATTTTATCGTTTCTATGACCAGCGGTTTTCTTTGTTGCATATAAGTCTTTGTTTTTTATATTTTGACAGCCTTTACATAATGTGCAAGTTTTAAATTTTGATGTTTTATGTTAAGCAATTGAGTACGAAAATTGATTTATACTCATGAAAAGTTGTGTATCTTCCATTTACATACATAAATTATCGCAGATGTCCAATTAAAAACATAAGCATAATAAAAATATTCCAACTTTTAAATGCAGAACACAACTTTAAGAGCAGAACTTGAAAATGCATTTAAACGTGGTTTACCCACTGCAGTATTATTGCAGTAAGCAAGTACCTGATAAGACATAGGCACGATTTCGTAGTGTGTTGTATTCGAAGTTTGTAATCCAAGAAATATGCTTCGAAACATTGCGCAAATTTCACTTACAATTTAATTATTAAGTCAAGTTCAATTTAAAACATACACATAAAACGAATAGAGTTTTAAAGTCCAACAAAATGTTTCTTCGTGAACCAAAACAAAAAAATCAATCAAATGTCCAAATTTTGGTATTTTTTCCGAATCACCCATGACCCGTAAGTTTTCAGTTGAACTATGTATCTTATATTTTGGAATTATCGTTAATTCATGTTTTAGATTTTCCAGTATTTGGGGGTGGTTGTTTACTTGTTTTTACTAATAATGTAAGAGAAACCTTATCATTTCACAAATAATAAAACACAATATGAATTAATTTTACAATATAATTACACCACGTTAATAATAGGAGGATTTGTGAGAAGAAACGAATCTATTTGGTAACAATGACGAAAATGTCAGTTATAGGTTCCCTGAGTAAAAACTACGTTTAAGTATATTATACTTCGGAACATTTATTTGCTTCATACAATTGATATTCTGCAATATTTCATAATGTTCCAAACAGTTGGGACGGAGTTTGTTACTTTCAGCTACTAGAGAACATTTATGGTACAAAACAAATTACACTCTTACACCAATAAATCTGTCTAAATACTAAAACTCGGTTCATCAGATTTGGTGATATATGAAAAATCATTAATTACCGCATTTGAAATAAGAAACTAAAGGTTTTGAGAGTAAATATTGGACAACTGTTTGGCCAAGCCGAATTTCATCGTACATATTTTAATCGTGTAATTGTGATGCGTGTTTTTAATGTTTTGTTTGACTTTGTGACGATCTCGACAGAGGGATTTAACAATTTGTATCACGGCCTGAAGATGAAACGATAGAGTTTCGAAACCGCATTAGCCTTTACGAGGTGAGTGAATAGACCACTGACGGGAAGAATAGGTGGTCAGAATAGAATTAGGAAAAAGTAATTTTCCTAATTACTTTTAAAAAATTACACTCTTACACCAATAAATCTGTCTAAATACTAAAACTCGGTTCATCAGATTTGATGATATATGAAAAATCATTATTGTACCGCATTGTAACTAAAAGTTTTGAGGTAAATGTTGGGAAACTAAAAAAACTTGACAGTGAACAGGTTTTTCATTTTTTCTGATTTACTCCTGAACAAATTTAAGTTTCAGTTCCCTGAATATAGTTCCCTGAATATTCAAATAGTTACCGTAACGGATTTCCCTGGAACATAACATGTTATAGGTTTTGCTTTGATACTTACGGTCTACATTTGAGTAAAATTTGTCAAAATTTTCATAACCAAATTTCAAAAGTATGATTTTTACAGATTTAACAAAACAAAAAATGTGCACAAAAGAACAGCAAACATTTAAGTTAACACGAACTATTTAGGACAAAAAAGAAGTTCAACCATTCAAAATCACAAAAATCGATTTTTTTATAAAACGCTATTACTTCTTTGCGCTTTTTATTGGGAGATAAAAGCAATAATCTATAATCCTTAATTTGCGCATTCGCTGTACAGCTAAATTCGTAGTCAGAGGTAAAGAAAACAGTTATAGTTTCAGTATTTCTGAATTTTACAAAATATTAATAGATTCTAAAAATTATGCTTTATTCAATATATTTTCTGAAGTTGCCTAAAATTTTTAAAAAATTATTCCGTTCTTGTAAAGATATAGTATGCTAGCCCAATTTTTAAATATTACATTAATGACAACTCCAAAAGCAAGGTTTCCAATGTAAACTCATTAAAAACACAAAACTAAGCAATAGTTAGATCTCGCGATTTAGCAAAGAATGCGTGAATATATTTCCATTTTACCGGATTACCGGGAGTAATTATTGCTATAAATTTAAATGTAGCCTATAATAGAATACATAGAATAGCCTATAATAGAATAGGACTCACCATCTCGCCAAGACCTGTTGATAGCGCGCACATCTCGTGAGTACAACAGCCATTCTGCAACCGTGACCTTCTTACTGCCGGTATATAACACTCACCGCTGGAGGGGGTACTTGAAAGCATTTTACTCAAATTTGAGTAATTCACCGTGTTTTGACACATCACTTGTTTACTCGTTCAGACTAACGAAAGTGGACATGAATTCAGTAGCGATGTTTTAAAAAATTACTTATTTTTCAAATTTTTAATAATTTATTTTATTCGTATTACTTATATAAACAAAAGTACAAAGTAGCACATTTTTAATAATTAAGTTTTGTCGGTCTGTTTTTACTTTCTCACTATACAATATTTATAGAAAATATGAATATCCTGAAGATAGTATGTCTGTCCGTCTGTACATCTTTGAAATCTAAACACGTTGACTGGTTTCAATTAATTTTATTGTGTAACTTTATTGTGTAGTTTTGTTCCCATATTTATAAAACAAAAGCTATGGATTTCCTAATATATCAGTTTTAATGATTTTAACACAGTTTAGGTGCTATAGAAAAATAATTTGCAAAATCTGCATAATTTCTCATAATCTGCTAATCGGGTTTTCTCAAAATTTTGTTTAAAAGACCCACAATGTTTCGTAACTCGAATCGATTCTGCTTTTAAATGGGGAATTCGACACTTAATGGGGAAATATCTGTGTTAATGTTTTTTTAACACGATTTTAAGTAGCAAATCGGATGTTTGCTGTCGTTTTGTATGTGAAACAATACGAGAAATTTCCAAAGTGTGGTTTAACTCTGGTTCTTAAGTATCTAACTTAGAACTGAAAAAATAAAACATAAACAGTATAAGTTTAAATGCCTAAGCCAATGTTATAATACTAAAAGAAAAAACGAGGAACATGTACTCAAGCCTGCCAAACACAGTAAAACTTTGATTAGTAAAGTAAAACAAGTAATTAACACAAAACCAAAATAGGTATACCATATCTGAATAATACCGTACACATTTGGAAATGTGTACAGGTTAAGCCAGATTACAGAATTTGAAATTATAACCATTTTGGTAAATTGACAACAATTTTAAATAAACTTTGATCTCCATTTTGTTTTAAAATTTAATCTTGAATCATACATTTCACTTCTTTAAAATTGAATACACTAAATTGTGTTTGATATATTCCATTATGGTCGAAATTTTGATCAAATAATTTTCAAAAATTTTGCAGAATATAAAATTTTTTTGTAGATATTTATCCGGAGAAATAATTGGATGTACGATGTTTTAAATTGAGTACTCGGATCATTATTTTGTATTTCTAGAGTACGTCATACATTCGCTGATAACAATTAAATTATAAAAAATTCTCAATTTCAAGCCAAACTTTAAATTTAATGTAGAGGCCTGCATATATGCGGTACATTGCAGTTCGTGAACGTTTAAGCAGAAAATTAACAAAGATACATAGAAAGAGTAATCCAATTCTTTCTTATCCAAATATTTACTCTTTCTTTCTAATCTGATTGCAAGGGAAGAACAATATTGTTCCACTGTGGCTACTTTCTTATGAGAACAAAACGGCTTAAATGAAATTCCTAGCAAACGGTAATAAAACACGGCGTTAGACAAGAAAACATTGACAAATCTTACACGCTAACACTCATCTAGTCAGTTCAGTTAGCGGAATCGAACCAGTTTTGTTTACAAGGTTGGCAATTACGGTGTGCTAGACATTGTTACCAACGTACTTAACTTTCTTATTAAACGAACAAATGACCTGTCACTTTAAAGTTGGTTTTATTCTGCTTGACTTCGTACTTTTACCTCGTAAAATGTTTTATAATTTAAAGCGTTTCGTGCTCTGAGGACTTCGAAAGCGAATGGAGTGAGCCTACCCCTCCCTCACTTATTTTAATTTTGACCTTAATTCTGTAACAACTTCGGCAAAAGATGTAAAAGATGCTACTAGTTATTTTAACAAAGATTTGAGACGTTTACATCCCAAACAAGATTTTTTTTAAATAACACCAAAGATTTCTGATTTTTTCTGATAGTTAGATACACGCCATGCATCAATGACGAACAATTTTACACTCTACCAATTTATGCATTATAGTTTATGTGAATTAGTACTTATAGTTAGAGGTTTTATATAACTTCAGTCTTAAACATTAAAAAAATAATTGTTTCTATAATTTAGAATACAATAATAGAATAAATGTATGACATGAATTTTAAGCCCGTTCCTATTTAAAATTTTAATAAAAGTAAATATTCATTGTAGAAAATTATTTTCTTCACATTTTAATAATTTTATATAAATTTGTTTACAAGATTTTTTCAATTATATCCAATGAATAATTTCAGTTTTTACTGTTATCAGAAACAGCTATCCACTCTCAGCTTATAATCACGCAGGACCTTAGACTCCACACATATCCTTCTTTCTTCGTACGTGGCTACCACACTTTGTTATTCTGGTTTGTGTATTTTGCTTTTCTTCGTGGCCTGTATATCTCACTTCTGTCTCTGTTCGTGGCTTGGTCATATAAGTTTTTGCACTTGCATTTGGCCAGTTCATCTAATTTTTGCTATTGTATGTAGCCTGTTAATCTAATAAAAATAAAATAACTGCGGTACGCAGCTTTCATGCTGACGTGATAGAAGTGATTTTCCAAAAGTATCTTTGTCTATGTTACCCATTCTGAAATTTTGATTTCACCCCCATAATCAGCATTAAAATCTGCATACATATTAGCATTTAAAACCTTTAACATAAATTGAAAATAGAAACTTAAATCGTGATATTAGTTAACGAATTTATTGATTCAAATGATAAGTTGTGCAGTTTATAGTTATGATCTTTTTAAGATTTGAAATGTTGAAACTGTTGAATGAATTTTTCTGGTTAATAAACTTGTTCAAGATTTGTTTGCCAAGTTTGGATCAAATCTAACTAAAATTGCAAACGTGAGCGTGATAACGCACATATACGCGTAAGCTATTCAAATGTGTGTGTGTGTGTGTGTGTGTGTGTGTGTGTGTGTGTGCGTGCGTGTGCGTGTGCGTGCGTGTGTGTGTGTGCGTGCGTGCGTGCGTGCGTGCGTGCGTGTATAAACCTTTAAAAGACACCAGTCATTGCAGTGATAATGATGTGTGTACGGGAATAGTAAGATTTATAAAAAATACATTATTTTAATATTGTGATGATAATTATTTCCTTGACAAATTTATTATTAGTGTATTATTACGCAAATAATTTTGCCGATATGGGGCGTTTGAGAAATGACATATTTCAACATTTACTATTATCGAAAATTTGCCAAAGATATCGAAAATTTTGCCACGGAAAACAA
Source organism: Callitettix versicolor (assembly GCA_022606455.1). Taxonomy (NCBI): domain Eukaryota; kingdom Metazoa; phylum Arthropoda; class Insecta; order Hemiptera; family Cercopidae; genus Callitettix; species Callitettix versicolor. The sequence goes on from CM040183.1 coordinate 45,613,918, forward strand.
GCTCAACTATCTCACGTCAACTAAATGTAAAAATTAAATACTAAAATAGATTTTGAAAAATATTATTCGATCTGTATTTATTTAAATAAAAAACTTGACTTGAAATGCAAATTGTTTTGAATTTTTTTATAAATACTACCTAGATTTTATGATTAATCTATATAATTAAGGTAATCTCTTTCTCATTATATTTAGAAAGAAATATTTTTACTGAATATTTAATAATTAATTCCCATCTCCCAATGCTGTACAATAATTTTGTATTCTCCCTAACATTTCTTAGATTAAGACAAAATAAGAACTGTATAATTTTCAAATAAAATTACTTTTATAATCTCTATGTTTTTATATTTTAATTTTATTTCAATTTTATCTTACATAAATATACTCAATAGCAGGGTGAAATATTGGGCACATAAACAGAGCCCCTTACAAAAGTATATTCTATTTTTATATGGTGCATTAGGTTTAAAAATGGCCGATCTAATGAGAACGAAGTGGACGGCCAAGCATTGTGACCCATGAAATTGTCTCTAAAGTCGATGAAAAAATTAAAGAAGACCGTCGGTTCACAATAACAGAGCTATCGCTTAGTTTTCCACAAATTCCAAGAAGTTTGTTGCATGAAATTGTTACACAAAAGTTAGGATACCACAAATTTTGTTCAAGATATGTATTGAAAATCTTGACTGAAACCCATAAAAATCAGCGTATGGCTGCTTCATTGACATTTTTGGACAGTTATGAAAAGGATGGTAACTCACTACTCAATCGAATCGTTATATGAGACGAGACTTGTGAAACATGTCAACTGCGAAACCAAATTGTAGAACATGTGGAATGCGGGCACACAAATTCCCCCCAAAAACCAAAGAAATTCATGCAAACGTCGTCTGCAAGGAAGATCATGGTGACTGTTTTTTGGGACAGGAAAGGAGTCCTTCTTGTTCATTTCTTAGAACGTGGCACGACAATAAACTCTGCAAAGTATTGTAAAACCTTGGAAAATTTAAGAAGATCAATTCAAAACAAGCCCAGGGGTAAGTTGAGTTCAAAAATTCTGTTTCTGCACGACAACGCCCGACCACACACAATCAATCGAACTTGAGAAGTCCTAAATTTTTTCAAGTGGAAGGTGTTTCCACATCCACCTTACAGTCCCAATCTTTCTCCCAGCGATTATCACCTGTTTCCTGCAATGAAGACCTGGCTTGCGACGCAGCGTTTGAATGACGACGCGGAACTGCGGGAGGGCGTGACAACCTGGCTGAAGTCTCAGGCGGCAGAATTCTACGACACTGGAATTTCAAAACTGGTTCACCGCTACGATAATTGTCTAAATTTATATGGTGACTATGTAGGAAAATAGTATTTTAGTGCCACTTTCAAATGTATATAATAAAAAATTTTTCTTGTACATCTTTTTTTATACCAAAACGTAACCGACTTTCTGGATAGCCCTCGTATGTTTGCTTTACGTTAGATTAAATTTATACTCCTTAACCTTTGAAACGGTTTTAACTAATTTCCATGATTTTTTCTTAAAAATGAATAAATATTATATTACATTTCTCCTTCTTCTATTTTAAATGGTACCTGTACAACAATTATACGCAAATGTCAACACCATGTTTGATATTTTGCCTGCATATTATTAGTTCTTATTAGACATTCTTCAAACATCGACCCTTCGGACTGTACGCAAATGTCTTGCATTTCAGTTGTAAGCAAATTTCGTTGTAAGCAAATTTCGCGACATCGGGAAAACTACACTTATATGCGAAATTACATTGACAATATACGGTTTTCTGGACAGTTTGACCCGGTTTCCTACGTCTTAGAAGGCTACAATCTAAAAGCTCGGCTTGTACGCAGTCTCAGTGGCTACGCAGCAGGGGCAGGTGGTATACCGCAATTTATTGCCTGCCGCATCGCATTTACCATAAAATAATTAAAGTGAACGCCATATTGAGCACCGCCTCTTCTAAAAATATTTTTCTGAACATAATTCAAGATGTAGGAAAGTAAGGTGTCGAGGCATAGACTGAAGAATTATCTTCCTTTAACAGGCCTCACATCAAATAACTTACCGTTAGCTTTGCATACAATGGACACTCTCCTGTAAGGTCCTACGTGTCTCAACAACAATCTAGTTTTCAATCTCAGTTACCTATTTTGATTTTCTATTTTATAGTTTTACTGTAAGGTTAGGTGAATTAAAAAATTCACCTCACTAAAAAAATAATAACAATTAAATATGTAAAACTTATGTATTAGTTTTTGGAACGCTAATTTTAAATAACTAAAATTTAATATTTGTAACTACCGATGCATTTCGGTGGCGACAAATAAACACTTAAAGTTTTCAATATTATATCTTTTTTTGCAAAATTCAATTTAGCTTACTAAAGTAACAAAAATAATGATATATTTATATCATTATAATATATAAATTATTATCGAATTCGTCTCCCTGCCGAATCCGTTCTACAGTTTGAAAATGTTGACCGTTCAAAACAAATTTGTTTTAACAAATATTTATTTGAAAATTTAAGTTGATCACAGCGACTAGCGTCAAAATCTGCGTAAATCAGCATTTAAAATATTTAAAGTAATTCCTGGCGTGATATGCAGATTTTAACGCTATTTTTGACGACAAATGTAGGCTAAGCTTAAAATATATAGTTTAATAATATTTTGAATTGCCATCATTTTGTAACCGTAAAAAGGACTTCGTTGTTTCGTTGGGTATTGAAGTTGTCCAAATTATTGCCAAATTATTATTAACTTTTGCTCTCTCTCTCCCTCTCTCTCTCTCTCTCTCTCTCTCTCTCTCTCTCTCTCTCTCTCTCTCTCTCTCTCTCTCTCTCTCTCTCTCTCTCTCTCTCTCTCTCTCTCTGCTAGTATACATATATATACTAGCAGTACCTGGCCACGTATTGCTGTAGCTCAGTGGCTCTGTCTGGTTCACTTGAACAATGCAGTTTGAAACACTGAAATAGAATCGTAAAATTGGAAATTTGGAAATCTTAAATTGATCGTAAATCGGAAACATAGAAGTGGAATCGTAAAATATTTAGTATAGCGTGTAGTATACGTCAAACAAACGGCGCTGTTAAAAAAAACACATTTTTACTTGTCACAGGTGACATCTATATAATAGTAGGTACATAAAAACTTAATAATCACAGGCCTATATGAAAACAAGCACATATTCCAATATAACGTTGTGTCAAAATTTCAAAGCAACTGGCGGAAATTTAAGATTTTGAAATGTACATAGATAGATAGTTAGATAGAAAAAACATGCGCGTATTCGAATGCAATGTTGTGTCAAAACTTCAAAGTATCGGTGAAGACTTTGCGGACATTTATGATCTTCAACAACGAACATTTGCACACACACGCGCGCCCACACATACACACACAAATATATATATATATATATATATATATATATATATATATATATATATTCTCTTTTCTAATGGAAATTTGCTAATAACGGACGAAAAAAATGTAGTCCTATATGTTATTACAGAATGATAATTGTCATTACAGTGATGAAATCTAAATGAGTATAGTTAAAGACTAAAATAATGAGAGTTCTTACAAAATAATATTCTTTATAATATAATGTGCCCAAATTAAATATATTTGAAGAAGAATAAAGTTAAATGAGGTTATAACGTTGTAAGAAATACCAAAAGTATACTGAAAGCAGGCGAATTAAAATCGCTTGTATCTTAATCTGACTTGCTCTCCGTCCTGCGATCAGAGGGAAAGTAAAGGACGAGGATATTGGAAGCAATTTGGCAGGATTCACTTTTACTGTTCTTGCGTGACAAGGATATCCTCCGGTAATTACAGACTTTGGAATAAAAACAGCTGGTTTCGTTTAATTCAAAGCAGCTCGGTTTATTTCCATCGTTCTCGATTGTTGTAGAAGCTAGATTTAGAATTCGTTATGTTCCCTTAAAATCACATTACAACGGAAACGTAACATAACTGCGTTGATTAAGACAAGGCTGTATTTGTAGATTGCTGTATTGATGCTCAACAAGAACTGCGTTAAACTTAAACTGCTTCCTTCTTTAGGCTATATTTTGCCGTAAAATTATTATCGAAATTTCTTTGAAAATCTGCGTCCAATGCTCTTTAAAATGTGTTCTAGATATAAATATGTTCCTGAGTCTGGGTATATCCCATGATGGCTGTTCTAATTGCTCGCCTTCCAATAGAAACTCGCTAATAATGCTACCCCGCAGGGGATGCAGACTAGCTGCACCTATTGAGAGGATTTTAACGTCCCTCGCGGTATCCGAGTCTAACATACACTTACACTTACGACTTTAACACTTTACACTGACACTTACATTTAGGGAGGCGATAATAGCCTCAATGTGCTTTTCGCCTTAAAATAACAACAACGATAACAATACTAATTTAAATAATTACCTATCTCTTTTATAAAATAACATAAAATCATATAAGCGAAACTGAATTTCACACTAAAAATACGAAAAAATAGGCCTACTATAAAATTCATAACTTTTCATAACTACTGCTGTAAAATTCATAACTTTTTCAGCGTGCAAGTTTCAAAAATTAAATCTTATCTCATTGTGATCAGAGTTTAATTTTTTTTTTTTCTTTTTTTTTTTTGTTAACGTCCTACTGTTGTACACACTTGGGCTAATGCAAACGATGGAATGATTTATAGCGTATGAAAATGCCAAGCCCTGGCCGGGAATCGAACCCGGGTCCTCGGGGTGAAAGCCCAGTACGCTATCAACTAGGCCACCGAGGCGGCTATCAGCGTTTAAAATCTGCATACATTATTATCTAAATTTGAAATTTAAAAATTTTAATTTATACATATTTTAACTCTTATTAACAATTATTTTAATTAAAACTTTTAAATGGTCATCTTTTGGAAACATTACCACTGATTTTTCTGATTAACTAATTTCTTCAAGCTATTAGCTAAAACCAATTAAGATCTACCAATTAAGTAGTTTGAATCAAATCGGACTAAGATTACAAACTGTGCAAAGACAAAAATTACAAAACACACTCGTACTTGCAGACAAATACAAATTTTTACGAATCGGTTTTAGAAGTCAGGATAATCACGGGTTTGGTTGAACCCTTTACCCATTTATCTTGATACATAGAATTCGCTTAGAAGCATGTTGTTTAGGGTTTTCCAAATTTAGTATCCTGATAAACAAAGAAGAAATATTTTACCTGGACGACCCAAACATGAGTTAGACAATGAACTTGTGTTGCTGAAGTTATTACATGTAGAACAAGGCCATGCGGGAAAGTACCGGAACCGGTATGTCATTCTTGTACGATCGTGTGTTTGTGTGTCTGCACGTATACACGTGCACGTGTAAGTGTTGATAAGGGAAATGCTATTTTGACGTTGGATTTATTAATAGCGAATATACGTGTCCTGAAAAACGAGTTCTAAAGAAAGTAAAATTCTGCTTCAGGATTTATCTCTTCAACCAAAAGTAGTTTACGTTATGTTTCTTGCATCCTTACATAAGCAGTGAAAATACGAACATATTTTATAAGCAAGCTTTCAGGCACACTGTCATAATGGTGCATATAAATTACACAAACTTTCTTGCATCACGTTATATTTTTCTTTGTGTGTGTGTGTTTAACGTCCGACTATTGTGCACACTTGGGCTAATGCAGACGATGGGATGATTTATAGCGTATGAAAATGCCAAGCCCTGGCCGGGAATCGAACCCGGGTCCTCGGAGTGAAAGCCCAGTATGCTATCAACTAGGCCACCGAGGCGGCTCGTTATATTTTTCAAAAGAGGCTTAAGCGAATCACTTAATCACCAAACAAAACATGTTGTTATTCCCCGGAAAATTCCTCTTAAGAAGCTATTGACAAAAACCATTAGATTAGCGGGATATCAGTACATTTGTTTTTCTAATCTCATATCTACACCATAGTCAGCATTAACATCTGTGTATACTACCATTTTAAATTTTTATATTACGTACATTGGAAATAAAATAAAAATACGAAAAGGAAATCTCACCCTTGAAAATTCAATATTTTTGTTTTCAACGCTGATTACAATTATGAAATTTGTTGAATTTTTTTCGCCAATTTGAAAATGTTGAACGAATTTTTCTAGATTGCTAAAACGAACTTGTCCAAGCTATTACCAAAATCGATTTTAATGCCAAATTGAAATCCAATCGGGCTAAAATTGCAAACGTAAGCTTTTTTGTGCTTAACGTCCATACTTTAGGACGAGGACCAGTAGTGCTAAGGGTAAGGGAGCAACTGCGGTACGAACTAAGGAACTTTGCGCGCGTGCGTGCGTGCGTGTATATATATATATATATATATATATGTGTGTGTGTGTGTGTGTGTATGTGGAGAGAGAGAAAGAGATTAGGATCGGTGTTTAGGTTAAGGTTCCAGGTCAGGATCTTACCATGATGATTGCTCTAATAGCTCATTTTGAAATTGAAATTCGTTTAAAAAAAAATAATTAATTTCTATAAGCAGACTGAAAACTTCAGTCGGCCATCATTTTTGGTAGAGGTAGCCAAAAGGTCTGTAGTTTTTATGTTCTTCTTCTTTTACCAAAACATTATAAGGAGCGCCGTAAGTTCAACAGCAGAATAGAGGACAATGTACTACAACTCGGACCTGCACGCAGGTTCAACTCTAGTCACATTAATTACATTACTACCCGTTAACTTTGTTTAACTGTACGAAAGTAAATCACACAAAAAACGTTGTATCAAGACCTTTAAAATGAGGTGTTCAATCCTGTGTAGATACTGCGAAAGGAAAATATCTGTCTAAATATTTTTGAATTTAAACTTAAGAGTTTCAATTAAAAACGATAAAAACGAGAAAGTTTTGACTGCGTTTAATTTGTGCCTATTGTGCGTTTATTGCGTAATAAAACTGAAATAAATGCTATTGCGTTGTAACATTGTGCGTGCAGAGTAAACACACACACACACACACACACACACACACACACACACACACACACTACTGTAGCACTACTTACCGTGCACGTACACTTTGCGGTATGTTTTGATTGCTTTGATTCACTGGAAATGCCTTTCTTACACGCAGTTGTCAACGTATGTAATTTAAGGTTTGTAGGTAACACATAATGATGTTTGTTTTGTGTCGAGTGCCGGTCAGCCGAAAACGCACCAAAATGGTAAATCGGAAGTACCTGTGTTAGAAATTTGATAATTATAGTGGTTGCAAAAATATTTTTGTTTTAAAAATGGGACAGAGAATGAATACTAGTTGTAAAAAAGTGTATGCATTCGCATAACTGGCCGACAGAAGTGACTGCTTCTTCTAGCATACTTAACTGTATACTTTTTCACTATTATGATTTAACTAGCTGTTACCCATTGCGGCTTCGCCTGCAATTACAATGTAGGTAATACAATTTATAGTCGATTTTCAAAATCAGAATAGGTCATTTCATTTTAATATATTTCTATATACAATATTATACGATTTATGGTTTTCTGCCAAGTCATAAAGATTTTTGCTACTTGACACTCTATAACAGATGACATATAACTGACCGTGGGAAGAGCATGGAGTTCCCAAATGGAGTTCCTGTTACTCTTAATGTCTGACCCTGCGAATTATTAATTGTCATTTCAAATGCCAACTTCAACGGAAACTGCAATCTTTTAAATCAAAAAGGCAGGTTATTCAGAATTGTAGGGATTTTCGAAAAAATTTCAATTAAAATTATTGCAAATGTAAGCTTATAAACAATAATTTGATAATAAATAATAACAGTAGTTCAGATTTTTAAAACGGGACTACATCTATGTTCACCTAGGTACCTAAACGATATTCATTCTAAATTTCATTTCAATTGGTCCAGTAGTTAATGAGTGATTGAATAACAAACAAAAACATGCAAACTTTCAAATTTATAACATTATATTAAGAAGTATAAAATGATATTAAAACGTCACTGTTATATAGTTAACACGTATAAAACTGAATACTAAATAATTAATTTGGATTGGGTAAGTAATATAATGGCTTTAAAATAATTTAAATATTTATTATTCATACCACCAATATGTAGTAAGCGTATAAAATGTCTCTGTTATACAGTTAACACTTGTCACAAAACTAAATACTAAATAATTAAGTTGGACTGGGTAAGTAGTATAATGGCGCGACCGTACAAGTTTTCACTTCAAAAATACATCACTAAAAAAAAATCACGCAGTCACTAGAGTGCGCGTATGGAAAATTCTATGATGGTCGAGTGTTCCGTGACGTGATGGTCGAGCGTGATGGCAAACTGAACTTTTCTCCCTTGAAAAACATACACCCATACTCTGCGTAAAGAAGTAGTCACTTCAATAAATTATCCCAAAGCGTGTCGTTTTTAAAATCAGATCAAGTAGACAAAGTGATTACAAATTCGATTTTGAATTTCAGAAGAAATCAACGTGTAGGTCACATATCGCCAGGAGCCCAGAAAGTAAGAATAGTTGTGTCGGAACGGTTAAGAGTCTGTGAACACTACCGCCATTTTGTATCTATTTCCTATGAGACTAATGTTAATTAAAGATACTGATTATTCCGCTATTTGTTAAGATGAAATTGTATTTGATATTTTATTTTAAAGGTTTTTGAGAGAATGTAGTCACCTTTTTACATTGTGTACATGTTTATTGCGTTTAAAGTTAAAGCAAAAAATATACATAAAATGTAATAAGCTGAACACATTACCACATACAATACTTTTGAAATGAGGTACAAAACATAATTTTATCCTATCAAATAGCCGAGTAATCTACAACTTTAATTAACATTAGTGATATAGGAAATAGATTCAGTATGTCCGACAAGGCTCACAGACTTGAAAATAACACAATATTTGAAATGTAACTATTACTATCGAAAATAGAGAAAATATAGGAAAAACCACTTGCAGAAACGTTCACAATTTGGTCGTGCATAAAGGTCTATAATTAAAATCGGTGTAACCAGTTTGGAATAAAAACCTATAAAGATACCAATCTTAAAAAACTAACAGTAGTTTTGAGTTCAAAAATTAAATTTTTAAACTAAAATCAATAAAATATCCTTTGTCGTCTCTCTTATTTGGAAACACATAACCCAAATATAAATTGAATTAGCGTTGTTTCAAACTTATGTAATCCATTTTCTAAATAATTCAGCACAATATAAACAAAATCCAGTGTTTTAACAACATCGTTTCCAATATGTTGACCCAAACAACTTTCCAACAGCTTTTCCCAGACCCGAACAGACCACGGACAGTTTAACCTGTTTTCAGTCAATCGGTCACATTACACGCGCTTTACTCTTAAGAATTTTCCACTACCGACTTTCATGTTCGAAAATCAGCGAGACGAATTAATTGTATTTGGATAATCGTGCTATGAAAGCAGAGAGCGGTCGAAGGTCTGCATCACACGCGACGCGGGGATTGACAATGTAATTACATTTTGCCCACTTCCCAGTACGCCAAGCTGAACAATACTTTTACTTTTCTCACTGCATTTATCGTTCAACTGCAGTAATACTTAGTTCAGACAGATTGGACTGGTCGGGATGATCGGATATGTAATAACTGTGAAAATTATCGCCAACGATGGCAAAACAATGACAGCATGAAAATATAGTTTTGGAGTCATCTAAATTGCAAAATTGTAAAAAAATGCAACCGGAATTGCGGTAACGTTCTTACACATTAAAAAGTGCAAAAATATTACACAAACTTTCGGACATTCAATTATTTTCTCATCATCAAATACGTTTCGGAGCCTGTCAACACATAAATCGAATTAATTAATCAAAATCGGTTCTTTAGATTTTAATCGCACTTTGGTGATATAACATGAAGGAACATAACTTGAGCGAGTGTAGCAGATTTTAAGTTAATAGAGGAATGTAACTAATTCAAAGCGATTAGGTTTTATTAAAGTTAAAACTTCTGTAGGCGGGACTACAACTTATTATTATTATTGAAGTGGATTTAAGTCTCCCAGTGATCTAGTTATTTTCTAAAGCATTCTTGACTCAATGTTATTATTCTGCAAATTGTGAAACGAAGTAAGTTCTCAACCAGTAACTGGCTCTTTATATAATTAATATTATTTGTTTAGAATTATGAATACCCCTCCAAGAAGTTGTTTAAACAGTTAACACAAATATATCTTGCATATATATAAATAAGTTTTGAATAAAATTTAAATTATTAACGCCTGTTACTATATACCCAGCCCAGTCGTCAACATTATTAAAGCATTGACAATGCTGGAATTAACCAGCGAAGCGAGATTTCTGTTTCAACTCAACCGTTCGGCATTTGGTTTGTGTGTTCGTTTGTTACACACTTTTGGCCAAACGCATTCACCGATTGTTATGAAATTTGATAGAAAGTACCTTCTATAAAGTCCGAACGACGTATGTATAAGATTGTTTCTAATTTACTTCCATTTTAATATGGCGACCACTGATTGAAACAATGACGAGTGTACGCAGTTTCTGTCAGACGCATTGGTCGACTGTTTTAAAAATTTAGTGCAAAGATAATTTGTACAAAGCTGGAAAGACGTAAGTGTGAGATTTTCCCCACTTACTTCCGTTTTAAGATGGCGGGCACTGATTTAAAGTTGAGAGGTTATTGTTGAAAATTATTATTAGTTATTTTCCGTAATACTGATTAAATTGCAATATCTATCATAATTTTTACCGCTTCAAGGAGAAAGATCATAAAATTGTCAATAAAGTTAGACGAGTAAAATTTTCGTATATAGGCCTAACAAACCGTTATATAGGCCTGTTATATTTTCGTATATAACAGTTACCGGTTAAATTGACTGAAAAAGTTACTAGCGTTGTCGTGGAGCGCTCTCTATTGTATATTAATGAAGTCTACTGTTCTGTGAATTCCTAGTAAAGGCTATATAAGGGAGAGAGAATATAGGGTCGCCAAAGGAAACCGATGAACCAGCTTAGAGACGGAATATAGTAAACCTGACTCACTGTATCTCGCGTGATTCCTGTGAACGCCTGCAAAGTGTTTGTAGAGAAAGCTAAGGGTTCATCTTATCTCTCGCGGACATAGGCGTGTAAACAAATTTTGGCTCTAATAATTTAAACATTACTCTTAACTACCCAAATAAATAGTATGAGTTTATACAATAATGTGCACTTTTTCTTCACAAGCATTGAAGATTCTAATTAAACCTTTATTACTGTCTGTTTACGGTCTCACCGTAACTTTATGGTATAAAGTTATGGTATCTCTGTCGTAAATATTCTTCAATTAAAAAACCGTTTTACAAATTTCTAAGTTTAATGAACTTGAACTAGTTTTTTCAAATCTCTTTTACTTTCTTCAGTGTTGTGTGCTAAATGGACGTTGTCATCTCTTAAGCGTTATGTTGGCTCTGGGCGATGGTGTCGTATTGTTGACGCCGAAGACTATGAAAATAATTTAAAAAATTGTGTAAATACATTTAAATAAATGATTTTAATAAAAGTTCAAACGAAGTGCTTACCAATTGTAAATGCTGATGTTTATCCAAAAAATTTGCTTCAAAATTCTTTGACAAAAATAACTTGAAAAAATGTCTTATTCATAATCGGTTTTTCAAATTTGACCAAAATATATTAAGCATTAGGCAATACCTCGAGACGGAATTGAAATTTTCAAATAAAAAAATTCGATTTGATAGTTACAAAGAAATGAAAAACAATAACTGTCAGAGATAATCGTCGCTCATGAAAAGTTAGTATGGTATACGTTTTGTTTGAATTAATTTCCCCGACATTCCTAACCTTTTTTAATTTCGCATTCGTTGATACGTTTAGAATTATCAAAACTTATTGTTCATGTGTGTTCATGATAATGGAAGTAATCCGAAACGAGTCATTTAAAATAAAGCTAAGGAAAGTGGCAAAATTAACTCACATTGATGGTACTCCTAGTTGGATAAAAGAAACTTATTCTAAATTATCGTTTTAGGAAAATTTTACTAAAATTGTTTTAAAATAAATTAATCGTTCATTCGTTTTTAAATTGTAAATTCAATGTTAATTAAAACTTTTATCGATATTTTGTTAGTTGAGACCTACTTTAGTTCAACTAATATATCTATTTATTTATCTATCTATCTATCTATCTATCTATCTATATATATATATATATATATAGATAGATAGATAGATAGATAGATAGATAGATAGATAGATAGATAGATAGATAGATATATAGAATAGATAGATAGATAGATATATTAGTTGAACTTAAAAGTAGGTCACGACTCCTAAAGTAAAGATTTTGGTGTGTGTGTGTGTAAATAAATTTAAACTACTTCTTAAAAAGTGTTCGGCGTTAGTGAATTGGGAAGGACTGGCTCAATGGCCGATAGATTTGTTCATTTACTAATCGAAATTAGCTGTTATCTGATTATCTAACAGAAAATTATAAATTTTTGTTTGTTACAAAATAATTCTCAAAATAAAAACTAACAATATTATTCAAAATATAAATAAATTTTTATTAAATATGAATAAAAAACATTAATATTACAAAAAATACTTAATATATTAGCTAATTAGAATTTTTTGCATTACCAAACACAAGGTCGTCAAAAGATTTTTTTGTTGACAATACAAAATTTACAAAAATGCCTTAAGGCAAATATGTATTTGTTGATAATAAACTATGTACAAATTTTTTAAAATGTGTACTTTCGAGATTTTGTTGTAATTCTAACCTCTTTTATTATTTCTTGTTTATAGATCTCATTTTTATAAGTGTATGTTTACTGTTATTGTCATTATTCTCATACTACTATACTTAGTGTATTGCAACGTATTAGTTTTCTGACGCTATATTGTGGTTGCATCAACACAAATTGGATTGTATTATTTCACTTTTTGACTCGTTTTAGTTTGTCGGTGGTTGTTTGGTTGTTCTGATGCGCTTCGCACTTCGGTGTGTAGCTGGATAAATTGTTCCAATTGCTTTCAGTTATTGTTAGGGTTCATGTTGTGACTGTTACTATTTGAAGTGGCTTGTCCCATGTAAGTACTGGAAGGTGTTGGGGCAACGGGTGGATATTCGACGTCCTTGGCTATGGGACACAAACAAGGAACGAGCTGAACATTTTGTACCTGTAACGGCGTTGGTGGAACCATCTGTAACAGTAATATGTAATTAGCAGTTAGTAGTTAGTAATGTTTTAAGATCAAAACATAGGTACTAGATAGATAGAGCTTTTTGGTTAGCTCTAGTTATAAGTTGTACGATTTCAGTATGCAGAAATTACTGCGATCGTGAAACAAGCCATCTCACGGATTTTTATTGAAATGTGCAGATTTCGGAAACGTTGTGATCCTGGCAGACTAACTAAATGAAGTAACTGGTCCATTGAAAAAATGAGCACCATTATTTTAATACCCAAACCAGGGACCTTGAATGATTACCGATCTTCATATTTAGATCAATTTTTAGGGATCGTTAAAATTTATATATATTACCCCGAAATTTTTACTCACTTCGCTATTGCGAATGTGGTTTTACTCACTCTGCGAAATTTGGAGTAATGAAAAAATTAAAATATCGCGTGGCGGAGTGGGTATTTTAATTTTTGCAATACTCGAAGGAAACGTTTATTTCGGTTTAATTAAATATCTACTCCGCGGAGTGAGCATTGTTTACTCATTCCTCGAATTGCATATTCTGGTTTTACTAAATTGCCTTAATGGCTTGATTAAGCAAAAGCCTACCAATTGGCTGTTATTTTCGACAATATCGTTATTCCGTTAAAGTAATTTTGAGGTTATGTTCACTTTAATCTTAATTACTAGCGAACGATTTAGTAAAATTTATTATTCCGTGGTCACAAGAAGAAAGTTGCAAACAAACAAATATTTCACTGTTTAACTGATGGAGTGTATAATTAAATTCTAATATATTCCTTTTAGTCACGTGAAGAACAAAGGTCATAGATAAACCTTAATAGGCTCACAGAGTGCATTACGTATTTGGCGGGACGCGGATATGTGAACGCTATGGAAGGAAAGTAGTACGCACGTAACATCTCACGAATGGGAGCTCTCATGTAGATGATATCAGGAATTCTCCAATTACACGGCAAGCGATAAATACTCCTGGGACAATAGAAGCCGGGGTTTTATCAATGGAATATTTCGTTTGTGTAAACAAGGAAATAAACAACATCTGCTTCACTGTGGTGTTAAAAGTTATGCACAGCGTGGTTCGAAAACCCCTTTCCAAATGTTTACAGTTTATACTCCTATAAAGATGCAAGAATAAATAAGGTATAGGGCTGGAAACGTTACTTTTCCGTTTTCATTTGGGGATAATAAAAATTCTTGTATTTTTTTCAGTAGATTAGATATATACGTAGTTACACAGATTTACAAGTAAGTTTTAAGAAATATTATTTTGAACTCTTTCAAAATGACAGAAATTGAAAATTTTTAATTCTTATACTAAATTCAGTGTTTGTGTTTATATTAATTAACTGTAAAAGACTTTCTCGAAAATGGTGAATGATGGCATTTAAGATGTTTTCGGGTTTGTGAATCCATTACTTAAGGAAATAGGGACGCATTTACGCTGGGTTAAATTTGCTAATTATTTTCTTTAATTAAACACTCACTTACTTTCATTGTATTAAAGCATATTTTAGATATTAATCGATCAGCTGCTTATAAGATTGTTTTGTTAGCAAAAATAATAGTTCTAAAGAAATAGGTTATTACCAAAAATGTCTCAGCAAATAGTATAGAGCGTTTCTTGGTTTCCTGATTCTATCATCTGAAAAATTATTCATTTTTTCCAATGTATTTACCAAAACGTCTCCCTAAATTTTCTATTTGGTTTAATTTTGTATTTTAAAAAATGTTTAACAGCCAATGATACAGAGTTGAAATTTTACATTAAATCTAGATTTTTGTAAGAAACAATATTTTTAAAACAGCCAGTAAGTACGTTCAATAAACATAGACGATGATAAAACGTAACAAACCCATTTTTTTCTTAAACAAGTTTGTTCAAAATTTTATTATACACTAGGAGTTATAACTCAATTGGTAAATAAATAATAACCAGACATAACCAACTAAAGTGTAATGTTTACCTGGGGATGAATGTGAGCAGGAATTGGGACAGCCAGTGGCAAAGCGACAAACTGCGGCTGACCGTTGGAATCATATTGCAACTGTCCTGGTTGGCTGTGAACAGGAAAAGGACTAAACTGTTCTGACCTCAAAGAGTACACTCCTGGCGGCGGAGGTCCTTGCCATTGACCTCCGTTGCTAGCTCTATTGGAAAACACATTTATTTAGTGAGTACTTAAAGTGTTTACGTTGTATATCATAAAAGAAAATCATATGTCATTATACCCTAAAAAACACTTTTGTTTTTCCAAACATAAAACCAAGTATTTCTTTAATATTTTTCTTACAGAATTTTCTTTTAGAACCAAAAGAATTTTACAGACTAAAGATTATGCTTAAAATATTCTTCAAACCTTTCCGGAAAAGGTTAGGTTAGATTAGATTAAACTAGTTCATGTTAGGTTAGATTGGATTCGCGTTTAGACCGTCAATAGTCCTTCAATTTTGTAATCAGAAGGATGTGCTATTATGCATAAAACATTTTCCAGAGCACATTTTTTGAACCATTGAAAAAAAGGCTTGGATAGTTTAGGTTAGGTTAGATTATTTCAAAACGTCATCATCTGAAGCACGATAAATTCATGTGTTTCCAGTGCTTATGGATATTAATTATCCGGTAAGAACAAGAAAGGATGTTGCTTTATAACTTTTCGTTCTAAAACAAATGTATAGATGAAGTAGAATGTGAGTTCTACAGCTCGGACGTTTTCTAGTTTAATGTTCCCATTCTCTTTCAAATTACCCTGTAAGTTTCATACAAACATTGTTAGAGTTGTTTTAGTAGCAATAAACCTTAACTTACGACTTCTTGTGGCTCGGGTTTGGATTACTGCTGCTGTACCAGAAGCCTTCACCGGAGCAAGCAAATGCGGCAAGCACTGATAATACGACCTGCGCAAAAAGCAAAAACAATATTTCTCAAATAAATAGTACAAGCAAAATTATAAGTAAATTATTTCATAAGAGGTTCAAATTAAACAACTACACGTACAAATAAAATTTATTGCTACATAATATTCCGAAAAATCCGTTTCGACGGTCATACACACATAATCGAAAAATTAGCCGTATTATTGAGTTCAAACCAAATCAGTTCATTTGATTTCTTTTAAATTTATATTATTTGTAACATGGTAGATTTATAACTCAGAAAATTGTAAGAAACTTAAAATAAAAAAATAGAAAAAACTATTTTCTAAGTTTTTTCTCTCTATTCGATGTATATAGAAAGCATCTTTATAAAAAAAAATCTACCATGAGATTTTGAAGGTTATGTATGGTTTCAAAAGTCACAGTCTAAGAAAGTAGTTTGTATTTAAATGTGTGGGCGAGCGTTGTTCGCTTTTTTTACCTTCACGCTTATTTATTTAGTCAGGATTATTTATTTATAAAGTCAGGATTGTAAAATATAGAAATAGAAATTGAAATTTTCTTGCCTTCAATGCAAAAAAAGAGATTTTAGGTAGATTCTTTCCGCATTGTATGTGGGAGAGGATTGCTTGCATTTATGCTGGTAGGATAGCAAGCAGTTCACTCTAACTCGGATCTAAGTTCGAATCTAGTGTTACGCCGATTACTCAACTGGCATACTAAAAAAAAATGTTGTGCGTACGTGCGTGTGCGGCGTGCGTTCGAGGGTGCAACTTCTTAGAGAATAAATTTTTTATCGTAATCAAATAAAACTTTTAGTACATATGATTTCGAATTCAAAAATTTGACCGACTAAGAATTAAATAAATTAAGGGGGAATAGAGGCATATTTTAGAAGACGAGTTTTCAGCTCCATTTGTCTTTCAAAAAAATTCTGAAAAAAGTGACAAAACTAATATTTATTTTGATAAACTTTGATCATTTTAAGTTCCTTCGACTTTTCTTAATCTTTGGCTGACCGCCACTTTGTAATCGATAATTTTATTGAACTAAAATTGCACTAAATTAAAAACCTCTTACTAAGGTTTAAAATTATAAACACAACTAATACTTTTATATTAAAAACATATTTCCGTTAATCAATAAAACCATTTTTTAGAAAAAAAGATAAAAATTAACTGAAGATTTTATTAGTATTCACTTCAATTCAGCTGGAAAAATTAAACTGATTTCTTATTATATTTATTATTTTTATCACTCTGCAATAATAATTCAATTAAAAGAAACTAATTTGTCTGAGCTCCATTCAGGGTAAAGAATACCGAAAGGTGACATTCCAATAAATACAATAGAACAGGTCTCCACTGTATAGCCATCTCTGTGTATTTTCAGGTCAAAATGACTACCTCTCAGGTGGAAGTAGGTTCGACATGTATTATTGGATTTTTCACTCGATTGTAGATAAATCTTGCTGTCTCTTGAATAATTGAACACACGCAGTTAACCTCAGCTAGAGACAACAGACAGTGTTAACCAGGGACAACCTGATGAACTCATTTACATATCGAGGTTTACTTCCGTATCCGTTTAATAGAAACCTTTAGATGTAGTTTTAACCGTCCATTAACCGTTATTAATTGTTAACAATAATAATCTCGGCTTGCAGCTGTATCCCTGACTTTATGGAAGCAAATTTCCAGCAATAAATTCTTTTAGGCCTATGTTATAATTTTTTGAAAATATTATTTCACAATTATAATCGGCGTTACAGTCTGAATAAATTAGCTTTTTAAATTTTCAAGAGAATTTAAAGATAAAAAGTGTTAGTTTATGTAGATTGTAACTTTGATTTTGACGGTGAAATCAGATTTTCAATATTTGGCATGTAGGTTGCGTGTAGTTTATTATAAATTTAGTTTGTTTTATGTCAATATTTAGTTTATTTTAAACAGCTAATTTGTTTGGTTATTTTTAATTCGCTTTTAATTACTGAAAATTGGCTCAAACGGTTTAAATCACGTTATTTTCCGAAAATAATTTTCGATTAATGAAAGAAATTATGTATTTTGCTATCATTCTGAAAATTTTTGTTTGAATCCTATCAACCGAAACCTAAAAACATATTTAATTTCTCAGCATTGATTAGTCAGATTTTGCTGTGATATTTAAAATTTATTTTTGGTTCAAAATTTGACAAAACCCTATGAAATATAAGTAATTTTTACGGTAAATTTTAAACCTGATTTGTGTGGGAATAATTTTGTAAGAAAATTTGTGGAACATTTGTGCAACATTCATCAAATGAAGGCAAGAATCAATAATTTTAAACCAAAGAATGTGTCTTCAGACCCTGAGTGTGCGACTGTACAGTAATACATTCTTGACGGATTATTTTGGCAAATTATTTCTGTTTTTCGATTGAATTTGTCCTTCATATCCCGATTGAATTTTTAACAAATAATGACCATTTGTTTTTCTTTGTGCACTTAAGAAAAAAACATGTAAAATTTTAATTAAAATATTTGCAACAGACTTTGAGAACTTAATATTTGTATTAATGTTAAGAATTTATCGAAAAAAGGTTAGAAACTAACATTTCCTCAAAATGTGGCTCACAATCCAAATTTAGTCAAAATCTGTTCGTGTAGTCTCGACCTATAGGTGTCGAAACACACAAATCCGGATAAAAAGTTTTTTTATGGAATCAGAGACGAGACCTGAAATGCTATTGGCATTTCACCCCACTCTCGTATCAGATCAATTGACTTATAGCAAATTTTCATTGAACAATTATTATTTATTGACCATCATGACCTTGAAATGAGACCTGTCATGTAGAACACATTTAGAGATTGTGTTTGTGTTGTTATACTAGTGTTGACAATTGTTTGCCTGATTTGATTCAAATCTGGCACAAAAAGTGATTTTAATAATAACTCGGGCTAGTTTGTTACCTAGGAATATTTCTTTCGACCGTTTCAAATAGAAGCAAAAAGTTGTTACTTTTTATAACATTTTTTAAATCTGATTTCAAGATTTCATAATTAATTTTTAATAAAAATATATTCACATAATATTCGTTTCGGAAATGCTATTTACTTTTCGAAATTTGCTTCCGTCACGTTAGCGCGACAGCTGCGTGCGGTGATTAAAAAAATTACTAAAACAACAAACAACTAGACCTACAGTAAACATGTGATTGTTGAAATTGATGCCGATTTTACTTTCAACTACGATTAATCTATCTTCCGTCTCTGTTGACAATGTCACCTGTCAAGTACAGTGCCTGCAGACTACTCCGCAAGTGGGCATGATGCAGTACAACAGTCCTGTCATGCATATGTCACGCGGCGTTGACCTCGGGGTCTTACCTGCAGACAACCAAGATGTAATCGGATATCAACTTATTAGGGTCAACCTGACGTCCCTATATACAGTACTATATTGATAGTTTCAGTCATTTCCATCATTATTAAAACGTTCAACGTGTGATTTTCCCCAATTTAGAAACAAACCGAAAATGATTCTTTTGTAAATTATTCAAATGATCACAAACAAAAATGTATTCATGTGGCATTCGTAAACAGTTTAACAGATGAAAATAAAAACAGGAGAAGAATTTTCCAAAAAAAATCGTCAATAAGACTCTACCAAAGGTGTGTTTGATTTAGCGTTGCTTATTCTTACATTTACTAGCCGCCTCAGTAGCTTAGTTGATAGCGTACTGGGCTTTCACCCCGAGGACCCGGGTTCGATTCCCGGCGAGGACTTGGCTTTTTCATGCGCTATAAATCATCCCATCGTCTGCATTAGCACAAGTGTGCACAATAGTCGGACGTTAAACACACAAAAAAAAAAAAACTTACATTTATTTGACTAACAAGAAAGCGTCCGTAGCTCAGTGAATTTTTTGGAAATCAAACAGTTCGCTACAACTCTTATCTCTACGCGTGTTTGAGTCTAGTCATTACCGTTAGTTTTTCCAGTAAAATTACTAAATTTGTAAAGGACTTGCATCCTAGAAGCAACTGAAAATATAGCTCGTATGTACTCAAACAAAATGTATGTTTTTTATCCTTAAAATCAGTATTAAAAAATTATGGAGGAAACAGGGAAATTTTTCGAATTACTCAAAATCGGTTTATCGAATATCGTTTAAATTTTTACTATAACAAAAATCAGTGTAGCAAATTTGAAATAAATAAATTTTCCTAGTATGTGTAAATATAAAGTGCGTACTATTAGCATTTCTTCTGTCTACTTTCGAAACGTAAATTTCTTTTATTTTAAATTTAAGGTATTCAATGTTTACAGTTACTAATTTTATCTATGAACAAAAGATACAATGAGCTTTAACATCTGAATAAATTAGAATTTCAAGTTTTTAAATTACTTGTAAATACGAAATTTTTTTTATAATTAGGAACGTTTCCTAAATGGAGTTTAAGCTTTAAAATGTAAATGTATGGACATTTTAATGCTCATTAAAATTGTAAAAATCCCGATTTTAAAGATCTAAAATAACAGCCTTGTGAATTGTTTTAAAATTATCAGTGTTGTTCAAAAAACTCACATTGTTTCGCATTAAATGATCTTGTACGTAGGTGTGTATAGATAGATGTATACCTTTAGGTGTATCAATTACATAAATAGCTAAACAGGTGTCATTTTCAGAAAAATATTTAAATAAATAAAATGTAATTATAAATTTTAAAATTCGGCTTCGAAGTGTTATCCGATCTTCTTCTGTTCACCCGATATTTCAGTTTGTGCGTGTCATAACTTTGTCTGTAGCCTGTATCACATATACACAAACGTAAACACACACACACACACACACACACACACACACACACACACACATAAAACAAGCATTTTTTTTATTAATTTGGTGTTGTAAAATTCATATATTGGTAATTAGTAATCCTCTCTCAAAATTCAAAAAATCCAATTTCTGCAGTCAACTAGAAGCAGAATAAAGGAGCCATAAGAAACGTACAGTAAATTACTACAGTTAAAGTCTTACATTTTGGAATATCTTGAAATAAAAATAAATATGTAATAAAAAAGTACGTTATCACAAGTACAAATAAACTGTGTAAAGATATTACACAGCGCGTTCATACATTATTTTATTTAAACAAAATAAAACCCTGATCGCCTTTGAGTTTCTTATGTTATTATAATTTATTTACTCTTCTGACAAAATGTCTTTTATCTTAAATTTAGTGTTAGCTTAAGAAGCTGGTGTTGAAGTCAAAACTCCACATACTGCAAAACTTGAGTAATCACGTTTTCGGAAAACTAGACATTTTGAGAAGATATGTTCTGTTTGGGTATATTTATACTGAATGTCATCAAAATAAAATTTAGCTAATTTTGTAAAAAAGCCTGTGTTTGGTTATTGGTTTTTTAACTAACAGTAAAAAAGAGGTTTTTAAAATAAAATATGGTACAGAGCTATGTGAAAACCATGCCTACAAGTTAATAATTCCAAATTTAATCGAAATCTGTCGAGTCGTTTTCTACAGGATCAACGATTTGCTTTGGATTACGATGTGCATCCAAGCAAAAAAACACTGTTTATATTTAAGGAAACTAAAAAACGATTTTAATCATCAGAAGCGAATATTTTCACGATCGCAATATGTTTCAATGTTTAAACTTTCAAATCTTGAATCATTTCTGTAAAACGTTTTTTAATACAGTCTTATACATTACAGTTTATGGCTACAGAGAACTAAAATTACAACGAAAAATATATTTATTTCGGATTGCAATATTTTTTTATTAAAAACTATAAAATGTTTTTAAGTAAGAAATTTGTTAACCAAACTTAAAATACTATGTGTGGAAATGTAGATTGAAAAAGCATGCAATGGTTTACTTTTATTAATAGGTCATATTAGTTTTAAACTTATGACTACATAATACAACAAATATTTTACGATAATTGAAGTGAGATTTCATATAATCAACACCTTACAGTGGTTTATCTATGGAGAAACAGAACTAAAATTCTAATAAAATATATTCTGATCTATGTTTGGATTTTTTGTAAAAAAAAGAAATATGTCCTAACTTAGCATAGTAAAGGTGGAAATCATAAATCGTTTAACTACTATAAGATGTTTAAGATTGTTTAAAAAACGGTTATCGTGTTTGAGCCAACGGAAAAATCGAGAACTTAATTTTTTTAGTCAGTTTTGTTCAGTAATAAACAATATTTATTGTATTATCAACAAAGTGTTTGGCGATTCAGTTTAAAAAACATTTGAAATTGTATTGGAATCTTATTTCTGAGAATTTCGGATTTGTTTCACAAGAAAAACTACAAGTCAAATTACTTACTACAACCCTCGAGGTGTTGTCCATGATGGCGTGCACTGACTGGCCCGGCGCGCCGTTACACTGGGGTTTTATACCACCCCATCCCCCGACCCTGGGACTCACCATTACAAGTTATCTAAAGCCAGAGTGTGGTCATTATCCCGGGATATTTATCTTCCAGACACTTTAATGGAACTGTGTAAACATTTCTTTATGATTACGGTTTGTCTCTACAGTTGACATTTGCAGTAACTTGTGGCAGTCAAGATGTTGGTTGAATTTGTCCGAGTGGTCTGTATTGTTGGCGAACATCGGCGAAGGTTTGGCACGAACAGAAAGTGCATTAAAGACGTAACGAAGAGAATAACCATGTTGTTTAGCTAACGTGATGAAAGCCAATTTCTAATAGCAATATTTATATTTCACAGTCTATTTTAAACTCTCGTTTCACTGTCGTAAACAGTATTAAACTCTAGGCCTTACAACAAACCAACATTTTAAATGTTCAAATTTCATTGAAAATACGAAAGTGAACCCTGACCGCTGTCATATTAATTTTTTAAATTTCAATAGATTTTGAATATTTAAAATAATAATATATGCATTTTTAAGACCGATTACGATATTTAAATAAAATTTTTAAATTAATGTATTTAAAACAAAAAAGTTATGACTTTTTAAAGCCATTTTGTAACTGTTGAACGAAATTCGCTCTGTAACAAATTTGTTCAAGCTATTACCAAAATCGATGTTAAATTTGAATAAAAAATGGCAATCAAAAAGTGAGTATCGGCTCTCATTCAAAGATCCCGAGTCTGTATCCGCTCCAATAGATCATTTTCCAATACAAATTCGCTAAAAATCAGACGGTAATAACTAAACGCGTATCCGTATACTGGACACAGCTGTAATGAACTCTCCGTTATACAGTATCCCGAGTTACTGCAGTGTGTACAGTATTGCAGTTAATGTTTTTTTTCCTTTAGTTTATTTCCCATTGAAACTTTAACGTTATTAAATTTAAATTTGGTACAATTTAATGAAATTTTGTGTATGACCGAAATTCAAGCGCAATCTGATAACCGATTTTGAGAAGTTAGACCATTCGATAGCTCACGAATCGGATTTTTTGGGCAAGTTATCTTTAAGTTTTAGTTTATTCACCTTTGAAGACGCTTTAAGGAAAATGTATAGACTGTTTAAACGAACTTTCCCAAGCTATTGCCATAATTGATTTTGTGTCAAATTTGAATCGAATATATATATTAATTACCCTTTATAAAGTTAGAGGTCAGGATAGCTGCTCATTTCAAGGTTCCGGGTCTGGATCTTTTTATGATGGTCGCAGCTCCAATAGCTCGTTTTTTCAATGGAAATTCGCTAGTAAATCAAATGTATTCGTAAAACTTACTGAGGTAAAACAGAGGTTATGATTTATTGAGTTTGTGAGCACTTTAATTCTAATGCAACGAATCCAACGGTTATTTTGATCACGAAATCCGCCACTCGAGAAGCCGTGGATTTATTAACATCTAGGTCATTAATAACTAAGACAATTTTTCTTAAGCTTTGGAATCTTGTGTATTTTCCCAACATAAGGCTAACATACAAGATTTTAATATGTAACCGTTTTTACAGAAACAGATTTTTTTAAAGAGTGGAACCCATACTTTTGTTTGACAGCTTTAAGCCTACAGTAGAGTCGTTTGTAACGTTGTTCAATCATTCATACTATGTAACACCAAGACGGTGTTTGTGAATGAAACCAGCCAGAGATAAGAGCAGCTGTAATATGGTACAATAAGTAGAACATTTCCTTTAGAGTTTATTCACCTCAAAATAACCGATCCTACTTGTAACATTCCGGGTATAACCTATCGTCCATCTTAAAGAGGTTTTCAGTGTCTACCTCTAGACACTAAAACTAGTTTTACCTCTTCGCTCTGCCTTCAAGAGGAACGTATTTGTCGGAATTATGGAAATCATTCTAACGCGTAAAAGAGGGCTTCGGGCGTCGAAGGCGTTCAAACTTGCCGCCTGTCGCCTCACACTCGGCATAAAACGTTTATGTAGAAGAAACTAAAATTGCCCATAATGAAAGTTTAACACAACTAAGAAAAAATGGTACACAAAATATTTTAAATACAACATTATCCAAGAAAAAATCAAATTCGGAAGCTACCGACTACATATCTGGAAAATCTGTTTAATTTTTCATAATTGGTTTACCAGATTTTTCAAACACTTTGCTCAAGGTATTAGCGAGTGTAACAAATTGTATACACATAAAAAATCTGCTAAAACGTTAATTTATTTTACTTTAAATATCTGTTTCCTAACCTTGTCTTCTTTTATGAACAAAATTTACGAATTTTTTGTTAGTATTTGAATATGATTTATTTATTATTGTCTAGCTGTACACTTATGCTTCACTACGGTATTTTTCAAATACTAAAAATAACATATGATTATTTTGAAAGTTTACTTAAAAAATTATGTCTAAAGGTAATGTTTGGTAGAAAGCTTTTATTATTAAGTTATTGTTATATAAGCATTGTATTTAACAAACATATTTTCACTGAAATCTGTTCAGTCGTTTTGTAATAGACAGCTTACAAAATTTGTAATTTAACATAATAACAGACATTGGGTTATATATTAATTTGTTTAACGTTATATTTGGCTGTTCTAATGCATCAAATGAAAAAACCTAAACCATAAAGTATAAAAACTTCAAGTTTGGCTTCTTGACTCTTAAAAATACTCTGTTTTAAAACAAAGCATGCTTTTTAAGTGATAGCATTTTTTTAATAAGTGTATAACAGCTTAAGGCAGCCAAAAACAATTGTGTTTAATTAATAAATAATACAAAGGTTTTTTTTAGGTCTGTCAATCCATTCGGAATTTTAGTCCATTTGATTCAAACTTTGCACAAAAATATTTTAATTTTGTACCTATAATTTGAGCTACGACAAGTTCTTTAACCAGTAGAATTCGATAAACAGTTCAAAAATTACAATAATTTCAAACCTTTAAAAATTTACAATTTTTTGTCGTAAATAGTTTTTTCAATCTTTTTACCGAAGTAAATAGCGTTAAAACCTGCATAATTTCTAATTTTCAAAATCCGTTGAAAAAGAAATTTAATTTTAAGGAGGTCGAGTTCATTTTCGTGTACAGTTTGAAGTTTTAAAATACTAATACATGCAGTGTTTAATGTTTTTACAAGAGCTAAATCAGAGTTAAAAAAGTAAGATTTTAGAAATTAATTTTGTAAATTCGCTTTCAGTAAGACAGCTGCGTGCTGTAAATAATTTCTTGTTGTTTTAATAATTTTTCGGGCAATGTAGCCGCTTCAAACAAAACATTTTATTTTTAAATGGTCGAAAATAGTGTTTCCAATGTAGCCTGTGTCACATCAAGAGGTGCTTTAAATTCTACAGCATTTTGACAATCTTTTTATTACATCGCTTAATATGAAACTTGAAACCCGATATAACAATCAAAGTCTAAAGATCACTATACTTTCTGTAGTGAGACAGTAATATAAAAACCTTTAAATATTAGAACAATAAGTTCGGAGATACTATTGTTGGATCGGAACCAACGACAAAAAGCTGATATTAAATCAGGGTCTCAGAAGGTTAATAAATTGGACCCCTCGCTGCTAAGGGGCTGAGTAGAAAATGATGGTGTAAATTCTTAACACGGATCAAAGCGTGGAAGGGAAGAGTTATTAATAAGCTATTCTATTAGTAAGGTTAGGGTGGAGTGGGGGTGGACCGGCTAGACAAGCTGAATCACTAACATACCTTGGACACGACAACCCTCTGAGAGGGTAGTTACCTCCTAGGGCTTATCATGTTTTCTTTTTATTGTTTCGTCTCGAATTGTAAGACTACTATGGTTTTATTTTGTAATTCTGTATATGTTACTTAGAGTCTGTAGGTAGCCTCAATACTAAGTTCCCATATTTGCGCATGCGTGCCCGTTTTGTACCTAAACTGTAAGTCTAAAAATAATGAACTTTGCAGTTTTATTACGTTAAAGCCAAAACTTATGGAAATTTGCGGTTTTATCGAATTTTAATTTTCGTGGTCAGAAGAGTTAAAAAAAATATCGTATTTGTATCGAATTAATTGGTGATCTAATTATGGTTATCTAGTTATTTTTAGGAATATCTAGTTATTTTTAGGAATATCTAGTTATTTTTAGGAATATCTAGTTATTTTTTGTAAAATTACATTGGAAAATGAACTCTGGTAACAGCGATTATGGTAAGATTTCGACCCTGGTCCTTGAAATGAGCGCCGATCTTGACTTCTATTTCACTTTTTAAGGGGTCGTTAAAATTTATTAAATTTATTAACAATAAAATTTATGTATGTTTGTGTTTGTGTGTGTTTGTGTGTGTGTGTGTGTGTGTGTGTGTGTGTGTGTGTGTGTGTGTGTGTGTGTGTGTGTGTGTGTGTGTGTGTGTGTGTGTGTGTGTGTGTGTGTGTGTGTGTGTGTGTGTTAGTATTCTCAGGTTAGCAATTTTAGTCCATTTTGATTCAAAACATTGCACAAAAATCTAATTTTTGTTACAGTTTAGTAAACTTTGTTAAACAGCAAATTTCGTTCAACAGTCTCAAAATGATGCCATCTTCAAATTTTTAAAAAGTCGTGACTTTCTTGTCTCAATTGTTTTTTTTTAATTTGACAACTATTGTAATTAGCGTTAACAATTGCATAAATTAACACTTTCAGTTTTCAAAATCAGTTTATATTGTTAAATTTTATTTGACGGCAATCAGTGTTACTTTTTATATATTCAGTGTAATTTAAAAGTGTAAAATGATAATATATGCATTTTTTGCAGATTGTAATGCTGGTTATGATGATAAAATCAGAATTTCAAAAAATTGTAAGAAAAAGAAAAATGTTTTTGAAACTTCGCTTCCATCACGTCAGCGAGACTTCTGTTTGCCCCAAATATTTTTTTTAATTATTTTTAATCAACATGACAAAATATACTTTGTAATTTTTCACTCTATTGTGTAATTTATGGAAAACTTTATTTTTTTTGTTTTACTTTTTTTTCACAACGTATAAAGAATGTAGGGCTTATATGCGATCGCAAAAGAGTACTGACAAAAGAAAAGCCCTATCTATGGTGGTCGTGAAAAATCAATTTAGACATTTCTGTAGATGAATAAGTTATCAGGTTTCATGAATTAAAAAAAAAGTAGTTTTTAAATTGGTGGATCCTTGCCCATAGCTGGAGACTAAACTACGAACATTATACATTTCGATGAAAAAGAATCTTTTAAAACAATCATTCTTGAAATCGTCTTTAGGCTATTTGTTTCGCGTATAAGTTCCTATCTCACCGTCAAAAATCGTCTTCTGTAGTTTTCAACAAAAAAACTCGGAAATTCTCGAAATCCATTCATTATTTGAAATGGATGTTATACCTCAGATTTGATCATATTTGAAGATTTAGAACTTGTAATAAATGAAGTGGAGGAATTCAAGGTTTATAAGTAAATCTAAAAAAAACTAAACGCCAGGCATTTAGAGATTATTTCCGTTTTTATATATATATATATATTAAAAAACCGTATTTTTTATTGTATAATTTCTTACACTGGTTTGAGTTATGAAACTTCATTACTATCAAAATTTGAACAAAATATGATGACCCGATGTTGAGAATTTATAGTGACCTTCCGATAACTATTGAATCGTTTGTGTTTTCTTTGAAAAGAAATTTGAAAAGTGAATATAACATTGCAGTTTAATGATATTTCTGAAACACAAACATTCAGCAAAGCACTGTGCACTTTGCAATTGTGTGAGTTTATATAAATGACAATTGTTTGCAATGGATAAAGTTGCAGTTTGTTCTTGAATCAGACGATATTTTGTTGTTTATTGTTAACTACACAAAAAAATTAGTTCACAAAAATCTTCCGATGTTTTATGGGCTAAAAA
Organism: Callitettix versicolor; assembly: GCA_022606455.1. Taxonomy (NCBI): domain Eukaryota; kingdom Metazoa; phylum Arthropoda; class Insecta; order Hemiptera; family Cercopidae; genus Callitettix; species Callitettix versicolor. Next base: position 45,642,338 of record CM040183.1, read on the forward strand.
AGTGAACTAAAAATGTTTACAGAATATTCTCAACACTATTAAGACTTCCTCAATATATTTTAAGTGTAAAATAGTACTGTGCAGTATACCATTGTCTACCAACAAGCATCGTTAGTTTTACAAGCGCGCGGGAGAACACACACACACACACACACACACACACACACACACACACACACACAATGACAGGATATTTATGTTAAGAGAGTGAATACGTTAACGGATCCAGTTAGACTAAGGCAGGTCGTGCCTGAGAACCTGCAGCAGGTGCCGTCATTACGGTTCCAGTACAAGCTAACCTAACCTATAATAAATCTGATCTGGACTAGGCCTACATTCCAAACCCTTTTGTCGGATTTAGACAACTTACTTTGCACGTCATCCCTTCAAGGTCTACTCTGGTTTTGTGGTAGGCGATCGAGTCAATCTAATTTTAGAACATTCGATTCATTCAGAGTATAACAATTTAGTTTATAGCTTTGGTTGCAATCATATATAATATTCTTATTTTGAGAGTAGAGTATGTTTATATGTAACCGCAGAGAATGTCCTTGTAGTAATCATAAGAATATCTTTGTTGTAAACGTATAGAATGTTCTGGATACAACCGTATATAATGTTCTGGCTGTAATCGTATATAATGTTCTGTTTGAAACTGTATTGAATGTTCTGGTTAACTGTATAGAATATGCTGGTTACAACCAAATAGAATGTTCTATTTTTAATCGTACATAATGTTCTGGATATAACCGTTTGGATTTTTTTGTTGTAATCGTATTATATAATGTCCTTATATAACCGCATAAACTTGAAGCTTTATTGAATGTTCTGGTTGTAATAGCATAGAATATTTTTAATATAACTATATTGAATTTTCTTGTTGAAACCGCAAGTGTATCCTGGTTGAATATAACGTTCTGGATACAATAGTATGGAATGTTCTTGTTTTAACAGTATATGATTCTGGTTTTGTTTGATTAGAATGTTCTGGTAATAATCGAATTGAATGTTCTGGTTGTAATCGTTTAGTTGTAATGTTCTAATTGTAATCATTTAAAATATTCTAATTGTAGGTGTATAGACTGTTCTAGTTGCAGTCATTTAAAATTTAATCTTAATGAATGTTTTAGTTGCAGTCATATAAATTATTCTGATTGCAATCGTATAAAATGCTCTGGTTGTAATTGTTACTTACCTATAAAGGCATAAATGGTTATTTAGTATCTGAAGGTAGGCCTACTTAATATTATGCCTGTGAAAATAATATAGTGTCACCGAGATGTAAGAAAACCGGTTTTTAAATATTGTTTTATGTTAAATTAGTTTTTTATTTGTAGTTTAAGAATTATATCGCATTGTATTCATGATTGTTAACATGAAAACATTAGGACAAATTAGTTAAGGTTTCCTTATAACTCTCCCACTGATATTAGCAATCAAAATCAGAAAATCATAGTGTAACACATTTCCTACTAAACTTTTTTTTAATAATTATTTTCTAATTAAAACTACATAACCCAATTTTGAACGCTTTAAAAACCATAAAATGGTTATTTTACAGGTCACTATGTGAATGATGTCTCTGGCGATGCAGCTAAGAAAGTCACGTAGACTTAACAACACCGGAAGTGGTGGTCACAACGTTCAACAGGTTTCTGTAGCTGTTCTGGAGGTTTCCCACAGTACAACAGATGAGAGGATCATTCAGTCCTGAAATTTAGAACATTTCTTCAGCAAAATTTAAGTTTAGGATTAGTGAACTGATATAAAGTGTGTCTCATTCAAACCGAACCCAAAAGGTTTCATACACTATTTGCCGAGAATTAAAAACGATAATTTATTACATGTTTCAAAGCTAATTACGACTGTGTCATTACTTTTTCAGTAAGGTGCGATAATATTCGTTGCACACAGCTGTCTCGCCAAGGTGATAGAAGCGAATTTTCAAAAAATATAATTTTTATGCTTTAAAATATTTTTTATTTCAACATAATTTTAGATCTTATAATTAGATCTAAAATCTGCATAATTTAGATTTTTTAATGCTTAAATAACTGTTAGTGTTTTTTAACCATTCTTTTCTTTTTTTCACCAACAGACACTTACTATCGAATTTTAAAAAGCTATTAGCGTGACCATCATGGTAAGACCCAGACCCGGGACTTTGGAATGGGTGTTTAATCACGGATTAAAAAATTATGATACAAATGTGTGTGTGTGTGTGTGTCCATCCAATTAAATTCAAATTTAGTACAAATATCGATTTTGTATAATAACTTTGACAAGTTTGTTATCAAAAAAAAATCATTTCAACAGTTTCATAAATATTATATCTTAGACATTTTAGAAAATCTGTTTTCATAGGAAATTGCGTTCAAATCGCTGTAAATTAGCACTTTACATTTTAAAAAACAAAATTTTAAATACGACAGTAAAGTGACGGTGTTTTAAGTTCGCATTTTTATTTTCAATACTATTTGACATTATCCTAATTTATGCCGATTTGATACAAACTTCACTCAAAAAAACGATTTTGGTAATAACTTGGGTTAGTTTGTTTATCAGTAAAATCCGTACAACTGTTTTAAAATGACGATCATTATTCCAAAACTTACAACACATTACATTTTTACTTCACACGTTTGAAAAACTAACTTCACCGTGATATCAGCGTTAAAATCGGTGTAAATTAGCATTTTAAATTTTCAAAATCGATTGAGAAATCGAAAATAAACCGTTAACACTGTCAGGTGTAATTCTAATCTAATGTAATTCAGATATTAATATCACATGTAATTCTACATTTCTAAAGAAGTTTAAAAAAATGTTTTATGCTACTTTATGTAGATTTTAATTTTGATTATCATAGTGAACGTAAAGTGATCACTAAAAACGTGTAATACAAAAACAGCTAGTGTTGGAAATTCGCTTGAAACGTCAGCGAGACAGCTGCGTGTCGTGATTATAAAAACGTAAAGATACGCCTGTGACTACCTTACACACCTTGTGTTTGACCGTTACCTTAATCCGTTAGATTTTAACTATCTAATTTTTCTTCTTATTCCTCCCCCGCCTCCCGAATCAACACAAACCGCTCCTTTCAGAATATGTAAAGTATGTTTTAACAAGTGGCTGACTACTCGAGACCCGTCTTCAAAATTGATTCGATTGACCTCCCCTCCCCTCCCCCTATATTTAAGACAAATTACCCTCATTATAGTTTGATTCCTTGTTGGCGCTTACAGAAGTAACTGTGTCTAATGAAATAACTCGCCCGCTCCGCTCTGAAGTTGCATTCTCATCTCTAATAACCTAGTCATGACAGGTACAATCGAATTATATTAAAATGAACAAACATTGAGGTCAGTTACAATTTGTGTGGTAGAACATGTCGAAAAAATTTTAGACGTAATTCTATGGAAATCAATTCTGTTACACAGAGTGAGGTGATACGACAAATAAACTTTTACAAAACCACAATAAAGTTGTTATTAATCCCAATATTCTAACCAAACCGATATTATGAACTTACAGTCTATCATTTAGTATTCTATTCTGTTGTTTGAAACCATGGGAAAATGAAAATTGCAAAGAGTTTACACAAACTTTCTCATATTTTATTACTCAAAAAAAGTCCGGTTCAGAATCTTCAAAAATCAAGATAAACGACCTGATTTCAAAAAAGCGGTTTATTAGATTTTTTTTATTATTGTCGATATTTAACGACAAGTAACTCAAGTCATTGTTGTAAATTTGTAATAAAAGAAAATTTACAGTTAGAGAGAAAATAGTAACAACACCCTACTGCGGTCGGAGATTATTTTTGTTTGGTTTTGTTCTTTTTGTCTTACTCCTGAACCTCGTTTTTTTAGTTACCTTCATAAATTACCAAAATCTAATAAACCGAGTTTGAATAAACTTTGTCCGATTTTTCAGTTTTTTAAACACATATTTTAACTGTACCGACCCCCATACGTTTGGTGTAGATATTTATTGCTAAATTTGAGAAAACGTTTATCAAAATCTTACTAGCCAATTTCTAGGAAATTCTAAAAGTTTTGTGAAAACTCTTTGGAAAAAGGACTTTAAAAACTTCTGTTTTAAATTAAAAAGTTGTTATTGGAACTACATGTAAAATTTGTTCAAAATTAGTCAGTTTAGTCTCTAGAAAAGTGTACTCAGACACACACACGCGCGCGCGCGCACGCACGCACGCACGCACGCACGCACGCACGCACGCACGCACGCACACACGCACACACGCACACACGCACACACACACACACACACACACACACACACACACACACACACACACACACACACACACACACACACACACACACACACACACACACACACACACACACACACACACATATCCTCACGATCGCAATATTGGTCCGATTTTATTTAAGCCATGCACAAAAAAGAGAAATTCGTTTAATCAGTTCCAAATCAATAAAATTCTTGTCATTTCAAATCATAATATTTTTAAATATCGTAATCAGCGTTGAAAACTGCATAAATCAGTATTTTTAGTTTTCAAAATCTATTGATATTTGCAATTTTTACGACAATCAGGATTCATAAGGTGATTTAAAAGTTTAAAATCGTAATAGGTGCAGATTTTAATGCTGATTATGATGGGGAAATCGAAATTTCAAAAAGGTTCAGATAAAGATATACTTTTGGAAATTCGCTTCTACCAAAATCAATTGTTTGTGTTGATTTTGTTTGTTGTGATTAAAAGTTAAACTACGATTGAAAATCCGATATTTTTCTTAACTAAGTTTAAATTTTGATTAAAAACCCTTCACTTAGTGTAAATATCTTAATAAATTCTTCTTTTTTTTTGAACCTACAGCAGAGATGTTTGAAACTTAAATAATTACTGACAAGGCAGTGTTATATGAAACCACATTCTCTACTAACTCTGTTTGAAGTTAGGTAGGCCTACGTTATCAGATTATAGGAGTCGTTCTATTTGTCATTCCTTTTCCTTGTCTTAAGGCTGAAGAAGAAGAATGTTTTAACTAGCCTTACTCGCTTTGCTCAACAACAGAACCTGTAGATGTGCCCGACCCCATTGAGATGTTACAGAGCGTAAGAGGAAAATTTGTCAACAGGCTGGCGCTATTATTAGCGATTTCCATACGAAAATATTTGAGGCAAGGCACGCAACTGTCTCACTGACGTGTTAAAAGCAAATTACCAAAGTATTTATTCTTTATCCATCCGTTTTTAAAATTCAAATTTCAACATCATAACCAAAAACAAAATTTGTGTATATTACATTTTAAACTTTCAAATTACATAGAAAAAACGACAAAAGAAAGCTTGGCTGCCGTCAAAAATGTTTTAAGTTACAACAGATTTTGAAAAAAAATTCAAAATGTGAAGTTATGCACATTTTAATGCTGTAACGATAGTGAAATCATATTTTGAAAAACACTTAAGATAAAATAGTCATTAATGTTTACTGATTTAAAAATAACCGTAATTTTGAAAGAATTCAACGACTATTTTGGTTAACGAACTTGTACAACCTATTAGTAAAATCTGTTTTTGTGCCGAGTTTGAACCAATTCTGACTAAAATTGCTAACGCTCATGTATGTATGCTAGTGCATATATATATATATATATATATATATATATATATATATATATATATATATATAGTGTGTCCAACGAAGAGGTTTACTCATTTGATCTTCTACTATTTTTTCATTTCTTCATTGATCATTTTGAAACTACACATACTTTTTGAAGAAGGTACCACAAATACGAGAATTGCATCTGGTTGATATTTGCAGAAACAAAATGGCAGCCAAAATAAATAAATGTTATCCCTCTTAAAAATGACACTCTACTGTAGTATTAAATCAGATTGTTTAACAGTTATTAATTCTTTAATAGCTGTTAAATAATTTTTTTAAAGAACAAAAATAACCTATTTTTCCGGGTACCATTTTAGGGGTTAGTTATTTACAAAATGGTTTTTACAATTGAGCAAAAATCAACGTGTTGTGAGTGGGGAATATTGCGGAATCAGTTAGAAGATTTCAGCTAGCCTTGCTGGGAGTCGAACCTCTAACCAAAAAACCAGTAATTAAATGGAAGATTTTGTTGTTGGAAACTGGAAATTTAGTGAAAAAGTACTCTCGAACTCCATATCAGAAAAAGAAGAACTGGTATGCACCAGTTAATACTCCGCTCACCAGGCAAACGCAAATTACTTAAAAAGGTAGAACTTGAAATTGGAGTTCCCAAATCTTCAGTACAGACAATTGTTAAGGGAAACAAAATTAAATTTGTCAGAAGTCTCCTAGTCCATAATTTACTTGAAGATGATCCTAACAGAAGATTCTGTCTCCTAATCATAGAGTTTCATGAGCATAAACTTTATTTGCATTTGCCTATTATTTTCTCAGGTGTGTCCAATTTCTATCGCAAGGGTGTAGTTAATAGGCATAATTGTAATTATTGTAACACCACAAACCCTCTCGTCTTGAACAAAAAAAATCTTAACTCTAAAGGGATTACTGTATGGACTGCTGTTAATGCTAATGGAGTGTTGTCTTACGATATTGTACACAATGCCATGACTGGAAGTAGGTATGAACAAGTTTTAAATGCACATGTTTACCCCATGAGGATGTATATGTACAGGATAAGAATGTACCTCGGAGTAAAAGTGTACCACAGGTCTCAACTGTAACGGTGTCTTATATTTGTCTTAATCAATGAAAAAAATTTTAAGGACAGGCTTTAAGGAAAAGGTTATTTTAACCAGAATTTCAATATCAGGATAAATAATAAGTACAGGTTATTTACAAAGATATCGCTTATCTTTACTAATGTATACCAAAGTGTACAAAAACATTAGTCGAAGTTAAACCTGCGCACTCCGTCGAACCTAAATCCGTAAGCCGGTGAGTTCTTGGCATCCACGAGGGCTGGGTTACGGTGCTGGTAAAAACTGGCATGACCGTGTGGCGGGCGGGAGGATCCGTTGGGTACTCCGTAGGCTTCCCTCGGGTAGAAAGCTTCGAAGTCAGTGTTCTTGTCCGGCAGCACAGTATCCAGTAAGGGATCGTTAGGATCGTACGGCCGTGCAGACACTGCATAGAGGAATAAATAGACTAGGAACAACTGAAAAAACATCTGTAAAACGTAAAGCTAAGTTTGAGGTTGCTTTAAAACGAAAATACAATATAAAATTAAAAAGAGATTTTACAGTACAACTTACTGCATTTTAGTTTAAAAATGTGTGTGTGTGTGTGTGTGTGTGTGTGTGTGTGTGTGTGTGTGTGTGTGTGTGTCTTTAGTGATCTTAGTGGTCTTTTTTCAAGTTAATTAAACCAACAGAAAATGCTTCCTGAATGACTGGCACGGTCTAGTCAGTGTGGCGGTAGTGCATACTACAAGTAAGTCAGCATTCTTACTTGCACCACTCTTAGTACCATTCTTGCTAGTAGTTTATTTCCTGTGTAAGTCAATGAAAGCATCACAATACAGTTACTTATGGGTATTGTATTTTAGGTGTAAAATACTCAAGTTTACATTTTAATTGTCGATACTAAATTGCAAGGACAAGAAATAAGACTCTACGGACCCTGAAGTGCATGTAAAGCATGTGTTTGACCTTTTTATCGAAATATGTTAGGAACTTTTGTTTCCAAACGTCAGCGTAGCACGAATTTCGATTATGGAATGTTTCTGCTTTAAATAGTAGGCCTCTTTATTCACTTACCTTTTGTGAATTTTTGAACATCTTTTTCTGTCGTATTCTTCGTTTAAAACATTAGTCAATCAATAACACCTTCCAAACGTTAATTTAATTTTGTTTTTTTTTTTAATTTTATTTATATCTCAGTAAAATACAAATTTAAGAAATCCAAATTTGAATGAAAAACATAAAACAAAACGAGACCGAAGAGAAAGTGTCGTCTCAGTTAATCGTAATTTCACGCTTATTAAACCACATAATGCAAAACGCGATCCACGAAATTCGAACTTTCGATGAATTACAATGGTTCAATGCCGATTATGGTTCATTTTAAATTCGTTTTAATAGGTTAATGAACTTCTTTTTATGTTAGTTTTATATTTTATTCCATTACAAATGGAGGGAAACATGAAGGCAATGTTTATTTAACAGCTGATTTGGCACAATAGCTCTTCGAAAATATATTTCAATTGAGATCATGTTTTTCTGCCATTGTTAGCGATGAATGTAAATATTAACAAATAAATCATTAACCTATTAATTTTTATGTAACTGTTAACTGTGTAATTGTTCATATTGAAATTAATATTTTAGAGAATAGAAATAATTATGATTATTAATATTTAATCGTTATTTTAATTTTAATATAAACTTGTTTTGTAAATATATTGTAAAAGCTTATAAGGTGTAATTAGTTATTTAAGACTAAAACACTTATAACAGAAATGATTGCACAAGGAAATTGTTTACTTATGTCAACTTTAAGCCAAGGGTTGACGCCGAAAACCTCAGACTGCAGAGCCTCTTAGCATGTAATACATAAATTTTAACAACCCTTTAAAGCTTTTTCTAGAGATCATGATCGGTACTAACTTTATGGCCCTTAGACCTGGGTCCAACCGTTACGGAATTCTTGGTTCCAATTCGCTCAAATTCTTCACTATCCAAAAGATATTCACCATAATAATGACCGAATTTTGTTTTTGTTGTTGCTTATAAGTAATTATCAAATCGTAAATTTCTTTTATTTAAAATTTGAACCACTAAAAAGAGATAAGACTCTTAATTTGTGATTAAAATTTATGCAAAAACAATTAATACAGGTCTGAGAAATTAAATCGATTGTGCAATTTTTTCATTAGTATTATTTTAACGAGATTTTTGGGGAAATAATTGAACGTGAAAAAGTTTGTGAGTTGGTTTTGCTCCACTTTTTGCATCATACACAAATTTGTACTTCTGTTGTTAGTTTTGAAACCTAATTCGTAGTCTAACTAAATTTTGTTTTTCTATTTTAAGAGCCATTCGCCTTTTGGTTTTGCTGTTTTATGCTTGTTTTACCACAAAAATTGAGGTTAAGTTTAGATATGCGCAGGCCTCCTGCGCAGTAACAACAAAGTTGGCAAATCAAGTACAATAGCTGCAGTAAATTATTTATAACGTAGGTATAACCTTTTCTGTATTCAACAGTAAGGAAAATTTAAGTATTTTTATTAATTGTGGATTCTGGTGGTTTAGATGGTTTATAAGTAAAAACATTGAGTAATAAAATAACAAAACTTACCACGTCCAGGTGTCTCGTGCACAGATGTTTAGTTTCCGACGTCACCTTGGGCCTTGGGTCACTTTCTCCATCTGTGACGTAATGTTCTGCTATGTCCTGGTGTTTAAGCCTTTACTGAGTTACTAGTACTGTTCATATAGTTTCATTCATAAATGTGACTCACGCATACATCTGTATCTCTCTCCCAATCCTCTCCTTCTTTTTCTGTTTCTTGATTGTCTACCTGGAAGGCAATTTCGTCACGCAGATGTCTTGCTGATGTTTTGGAAACACATTGAATTACACAAAATACAAATTACTATCTGCGAGTATTATCAGTGAAATAAACTGAACGGAACTTCCTTGCGATTCCAAAATTATATTTACGAATTTACTTTTCCAAAGTCATGGTAAAAATAAAATATTCTCGATAACATTTTCTTGAAAGTACGACTTCACAATCATAATCGGCGTTAAAATTTGCATCAATTTACATTTTAAATTGCACTGAAAATATCAAAGATAACCCTATCCGTTTACAGAATCCTTTTTTGTATTCTCAATGAAATTTGAAAATTTTAACTGCAGATTTTGTACAAAATTGTGATGGTAAAATCAGATTTATAAAGAAGTAAAAGATAAAGAAAGTTATGATTTTTTAAAGAATTTTTATGGCCGCCATTTTAAAACAGTTGAACAGATATAGCTGACAATGAACTTATCCAAGTTTGATATTCCAAAGTATCTATGTGATATTCGTGAGTTTTTAAGTGATATTCCTGAGTGTTTAGGTGATATTTTGTGAGAGTTTAGGTAATTTTCGAGATTTTTTATGTAATATTACCTAAAAACAATCACGGTTTCTGAAATATTTCTGAGTTTTTAGGTGATATCATTAAGTTTTAAGCAAGAATTCAACACGTCCTGATTCAGTACTTATCGACTATATTTAATCAATGCTTTATCACAATTTTGAGAAAATCCGATTTTTAGTATTGTTTACAAAAAAAGAGCTTGACAAATATTTCTGAGATTTGGAGAAATCTGACCTGCATGTCAAATTTCATAAAAATCGGTTAGTTTGTCTAATTTTGCAGAAATATGCACAGAAACATAGAATAACAGACATCTTATTAAAAATCATTTTTTGCATCTCAGAGGTCCTAAACGAATATATCTCTCAAAACCAAGAGATCACTTTCTTATGGTCATCCTACTCTCTTCATTCTTTATTTCGTAACAAAGTAAAAATGTTTTTTTAATTTTTTTTTTTAAATAACATTTTTAAAAATTCAATTTTGCCTTCCTAATCAGTGTTAAAATCTGCGGCGGCTAGGGTTCATTTTCGTTCTTTTGATATATTCGTATTTTAGGTTACGTTATTTTGTTCGATGCTTATATTTTTTTTTTACTACGTTTCATGCCCATGCGATACAGCTGCGTGCGTACAGATACAATCAGATTTTGCAGCGCAGAGGTGCGCCTTAGTGTAAACTAATAATTCTGAACGTATTCCACTCGTTACAAGTTTTTTGACAGGTTCACAACCAGAACAATTGACCGGTCAATAACGACTTAGTGTGAAGGTGACTTTGTAAAGAAACCTAACGTGACAACATGGAGCTATTGTTGTTTCTCTCCAGTCATGCCTCTCCGCTTATTAAAAACTTTTTTAAACTCTTATCAACCAAAAAGCAAGATTATTAGGGTTATTGAACGATGGAAGACTACCTTCCATGATCCATTATATGGATTACGGGATTTTGAGATGTTTGAGTACTTCGTTTTGAGATGTTTGAGATGTTTCGTTACTTCTGTCGCAAGTTGGTTAGGTCCGTCTAACATCTCCACAGTTCGTATTCCCCAAGTCCATTTCTGCAAACTTCCCAGACTGCGTTCCTTCTTTTACCACGAAAACTACAGCGGTTCACACTGATGGAATCTGCTGGATTAAGTGCAACCCCAATTTCCTTCTTTTCCAAGTTCTCTACCTCAGGTCACTTGTACCAGTCACCTATAGTTTTGTTTTGTTTTTAGTAGTTCCTGATATTAGGTTCTACAAATAGATAATAAACTACTCATACAGAGCCCTGTATTTAAAGGTAAGGCAAAATAAAACTTTAGGGTGACCGGTATCCAGAGTTTTCATACTTAGGACTAAGCTCCCCCTTAATCATGCAGTCTCAGCTTATGCTGAGACTTTGTCCAACTTTGGTTTGCGATAAATTTTTGCCGGTATTTCTAAAAAAAGATTTTTTGAGAAAATATTTTAACAGGAAAACTTTGAAATGTTTGCACTGTTTATTTTTTAAAATTTATTTTCAAAATGTAAATTTCAAATTTGATACAGCGATTTTAAGTTATAATTTTTTAAATATACCAAAATGTTAGCAAACTATAATGAACAATTTTTGTTTAAATTTATTTAATACTCATAAACAATCTTTACAAGATCGACTAATGGTTTACATCTACAACAAAATCACATTTGTAGGATAGCTATTACATTAATAACTTCCTTCACATCAGTGGAGCAGTTCATGAGGTTTAGTCCTCTTGAGGCAGCGAACGTTGCCGGCCACTTCAAGTACTGCCTCCATCTCACAAATTTCATGCGTAAGAAGCCGTAGATTATGACTAGTTGCACATTTTTTAACTTCATCTGTAACAAGCCTGATGTTCAAGTGCCGATGTAAATCATTTTTACGAATATACCATGGGCCATTGACTATTCTTAGCCAGACTTTGTTTTGGAAATTTTGGATTATTTTTATATTCGACGGTTTTGTACAACCCTACAATTGTAAGCCATATGTCCATATTGGTTTCAATATTTTTTTATATATTAAAATTTTATTCTGCACTGAAAGCTCGGAGTTACGTCCAAGCAGCCAGTAAAGTTTTCTATATTTTATTCTAAGCTCTTCAACCTTTTTCTGTACATGAACTTTCCATTTGAGCTTTGTATCTAGGGTCATCCCCAAGTATTTGGCATTGTTGGAGTAAAGAACAGCTTGAGCATTGATAAACAATGATGGGTGGCAATTTTCCTATAGGTAAAGTTTATATGCATTGACTTTGTCTCATTCAGTTTAACTCGCCAGTACTTTGTCCAGGTACTTATCCTATCCATTACACTTTTTAGTTTATCCGTGGCCTTTTCAACACAAGCATCAACAGTAAGGATATCGGTGTCATCAGCAAAAGTGGCAACAATTGAATCAGCAACCTCTGGAATATCTCGTCTATACAAGAAATACAGCACATGTCCAAGGACACTACTTTGCGGTACACCTGCTGTTATCCTCTTTAATTATGAGTACTCACAGCCATGACGAACTAAAAAGTACATTCCTTTAATATATGATTGTAATAACTCAAAGTTGGTAGGTCCCTGAGTAGTTTATATTCAAGGCCCTCGTGCCAATCCTTGACAAAGGCCAGGGCGACGTCAAGAAAAACAGCTGAACATATTTCTTCTCTTCAAGAGCTTTTTCAATTATGTTGATGCAGTGAATCTGATCTATAGTAGAATGCCTACGTCTAAACCCAAACTGATGTGAAGGAATCAGTTGTCTGTCTCGAATGATCCGTTCAAATCTTCTTAGAAGCAGCTTTTCTAAGATCTTAGACATGACTGGTAATAATGATGTTACATCGGAAGACTGCTTTCCTGGTTTTAGTATCAGTATTACCGCCGCAATTTTCCAGTGGTGAGATACATATTTCACCTTAAAGCAGGCATTAATCTTATGTTGCAGCCTTATGATAGCCGTATGTGGGAGCTCTTTCATTATCTGGCCAGTTATAAGATCACATCCTGGTGATTTCTTTGCTGATATGTTACACCTTATCATATTCTTAAGCTCTTTCAGGGTTACGAATTGAATTTCTTTTTTGTAATTTTTATCGGGAGAACTAATATTTTCCTGACCTGTGCTTTTTGAAAAAGGACTAAAAACACAGGCTAGATGTTCAGCAAACAGATTCGCTTTCTGCATAGAGTTTGTGGCCCACACACCATTCTCCATCTTTAATGGTGGATTTTGAATTTTAGGCCTCTTTATTTTTTTAGCAGCTTTCTAAAGTGAATATTGTGTATTTTCATCAGCAGTTAAATTGCTGAGAAATCTACACAACGCTTCATTTTTAATTTCCTTGATACGTTTTTTCAGTTGGTTACTGAGTCGGTTAAATCTAACTTTATCCTCAGGATATCTGAATTTCTGCCACTTTCTTCGAGCGCATCTTTTTTCTAGAACCAGATCTTTGATCTCCATTGGGTAACTCGTGTCTGATCCAATGTTTCGACTTTGAGGTGGTGTACTTTCTTCTGCTGCCTGCTGTATATCAACAATGAATTGTTTAACTCCTCTATCAATCTCTTCCTTGGTCTCAAGTGGAGCTTCAAGGTCCAAGTACATCTGCAACTTTGCTCTAAACTTGTCCAGAGTTTTTTTTTTTTTTTTTTTTTTTTTTTGATTTACTGACTGTTAAAATCACTGGCGTATGATCAGATGACGAATCTTAGTTACTTTCAACAGAAATATAATTACAATTTATGCCCTTGGCGATAAAGAAATCAATCAACTCTGGCAATTTTTAGGGATCAGTGGACCAATAAGTTGGCGATCCAGAGGAAATAAATGTGTATTTATATTCAAGTTCTGCATGATATAGCTCTTTACCTTTTGTAGTAATCAGTTTAGAGCCCCAGTGCGTATGTTTTGAATTATAATCTCCTCCAATAACAAAACATGAACCCAATATTTTAAAAAGATTTATAGTCATCTTTGGAGGGCGAGTGTCTTGGCGGGCAGTATATTGCAGAAATTTTAAGCATTTTCTTCTTAGACTGTAAGCTGACTGTTGTTACTTGCACCATTTCTTCTTCAACCGCAGGTTCCTCCCAAAGTAATATATTTTCTTTTATCAATACAGCTGATTGTTGGCTGTGTATGGACTGTGATAGCAAACAAAGCCACGAATATTAACAAAAGAATGTTTCGTAAAATGAGTCTCCGAGATAAGGCAGGTGTCTATTTTCTGGTGTTTCAAGAAAAATTCCAATTCAGATAAATGTTTCAGTAAACCATTAGCATTCCAATTTCAAATACGGAGAGTATAATTCATTTCTTCTTTGAAGAGGTTGATTTTTGAGAATTTATGTTTAGCATATTTATTGTTTCAGTTAGAATTTTAATCGATTTATCTTGACTGTCTAACCGTTGTATAATAGATGTCCACATATCTTTCATTGAATTCTCTTCATCTGGTCTTCTATGTTTAATAATTTCAGAATATGTTTTTGTTTTGCTCTTTGTTATTTTCATCTACTTTTGGTTGTTCACTACCCAAGACACCATTGTGTTTTTTATCAGAAAAAGCTCTAGCATAATCTTTTTGTCGATGACCAATCTGTCTATTTCGTCTTTCCTGATTTTCCTTCGCTATCAGACAACCATTAATGAACATATTGAGGATATTAAGATTTTTCTGTTGTTCCTTCTGAACCAGTTTACTGGTGGAAATAATTTAATATGAAAAAGTTTCTTTGTGTAAATGTTTTGCACCATTTGCAGTTTTATTACTTTGACAGTTTTCAATTTAATACCAAAAAAGCATAAATGTTAGGGTCTACAGCAGTCAGTTTTTTTTTGTAATTTGACTTTGTGGTTTAATTTTCTGTTGGTTCCTTTAATTTCGAATTATCTAATTCTAACTGCAGTAAAAGAACCCGAAGTGGGTAAATGATAGTTTCCCGCCATCTATGTAATCAAAATATTAACTAATTAAACTGTTGCTTTCTTTAACGCATTAGGATCCAAGGGTCAGAGTCGAATAGCCTAGATAAGTTACTGTGCAAGAAAATGAAAGAGGTAGGCCTACCTTAATAAACATATTATGATTTCGTTGTTGAGCGAAGCCTAGCGGCACATTCCGGAACTACACCAGGCCACGCCTACAACTATTATTTCTGGTAATTTTCAACATCAACCAATACATTATCCTTACTGAATGGGTTCACATATTTTGGTTGTGTTTCCCATCGTTGTATAATCTGTTATCAGGTCAGTGAACTGTTCTCGTGAAACCGGTACAAAGCGTCATCCTATTCCGTGAACAGTTCCATTTATAGTTGTTTTTAATAACGAATTGTACGATTTGTACAAAAATCGAAAAACCGGTTCACGAAATTTGTTCCAAGTTTTTATCATGTACCCCATGGAAAACAACTCAAGTTAGTTTCTGAAATGAAAGAAATTTACAGTTAGAGAGTGCAAAAGCGCAAATTGAGAAGAGAGCGGTAGCAAAGGGGATTTTAATTAAACCTTTAGGCAGAATACCTCTCAGGATTAATCCTTGGGTGTTGTGATGACATGGATGTCGGGAACCGTACTTCAAGACTGGAAGAGCTATCAGTCAGGAAAGTTAAGACCTTGGGCAAAGGGCCACTTAGGAAAACCACGAAACTCATTACAGGGGACTATGGTCTGAGAGTGCTAATAAACAGAATAGGAATGTACCATGGAGAAATTGAATGTAGTTGTGCAGGAAGAACACTGCAGACCACATAATCAATGATTGTGAAGCTCGTGCCAGCAGGAGACAAAGGATGTTTGGCTTCCGGGACCCTGAGGACCTGTAGAAGAATGAGCTATTTAGTGAACTGCTAAAACTCATTGAGGGCACCAGTCTACTGAAGTTGAATCCAAGACGCTCACTTTTATAACAGGTCCTGTGTATAACGTCAGAAACTAAATAAATAATTCGATAAACTTTAACTTAGTATAAATAATCTCTGCTTCCTGTTATCTTGCTGACGTAATGGAAGCAAATTTCCAAGGAAATTTAATACCATAATCTAACATTTTGATATATCCTACGAGTTACTGTTGTTTTTTACAATATAAATAAAAAAATAAACTCTAAGGACCGAATACATTTGAGTTACTGGTATTATTTTGTACTAGTAACCAGCCAGTTCATTTCCACCTGTTTACTGTCTCGCTGAACCAAGAACCGCTGTAGTGAAATTAGCGTCATAGGCAAAATCAAGAAAAGCTCCCAAAAAATTTTTCACGGCCGACGCCTTCGACGCGAAAACGCATTATTCGTCCATATCAAGTACCCTTAGGCAAATGCGGAGCTGAGGTGGGCTGAATGGAGCGGAGTTACGCATTCAAAACCTAACCTATTGTTTTTAATGTAAGTAAGGCCACTGAAAGCGTAGCGGAGCTAAGTGGGGTGAAGCGGCGTTGTTGCGCGCAGCTTTGACTCTGTTCTGGTTCGGTTTCCAAGCTGACACCGCTTACCTCATTACGTTGACCACGCCTCCAAACTTAATATTTCTCGTTACCTAGGTTACCGTTGCCTACGTTACAGTTTGTAAACATAGTAATTTCGTAAAATTCGTTAAAATAGGCCTAAATATTTACATTTAAAAGATACAAAACCGTTCTTTAAAGTGACTGAACTCCGCTTCTGGTTGTAGTTCATCTTCATTCTGCTCAGGTCTGCTCCGCATTTGGTGGTCGCGTGACTTATTCTTAAACATTAGACAACCATAAACACAAAATCGATCAAAAACGAAGTTGCTAAATTTTAAACTGCAGACAGGTAATCCTAAACCCAAAACCCGATTTTCTTCCTCGTATTTTCGCTCCCCTTGACTTGCGCGCCCTAGCAGTCGCCTTGCTCGCCTACCGCTGAACCGAAGTCAATAAATTACGATGATAGTGAAAAAATCGATCTTCATATTTTGATGGAAAACTCCGTTTTCTACTCCTCTGGTTTCAAAACGTTGTAGATGTCTGTCCGTTTGTGTGATAAGGTCTAGCTTTGTAAACTAAACACATCTATCAGCCACACTCGGGACGATCAATTTTTCAAAAAACGTTTTGACTAAACAAAGATCTCTAAATATACGTTTTACTCAAATGTAGACTATAAATGTCAAAACAAAATTAATGCGCCAAAAATCAGGGCTGTGAGCTATCAAGAACAACTGAAAATCGCCTTTCTCAAAGTCAGGCCGCACAAATAGTGATAATATCTTTCAAGTTTTAAGTCATCGCAAGTCAATGTTTGTGACTATTTTTATTTACTTTCGAACCGTAAATTTCTAATATTTAAAATTTTGTTCACAGTTTTGAGTTATCATTCTTTATAAATAGCTAAAATTTGAAAGAAATCTGATAAGCCGATTTTGAATAATCAGGACAATTTTCCATCTTTTGTTTATATCCGAGTATTGATTAAGAAAATAATTAAATGTGAGTTACATATTATTACATGTGCGAGAAGTTTTTGCACTATAAATGAAACCTAGAGCGAGTGATTAGGTGTTTTCTGTTTAACTAAATACTTGCTCATCTCACCTGTTCTGTTGTAGCCTAGACTTGTTGCTACAGGTGGCGCCGACCTGCGGCCAGTTTCTGAATAAATTAATCGGTATTGGGGGTCAGCTTAGTAATTTGATGCAATGCATTAGGATTCTCTGAATTCCGAAGTAAAACTACAGCTACAGAAACCGTATAGCTGCGACCAATTCATTGTTTTACACATAGGCTATATTCAAGCTTACATGCGTGGTCTGTTTCAACTCGACCATTCAGCATGTGGTTTGTTACACAGTTTCAGCCAAACGCATTGACCGATTGTTTTGAAATTTGATACGAAAATACCTTGTATAAAACTCGAACTACGTACGTGTAAGGTAAGATATATTTCATTCACTTCCGTTTCAAGATGGCGACTTCTAATTAGAAGTTGATGAAGAGTGCACGCAGTTTCGGCCAAACGCTTTGACCGGTTATTTTGAAATTCGGTATGAATGTACCTTGTATAAAGCCCGAACGAATTACGTGTAATTTGTTTTCCCATTTACTTCCATTTCAAGATGGCAGGTTTTAATTTAACGATGAGAGCGTAGTTGCTGGCTCAGCCAGCCTGGCTGTTTCCTGAAATACTGGCTGAACGACTTAGACCTATCATAATTTGGATCACTTCATGGAGAAAGAGCAAAAAATTTCCAAAAAGTTGGACTAGTAACATTTTTTATAAACATTACGGTTATCGGTTCAATTGGCGGAAAGCTCCCTGAATATTAATATACTGCAAAATCTAAAGACAGTTGAAGAGATTGCTCAAAATGTGTTTATATAGCCTACGAAGAATAGGAAATTATAAATAAAACAACTCTACTGTTTCAAAACAAGCAACAATAGACAGGGCGATTCTTCGAACTGTAAATTTCTTTTAATGAATTTCGAATTTGATATTTACTATGCATTTGAATGACACCTTCATTTATGACAAAAATTTGAACAAAATCAGAACCGAGTTTAGGCTAGATTTTTATGCCGAGTTTAGAAATTTATGCCGTTTTTTAGGTTTTTTAATAGGTAAATTTCCAAACAAGTTCACATGCCTTCGGTATTCTAAGAAACATCTCTTCCTTCTTTGAAATGATTTTTTTGAAACGAACCCCTATAGTAATTTTTTTGGATTCACCCTCGAGCTAAATTTTTTTAATAAATTTCTTTCATTATGACCAGAATTTGACAAAATTTTGAGTAACCGAATTTGAGAAATTTGGTTCACATTCCAGTTTCTTGGTAATAAACTGCAAACACATACTTTTGGAGATAATAGACACATAGGTTTTGTTCAAATACTAGCCTATATCTGAATATGTTAAATTAAGAAGGGATACTCCATCATAATTGCAAGATTGATTTTTTTGTTCTTAGTAATGACAAAAATGTCCATATTAACTTTATTAGTTTAAGTGGCTAGTTTTGAATGAATTGTAATAATTGGACAAATAATCTAATAATTCAGCCACTACACAAGAAGGGGGATAGATCAGATCCCAAGAACTATCGGGGTATATCTCTACTTGATGTCACTTATAAGATCTTATCTAAAATTATTTATACAAGAATTAAAGAACAACTTGACTAAGAATTGGGAGAATACCAAGGAAGATTTCGACCAGGAAGAAGCTGTCCAGAACAAATCATCAGTTTTAAGTGGATCATGAAACATCAAAGAGTTTGAAACTAGAAATTAGTCATCAATTTTCTTGACTTTAAAAAAACCAAAGACAGTATACATTGGGAGTCATTGTTAAAATTTTTTAAAGAATTTGGTCTGCACCTAAAACTCTTCAACCTTATTGGAATCACCCTTAAGAATACTAAATTGAAGGTTAAATTTAGAGGTAAATGGTCTGAACCATTTGAGATCCAAACTGGACTTAGGCAGGGAGATGGTCTCTCACCATTGTTGTTTAACTATGCACTGAAAAAGTCATGCGAGAATAGAATAAAGTGTCATCCAAAACGTTAAGATTGGCAGAAATATCACACTTAACTGCCTAGCATTCACAGTTGATCTTGCCCTACTAGCAAGTACAGTGGAGGAAGCTGAATTTCAGATCGTTGAACTTGAAAAAATTGCAGCAGAAATCAAACTACAAGTTTCGTTTGAAAAGACGGAAATGATGCTGAACTTTCGAATCGAAACACCAGCCATTCAACTGGGCAATGGTAAACAAATTAAGATTGTGAACAATTTCAAGTATCTTGGAGAAATTATAGCCTGGAACACAGATGAGAAACCATCGATAGACAGCAGAACATACAAACTGAAACAAGCGCAACGACTCACCTGGCCAACCTACAAAAAGAAGTCGCTCTCAATGAATGCCAAATTTTGACATTATAATTCCGTTATTAAATCTGAGGCAACTTATGCTAGTGAAACTCTTTTCAAGTTGAAGATTAAATCAACAACTGATAAACTGTAGAAAACAGATAGAAGAATCATCAGAACAATTATTAACAAGAAATACCAAGTGAATGGCCAATGGAGATTACTACTGAATGAAGTGGTATATCGAGAAAGTGAGTCAATAATAAACACCATGCGAAAAAGGAAAATTGCTTTTTTCTGCCATATAGCACGCCTTCCAGAAACCACACTGGTGAAACGGCTATTTAGCTCTTTCTGGAAGATTAAAATGCAGAATAATTGGTTCAAAGAGATCCAGAGTGATTTCGAGTTAAATTTGATGGTGCCTCAAATTGAAGTTAAAGCAGAGAAGAGGATTCTAAGGAATAAAAATCTGTGATTCAAGCTAACAACATTTGAACGAAAGACCTACACCATAACTGATGAACAAAGGGCAGCCAAGTCAGACAGGATGAAGAAATTTTGGGAAGGAAGAAGAGGCTGAAACGCTAGTCTCTCAATAGCGATATTGGACTTAGAGGTATATGGACTGATTAAAGTGCTCCAATAAGGGCGTAAACTATTAAAAAAAAAAAAATGGACAAATAAGGATTTAGAAAAGACTTTTTGAAACAAATTCTTAAAACAAAGTTTATTTTTTAATTTAATTACAATAAATGACTTTACACCACATAAACCACTTCCCACAACAATTATTTTTTTTTTTATAATCAGCATTTTATTGGCAGCACTTATTTAACAGTATAAAATATCACATACAACAGAGTAAGAAATATAAATACTGAAACAATTAAAATTATTAAATTCATAACTAATACTTTTTACTCAAAAATAATTTTAATACTAAGGAGTAATGTACAGGATGTGACTCCCTTCTTTTTGATTACGGAGTTGTGGGTATAAGGAAGTTGATGCCTTTAGTTTGACTTCTTTGATTTGTATATTAATCCTGTTAAAGGTTATTTATATTCAATGGTTTCAAAAATAGGATTAATTTTCAAAATTACAAAGAGGAAACCCCTGTATCACAAACAATACTTACACAACATTTCGAGAGTATGGATCAACTATTGTTCACAAGTACCTAACTTAAACTGAGAAACTGGAACATAGCCTGTGTAAAAATATTACACTAAAAAGGAATACTGAAGGCTGATACCTCGGGTCGTCAAAAACAAAAAATAAACTACAATAGCAAAAAACTTCATAATTTGAAATGAACGAAAATAACATCAACCAAGTGTTTACTCATTTTGGTATTTCTATGAAGATGTACATAAGGGTTACCAAGATGTATTTCTATGTTACCAAAATGTACATAAGGGTAAAGTAATCTGACTTTTTGATATTATTTCTATTTTCATCAAATTAGTCTGTTTACACTTTATGGTAAAGGAGTTCCTTTTTGTAACTGTACATCAAGCTATAAAACTATTTGTATATTTGAATTTTTAAAATATTTTAATGCAAATCAAAAAAAACATTAATGTAGTTAAATATGTCAAGTAGGGAACAACTTTAACAACAACTTAAACTAATTAAACTTTCTTTATTATTAAAATTAACTAAAAAAAAAAATGATTAAAACAAGACTGAAACATTTCAAATCTTCTTCTGCAAGACAGGAATTTAAAATTAGCTCTTTACTTAAACAATTTAAAGGCAAATTTACTGTTTATAAGCAAATGTTTTAAAAATGGATACATTTTTCATGCATAAAACTCCTTAGTATCTCAAGATTAAATCTGTAAAAAGTGCATAACAAAATATATAACTAAAGTTTTGTAAAAAAAACTTGAGGTTAATACCTAAAACCTAAAATGTAAAGTATAATCACAAATATTTGAAATCTCATATGGAATAATTCAAATAAGAACAATTCGAAAAGTAGCTAATTAAAAATAACATTAACACTCAATAAAAACTTAACTGTTTTCATAGATGGCTTTATTATCATTCTATTTACTGAAGAGATAAAACTTGTAACTTCCTCCATTATAAATTTAGAAACATAATTATGAATTGTAAATCCTCTGGTAGGACTAACAAATATCCTGAAAGACTAAGTTAGTGTAAAGCGTCTGAAGACCTTAATATTAACACGCTTTTATAAATTATTGTACACGTAAAAGCCAACACACTGTGCTTACATCACTCAGGTCTTCATAGTTCTTTTGTTGCGACAAGTCTGAATATAGCATAAACTTTTAAAAGTAAAATTTTCAAATGAATTAGTCACACAAACGTGCAGAAACCACATACAGAATAGTGAGTAGGCACATCAACAGAAAGTATAAAACAGACTTGTTTGAATTAGCATTTTTAAATTGCCTCTAAATGCATAACAACATAACTGCAAGCTTAGGGCAATATTAGAGAAAATTATGTTATTATTATTATTATTTATACGGACATTTGCCATCATTTGTGTATATGGAAACAATACATCCATAATATTTCGAGATTATGGATCAACTATCGTTCTCAAGTAACTAACTTAAAAAAATAAACTGATAAATTGGAATAGCCTGTGTTAAAATATTATACTAAAAACAAATACTGAAGCCTGATAGCTTGAGTGGTCATAACAAAAAATAAAACTTAAATTACAATAGCAAATATCCAAATAAGCAATAATAACGCAACATTAAGTAATAATTTAATAAAGTCAGTTCTATAATTCTAAATTTTTTAGCTAAAACGGAATATTTTTTTGTAATTGTAAAATCTTGAACTTAAGCATCATTCAAAAACCATATTTACTGATAATTCAGTTTCAAAATCCAAGTACTTAGTAGTTTGTCTAATTTAATTTATCATTAAAATTATGAAACTCATACATACCAAAGTTCCATAAAAACATCACTTAAATATCTACAATATTCAATCTATGACCTTCCTTCTGACACACTTATAGTAATGAATTACAATACATCCCAAGCAGAATAAATTTTGAAATATCCAGACATGGAATTAACAGAAAACAGTAAGAAAATTACTACAAGAAATGTTAGGCCTAATATTAAAAACTAAAAATATCTGAAAAAGAGTGTAACTGAATAGCAGACGATGACTTAAGCAGATAATGTAACAAGTCAAATTCAACATACAAAAATCTTTTGTTACCATAACACAGAGCAATAGTCACATTACAAATCCGATTTCACAAAAGCTAATTACATTGTTGCTTTCTAAAAACCAAAAGCAACCAAACAAAATATATCAATTAACCAAAATATTACATATTATATCAGTCAAAACAACTGTTTGAAGTGAGAATGAACCAGTGAGTCAAAAGAAGACCCTGTTTTTTTTTTTTTTAATTTGGAATTTCAATATTTTGAGCTGCTACTCATATTGAACTGTAGTATATTCTTCACATTAGCGACTTCTGACTTATGAATTAAGTCCAACACATTTTATATAACCACAAAAATACTGCAATGTTTGATACAAAAGTACCATAAACTGTTTATATAATGTGTAGTTTTTTTAAAACATTACCAAAGATTTATTTTTAGAGATTCTGAAATAAAACAAAGTTTAACATATCTAAATAAAAGAACTAAATGGATTATATAAAATTAATGTAGACCCAACAGAGCCTAAACATATATTCGTTGTAAAACATCGTTGAACACAAGACTTCAAATAAAAATAATTTTAATTTTTTATACAATTTCAAAAATTATGAGTAAATATTAAAATGCTCTGTAGTTTATAGAAATATAATAATAAATAATAAACGAACAATTTAATGTTTATGAAAGGATAACATGGTTTTCATCCACAGTATTAGAGCTTTATTGCCCACTACAAGTTTTGACACAGTAATAACCTCACTTAGAAATTACCTGCAAATGTTGTAGAGAGTAATAAAACATTCTGTTGATTGATGGACAGAATGACTGATGTACCTTATCTATAAATCTCATTATTTAACTTTCATTCTTAATCTTAACATAAAATTAATTTATATTATTGTACGTATTATGGTATACTACAATTAATTTCCTTAAACATTTCTATTTACTGGTTCAGAATTGACTTTTTTGGTAATCAGATTTGTCTATCGTGACCAGTATTAAAACTTGTATAAATTAGGATATCAAATTTGTTTCAAAATTTAACAAAAAATATTTTTCAAATTGATAAAATACTAATTTCATTACTTTAAAAAAACCTGCTCTAATCAGATTTCTTCCAAAACTAACAAACTCTCTAATATACTGTATCACAATATTTTCTTTGTTTTTATGCTATAACAGGTAAAATAATACTGACTAACATAAATTGAACAAGAATGTGAACCAGATAAGTTATTTAGTCATTTGACACTGATAAGGGTAGGGCTGATAGTTGGGTCGAACGTGCCTAAAGCAAGAATGAACTAATCACCACCTTTCTTACCTAATACTTTTTCTCTAAATAATGTAAATAATTAACTAATACATTTCGCTCAGGAACTAACTTTAAGAAGAATTGAAGTTAATGGCTACAAGAATAAATTCTTCACTAAGAACTAATTCAATCCTAGTAGCAACCCTGAACAGGGAAATAGAGCAAATCATCACCAAACATAGTTTTAAGTTTTATTAAGTAATAATTTACTTTTATCAAGCAAAACTGAAAATTGTATGCTGTCTAATTTAGTGGTCAACAAAATATTTCTTGTTGATTAAAAGTTTAGTAGATCGAAGAACACCTCACAGTATATTCTTAATTGCCTGACTACAGCTTCAGGAAGAGCATTCCAGTAAGCTTGCAATTTTTTCCAGCAATTTAACCAGTACTTGTTAATATTTATGAAAAATGTTACTGGACCAACTTTATTGGAAATAGGAAGCTCTTTCTCTGTGAAACGGTCAACATTGTAATAGGATGAGTTGTTCAGTCAATATTACAAAAAATATCCAGCAACTACACTTGTTTTCATTAAATCAGAAGCTGCCATTTTTTAACAGAAATGAATCAAAAAAATTCTTACAAAATCAGTGCATCAGATTTTGTTTAAATTTTGATCATGTCTGATGAATCAAAATTAATTCACTGTACTAAATTTGTAATTAATTAAATTTACACGTTCAAGAGTAAACAGAAAAAATAACAGCCCACAGATAACAGCTGATGTGATTGAAGCGAATTTTCAACAATTTTTGTTGCCTGATTTTTTTTTAAACTGAAAAAAATATTTTTTTTAAATGGCCCATTAATTTTTTTCTAAATTTATCATCAATTAATTGGAATTCAACAATGTTCCAAATTTATCACAAAAGTCTATAACGTTCTTAACCAGGAATTAGTAATAAATGGAAGCAGCCAACATAGCTAGCAAGACTGGCCATGAAATGATTCCTGCTCCTAACTTGTAGAATAAATTTAAGGAGTCAATTTGGATAACAGAGCTAACTACTTTCGAACAAGTGTAGTTCGAAAGTGTCAAAACAAAGCACAACATACCCTATTGGATTCTCTAATAAATTCTGTAAATAACGTTTTTATAATCTCTACATTTGCATAAAACTTCATTTTTTAGAGTTTATATACATTACCAATATTACAAAAGTAACTTGTCTGTTAAAGAACAATTTTGATTCAGGTATAGAGAACAAAATTACCATTATTTCAAAACAATCCGTCAATTTTTAGCTTTTTCCAACATTTTCCACATTTATTAAAAATGTAAATTAATGTCTATAATAAAAATCTGGTACCAACATGCCACATTTTTTCAAGAACGGACAACACATTGAATCTCCAGAAATGTTTGCAGACATATGCACAGACACGATATATATATACAGACACAGATGGATATATATCAACGTCAAGAACAATTTTTGGACTCAAAAGACCTAAATGGATACACAAGAGTTATTCAGAAAGTAAAAAAAGTTTTAATCTTATGAGCTGCTCAGTTCCCCCACTACCACCACAATCATATCATTGACTTTTCCACTCCTTTACACCAGTCTGATACCAACAGCAAGCCACTACAATCATTAACTGTTTGTGCGACTTTAAAATGTGATAAAATTAACGATCCTATTAAGTATTAGGTTTATAGTGTAATACGCTTTTTGAATACAAAAAAAAATCCACTCTATCAAAATTTATAGATAACCAAGGTTTACAGTAATATGATGAAAGAAGCTTTAGTTCAAAAATGATGTAACAAATGACGTAGATTGTTGTTGAGTGGTGTTGTGCTTCTTCGCAATAAAGTACATCCACATGCTGCTGCATTAACAACAAACATGATTCAACAATTTAAATGGTAAATTTTTGAACATCAGCCTTATGACTTGGTTTCATGTGATTACCATCTTTTTCCCAAATTGAAGGATTTTTTGGGCAGAAAACACTAAGGAAGCGGTCACGAACTGAAAGACAACGTTTCAAAAATAATTTTGCAGCAACTGGGTATACAGATGGCATAGAAAAGCTGGTGAAACGCTACAACAAATGTTTCAGTTTTAACAGCAACTATGTAGAAAAATAGCGAAGGTATCAAATATGTTGTACAAGTTTTTGTTTTATTATCTTAATAGAAAGTGTCTAGAGAAAAAAAGTTCTTTACTTTCTGAACGACATGCATATACCAAAATTATTACAAATGACTTTTTTTCAAAACACCATAATTTCACGATAAAGTAAAATATGTTCACAATAACTACATTTTCTTTATATTTAGGCTTGGATATTTAACAAAACTGCAAAGTTTCATGATTTTTCAACTTAGAGTTTGGTTGCTAGAGTGTGCCACTAACAAACACTTAGAAAAAAAACACTTAGGTCTTTAGCATATACATACAAACCCCCCCAAAAATATTATTGAAAAAAAGAAACTCCCAAATAAATATGTTAGTAAAATGTCAAAAATCATTGTTCCATTATTAAAAATCTTAAAATTTACTCAGTCTAATGATGACAGTGTCAGTAAGAGATCATTGTTTTAACTAAAATTAACAAAACAACTGAGTTTAAAACAAACTCAGTAGATTATCTCACAAATCTGATTATATTTTAGTCTTTCATAATACGTTTATTTTTTTTTACAAATTAATGCAAACAATATGAAACTTGTGGTATACTTTGAAAATATAAAATAAAATTGAGTATATAAATATTCTCTGAAATTTAAAAATACCAGACCTGTCATTACAAAAAAAATAGAAGAACCAATATTAATATTGCATTAAATATTTTGATATATCTTTTTACCTTAATTCGTTTACAATATTTTAAGCTTGTATAATGTATTTACGAATTTTATATGCTCTTCCAACTTACAACCATTAATTACATATCCTACATACAGTACTCCAAACATCTGAGTTTATAAAATTATTTATCCTTACTTTTAAACTTTGATTACTTTTATTCTTTCTAAATCTAGTTCCTTTTCAAACTAACTACATTCTAATAAGTTGTTCAGTAGTAAAAGTTGTATAAAAAAATGTTTTAATTTATTTGTTCAGATGAAATATTTATTCATTAAACTAAATTAAACCATAATAATTGCTGTACATTAATAGAATTAATTTACACATACTATAAATAAGGCGCTATGTAATTTATTAACAAATACATGGATAAAAAGAAATACAGTCGACCATCTCACATCCAGACCCATCAATGCCTGGTCAGGTTTCAGTTTACTACCCAACGAACTTTGTTATCAATAATTTAAGCCATAAAATAATAAAATAGGTCTAGAGCTTAGTAAATGTAATAAAATTCTTGCGTATCAATTAGAGCATACAAATACATATTTGCAAGATTATAAATTTTAACACTATATTTAAAAGTGATATTATTACAATACAGGCCCAGTAATCAGAATGACTCATTAGCTCACCAACAAACATCACAGACTAGCCATATACACAAATTTCATGAAATAAATGATATTTTGAATACCTCATGTTATTGGAAACAAATCTAGATTTTCCATATGTTAACTTTTAGTCAGGAAAATAGTGCCTAATTATTGTGTACGTACACAACAACATTTTGGACAGACAAAAGGATTAACACATCAGTCAGCTTGGGGGGGGGTGCATCAGAGCAGAAAGACTTAGTGTTCCCACAATTTACTTTTTTGTTGTATTAATGTGAAGCAAATAATAATAAATTACTTATAAAAGGAGAAAATAAAAAAGAAGTGATATAAGACGTGATTTACTTAAATTTCTTGTTCAATTAAAGAAACAAAATTTGGTGAGACACAACCAATTATATAACAGCAATTAACTTTTATTTTTCAAAATTTATAATCAAAATTCCAATTAACAAATGTTACATTTTAATACATTAAATTTTCTTTTGATCTGAGACTTACAAAATTAATTCTATATTGATAAAATTTGGACTATTAGCAGCCTATAGTTTAAAACATAATTTTCACATTAGTAAAATATTAACTTGCATATTATGAATATGGATATGGATAAAGATCAGCTCAAAACCTTTCCTCAAGATATAACTTCCTAATTTTTTAAGACTTATACATACATAACCACTGATTGATTTATTTAAAGAATATGTGATATTTTGAACTACTGAGCTGAAGCCCTGGCAAAGTAGACTAATTATGGTAATTACTTATGTTACAGAATTAAAATTATAGCACTTTTAAATATGCAAATAAATTCCAAAATAAGCAACTACAATACTGTAGTTAAAAAAGTCATTAACAATACTGTAAAAAAAATTCCGAAAGTTTTAGTATCTGTAGGATAGACAATTTTCCAAGGACAATAAGTGATGCCAATTGGAAATAAGTGAGTTATTGAGTGAAAAGTCATCGAATATCAGACCTTCATAAATAACTGAACACATTC
This sequence comes from Callitettix versicolor, assembly GCA_022606455.1. Classification (NCBI taxonomy): domain Eukaryota; kingdom Metazoa; phylum Arthropoda; class Insecta; order Hemiptera; family Cercopidae; genus Callitettix; species Callitettix versicolor. The sequence goes on from CM040183.1 coordinate 45,671,222, forward strand.
TGTATCCGATTCTAATTATATATATATAAAACTTCTTTATTTACGTTATATGTAAATCATAATTTCCATTGAATAATTTGCCATTGAAATGAATTTCATAGATTTCTTGATAAAGTGATTTCTTTACTCCATTAATTTATTAATGATGACTGTCAATTAAGAACAAATATCTTACATTGATGTTTATAGAGCAGTACCCCTCCTTGTTCATCCCTCATCTACTAGACATTTGAACGAAGGGCAAGATTTCAAAAATCATACATCCCTTTTATATGTAATTTAACCAAGTTACTGACTTATTTTACTTCAAATTGTCTCACTATTAATGCGGAATATTTAAATGATACTATTTGATATGCAAATACTTCATTATTGAGTCCAATCTGTCGCTATATTAGGCTGGATATGAGAAGATGTTAACATGTATATATGTAATTGTGTACACATAGTACTATATACTGTGTATATAGTATAATATATATATATATATATATATATATATATATATATATATATATACACTGTATATAAATATTCTAATTAAGTGTTTTATACGGAATAAAGGTAGTTTTCCAGCTTCATTTTAGGAGGAGGACGTGTAAATGGAGAAAACCAAGCAAGTGAAAAACGTCCAAATACAGCTTGGATGCTTTTCCATCTTGATTTCTTTACCCATCTTGCTTCTTCTTTTTTTAACTGTTCTATACCCTGGAATAATAATGAATACAAGTAAAATATGATGTATACATAATTTTGGGTATATTCAGTGAGACAAGATTATTATAACAAAATAAAGTCATGCACTGCTACCAGTATCACATAATGTAGCAGGCATTAACAGTTGAAATTAATCAATGTATTTTTTAACACTTAAATTATTGCTGTTCTTAAATGTACTTGAACACTTAAAGGACCAAATACTTTTTTGACAATTTTTCAGAGCTGTATATATTTTGACATACCTGGCACGTGTTACAGTAATAGTACTTTATTACTGTATGAAGAAGACCGGATCTTATAGGGGATTTTGTTGAAAATGAAGCAAAAAAATCATAAACATTTTTGAATACATCAAAATTAATGAGCATGAATTTTGAAATATTATAGTGTACATTATAGTATATTATAATATACTATATTATAATAATAATAATAATTATTATTATTATTATTATTATTATTATTATTATTATTATTATTATTATTATTATTATTATAGTATATTACTATAATAAATAAATCTCAAATTGACCAAATTTTAAGACAAATATAGCCTACAATACATTCAAATGTGTAATTATAAGACTTACAGAAAAAGTCTAATTATAATAAGTTGAAACTGGGAATTTATTTTGATTCTTCAGCTCATATGAAATAAAACCAGCTATAGGTAACATTTTTCTAATAGTAAACCTAACCTAACCTAACCCAACATGAAAGCTTTCACGTTCTAATATTATTCAAAATCGACTTGTAAAAAAAATTGATTTTATACACAGTTTAAAGAATTCTTAAATTAAAAGAACTTTAGATTTAATGAATGCTTTCCATAAATATTTTGCATACCATACCTGCACAAAAGGAAGTAAACAAAGGCACTTTGTTAAACAATTAAAGAATACTAGTGAGTTATTTTTACCGTTTCATCATTCCAAATAGCTTGCAACTGTGTGCCCAGCATAGCAATAGTAAATATTGCAAAGAGAAGCGCTTCAAAAACAAGAAACACAAGAAGTACAACAGTGGTTGGCGGTGAGAACGATGAACAATCCTTCCATTCGAGGTGTACACACGTGTAGAACTGGTTGGCAGACAAGAAGAGAGCATGGACTGAGATGGAAGCAATATACAACTACAAACAGAAGTAGAGTGTTTATCACATTCCATTTGCTGCCTGAGGTAAACTAACAACATTCAGACAACATTAATATTCTAAACAGTAATTTAATAGCAGAGAATAATGAATACACAAATAAAGCAATAAGGAATACTGAAGGCAAACTGAAAGAAATAATATTTTCTTTCAAAATGTACAACATGAAAGTTTTTTAAATATGATAGGATATTTGCATGATGAAGAATAAGTATTAGAATAGAAACAATATAATAATATAAAAAATTTATCAGACTCAAAGGGCAATTTGTTATATCTCATAAGTATAAATATAGTAATTCAAATTATGCAGTAACGTGATTAAACTAAAATGTTAAAAGAAATTACAAATTGAATGCAAGTTTTTCAATGAAATAAATGGTAAACAAATGAATTATACTAATATATTCAAATTAAAAATGAATAGACAACTATTCATTACAAAATAAACAACCTGACAGATATGGTATCCCAAAATGTAAAAAATAGCACGCAAATCATAAATAAAATAAATAAATCATACATGTAAATCAGTAACAAGAAAAGGAATTTTCCCATACAGAAGACACAGTACAATACTTTTAGAAAATGGTGTTATTTTTAAACGTACCTCGCAGCACTATGAATGAAAGTTTTAAAAATGTCCTACTAAGTCAGTACACAACAAATATGGATGTCATTGCTTACAACTCAGCAGGACCCTAAATTGCCTGTTGATTTGTCTACAGGCTGCAGTGCCATAAATGTGGCCAATCTTTATACATTTCATTTGTACGATTCCTGCAAAGTTACAAATGTAATCCCCTGAACACATTTGTTTATAATTTTCAGATTTATGAATCTGCAAAGTTCTGCAATTTCTTGAGCTTCTGTTTATCAATAACTAGCTATAATAACCAGCATTGCCCCAGGGGGGATAACAAAAAGTTTTATTTTACACCTTAATATACCCTAAATATTATTTTGAGTACATATATACATTGCTATTGCTAGAATTAATTATATCAACCATCACTTTATAAAAATCAGAATGTAAATAAATCCAGTGCTCAAAACAACAGCACTACCAATCCAATTTAATTGAAACTACTATCTAAATACAATAATAGTCGGTGAAAAATAACTATAAGGAAGATATATGGCAGTGATATTACTCTCTTAAACAATCATGGCATGAACAAGAAAAAAAGTGAAATTTCAGCGAAACTGGTTCAGTAGTGCTTACGTCTATAGAGGATACACATACAAACATTACCTGCATATATACATATATTACATGCCTTCTTAAACAGATCCCCTTTCTTAGTTCAAAGATAAGATTTCTTGCATTCATTGTCAAGACAGGAGTGCTCCAATTTGTAATGTTATTTTAATGACTTTTACACATTAATTTCCAAGTTTGTTCAATTTGTTTTAAGAAGGTATTAGATGTGTGTTCGAAGATCAAAGTAAAAATGTTTGTGAATTATGTGAGTGTAGTAGACCTACACATTACACTGATGAGGATAACAAGACGAAGACACAATTTAGAAATGTGTTTAAGCTGGCTTAAAAAAATGATTATGAAGACAATATACAGTAAGAGTACTAATTTGGACTAAGATAATTAATATTTACTAGAAATAAAAGTTCAGTGTTGATATTTATCATTTTACATTTTCAGCAAACAGGCTGTATTGTATTTACAATGAGCTGTCTCGGTGGTCTAGTTGATAGCGTACTGGATTTTCACCCCGAGGACCCGGGTTCGATTCCCGGCCAGGGCTTGGCATTTTCATACGCTATAAATCATCCCATCGTCTGCATTAGCCCAAGTGTGCACAATAGTCGGATGTTAAACACCAAAAAAAAAAGGAAAAAAATGTATTTACATTGAATACAAGCAGGCAACAAAGTAGGCCATAATTTGTTCTGGCAAGCTTGAAGGAAGATCAGTCAAAATCTGAGCCAACAAATACTGATATAGGCCCCAAATATTTCCTGCCAAGTGCTAAGGTTAATGACCTAATAAGCTTACAAACACAACCAACCATTAGTGAAGAATTGTAGTAAATGGTGGAAACTCATTTGACCTTTTTTTTGTGAACATCATTGTAGTAAGCTCAAAGTAATATAACATCACTCTGGTGCAAGAAGCAAACCCAATTCTATTAATAAAGTATGGTAAGGTAAGTGAATACAATGCTATGCTCATTGTAAATTGCACATTGCCAAATTGCAGCTGCCAGAAGCTATTAAACTATGACCTGGTATTCAGGTCATTTTGCTTCTTACTTCCCTGTAAATGCCGCTTATCTTACTGTATCCGTTTTAAATTCTCTGAAAGTATCATGTAATTCATTCTTACCGTTCACAAAATAAATATTCTTTTTTAAAAAAATGGTATTTTATGAAGGTATACAGATATAAAAACAGCAACAACTACTGTAGCAGTCCTCCATTTTTTTCAGTTGTTCTTCCAGTATCTATTCACCACTTAACCTGAGAAGTATATTTTTTTTATAAAAATAGCATTAGCTACTGTAGCAGACCTTCATTTTTCCAGTTGTTCTTTCAATATCTGTCCACCTCTTACCCTGTGCTTCTAAAGTATGATTTTTACAAACACAGGGTAACACTTTGGAAGGGCAAGTTTAAACACTTGGTTCATGTGAACAACATTAATTGTTCATGAACACTTTGGTTCATTCTGAATTAATCTTGCCAGTTTTTGGTGTATGATCAATAGTGATTGCTTCCTCTTTTAATCAAAGTACTGTATCTTTTGTGTAGTTTCCAAAAAGGCCAAGAATATTAAACTGCAATAAAATATAATATTACTAGGGTTATCCCTACCCATCCATTCATAGTTTAATTACCTTAATGCAACCATAAATTTGAACTACTGTAGAAGAAATTGTATTAGTCTAGAACAGTGTGATTAATGATAACGTATTTGCATTAACTTTTAGTAATATTTTTTTTTGAGTAACATAGTGTTTTATTTCTTTTTTTTTATTAAAAGCAGAGGAAATAGCTGTTTTTTGTGGCTATTTGTAGACAAAAGTTGTTTGGATTGTGCAAAAAATAAAATGTTATTTAAAATAAAACAAAATTTTAATTATTCAACCACACAAATAATAAACAAACATATATTCTACATAAACCATGTTAGGTTTGACTAGTTAAGGTCTTTTTAAGTAAAAAAATTGTTAAATCTTATTTGTTTATAAATCCAGTAAACTGTTTACTCCTAGCTGGATAGGATGAATGCTGTGATGACAAACTGCAGAACACCACAATGGAATGACAAAATAAAAAGGATGCAAGCCATTTAATTAAAAGAAAATAATTCATTATACAGCGTAGTAAAATAAAATTCTACAAAAAGTATAATTTCGTTACTAAAGTAATATTTTTTTAAATAAAAATAAACCAAACTGCTTCAGATCAAAATATTTGTTTTGAGTGTAAAAAAATATTACTTGTAATAAAACTTGTAGTTTGTGAAAAGAATTATGAAATATTATGGATCTAGGTAATTACTTAACAGTTGTTATCTGCAATCAGTTGTTATTATTACTGATATTTGAATGGACTTTTTCTAGTATGGCCTGCTATGATATATTAGAACTTACTTCAAATGTGTTTTTTTAACAAAAAACAATTCTAGAGAAATATGTGTCCCAGAAAATTAGTTCAGTTAATAATAAATTTAAAATAAAAACTAAGTAAATTTGTTTTTCTTTTGTCAGGAATAATGATTACCATTCACTACTATTATTAATATATATATATATATATATATATATATATATATATATATATATATATATATATATATATATATATATATATATATATATATATATATATATATATATAAAACTTGAATTAACTTACAGTAAATAACACAAAATATTTTTGATTATCTTCTCCTACACAGTTGTTTACCCAAGGACAATGATGATCCATTTTTCTGATACACCTGTAACATAACAAAATACTTGTTAGTCCTTATAAAACAATCTATTTATTGGTTATTCAGTATTTTGTTCTAATTAGAGGTAAACAAAATTAACTAGTATATAATATAACAGTAGTTTTTTTTTTTTTTTTTTGAAAGGAAAGCACTATATATATATATATATATATATATATATATCAGAATGGAGCCGCCTCGGTGGCCTAGTTGATAGCGTACTAGGCTTTCACCCTGAGGACCCAGGTTCGATTCCCGGCGAGGGCTTGGCATTTTCATATGCTATAAATTATTCCATCATCTGCATTAGCCCAAATGTGCACAATAGTAGGACATTAAAATATATATATATATATATATATATATATATATATATATATATATATATCAGGATGGCAGTTCCCTGCAAATAAAACCTGTACACAAGATCTGTACACAAAATCTGTACACAAAACCTGTACACAAGATCGCTATTGTTTTTTTTCCACATCAATCGCCCAGTCTTCACTAATTCAACTGGCATAAAATATAAGCCATAAAAAAAATTTTACTTAATCTGACAGCATTTTCGTAATGAGCTATGATTTCAAGCCATTTTGAAACTGAATTTAGTAAATGAACAAACAAGGTAGCTCCAACATCTAGCTACCATAGAGCATCGACAATCCAAATTAATCGGAACCAAACCCCTTTCAGATTATAAAAATGTCCATATTTTCAAAATGAACCAATAAATGGGCCACTAGATGTCTTCACAATAAAAAGAGATGTTAAAATCATTCTTAATTCACTCTGATTGTTATAGAAGTGGAGCGGATGCATAAAACCATTAATGTAGTTAATAGTATGTACAGTATTTTAACAGCAAAAAATGTACTTTATGCATTGAATGTATAGCTTGCCTACAGGCTGTGAATTTTATATACAGGTCTACAATAAAATACAGTCATACACAATAATAAAAATACAGTTCATCTGTTACAAAGAACAACACAAATAAATTGACGTACAAATACTTTACTGTACTAAAACGATCTATTTAATAATTTGGTAAACAAAAACTGTCCTAACAGAGACTACAATTATAGAGGTCAGTGGTGTGATGTGACTGACAGGGATTGATAGAGACGAACATTGATAGTCAATGTTTTCAAAACATCAATGTGTTTATATTGATGTTAATATTTTCCCATCAATGGAAAGCAGTCAATGTTTTTCATAAAATGATAGTTTACAGTCGATGTTTTACACACCGATTTTACGTTCCTTCACGTTCATAAACATTTTTTTATGAATTTCAAATGTTTATATTTTATACCTGACATACAGTTTTTTACCTTTTTAAAGTCAAAATAATCACATTATCAGTAATGTGATAATCTAAGAAAGTTTGTAGTGGTTTTTACCTTACCGTTCAAGAATCATCTATACTGACTTTCTCTCTTTTTCTCACCAACAAAACTTAGTTTCATTTAATTAAAACATTGTTGTTTTAATGACACTGATAGATGTTAATGATGTAATCATCAATATTTTTCTATCAATGATCAAAACATCATACAATTCAAACTCCACTCTCAAGGGCACAACAAGGTTTACAGTCTTTTCATCGACAATTTTAAACAATATTCACTTTTTCACCAGATCTGAATATGTATTATGAATGGTTCAAATTTTTTACGTCCAAATTATTGATGCTATACTGTATTACTTTGATTGTTTAATTAATCTAGCATGTTCTAATTTTAACTGAATAATTTATCAAAGTAGTTAAATTAGGTTAAACAGAAATAGTTAGAAATAGAATCAACTCCCTTGCTAAATTCTAGGCACACATTTTGCTTGATACAAAATATAATCACTAATATTTGTCAAATCATAACCCAAGACCGACCAATTCGAAGGTAAAAAGCATAATGCCTTACACTTAGGAAATTTTTATTAGAAAATAAGTTATTGGAACAGCCATTATGATCAAGCCATCAAGATCTGAAACCATGAATTAAAATTTTTAGAAGCATTGTACCGAGGTTTAATTAAAATTTCATCTGGCTTCTTCAGGGTCCAAGTCTGAAGTTGAAATTAAATCTGCATACATTACTATTTTAAATTTTCAGTGTAATTTATTATAAGGTTTAACAGATTTTCAAAGAAAAATTTTAATGTATTTAAAAATAAAGTGTGATTGTTACTTTTTGAAAATTTGCTTCCATCATAGCAGTGAGACAGTCACAACTATTTTGTTTAAAATAGTAACTAACTTACCTTTGGCAAACTGAACAATGATGCGCTCTATCTGGTTTTATACTGCAGCACTTTGGACATTTAAAAATGACAAGACCTTCTCTGACACCCATTTGTTGAATCATTTCCTTAGTGGCGTTTCCTTTTGGTACAGATCCCTTCTCAAAAACAAAGACAAATAGTATTTATTATCTAACAAAAATTTTACTAATTTTTTACTAATTGTTACTAAATTTACTAAAATTTATTAACTACTAATTTTGTACACAATTTGAAATTATAAAATGTAAAAATTAAGATATTTTAAATTGATTTTGCTAAATTAAAATAATACTGTTTGTTTTACCCATCTATAAACTCTCTGGAAAAAAAGAATTTATAGATAAAAAGAAAATATTTATTTTTAGTAAAAAAATATTTAATTTTAAATATAATGGTAATTTTCTTTTATTATTACACTACATATGCATTCCCTCACTAAACAAGTAAAGGCACAAACAAAAAACACTAATTTAAACAAGCAATAGATAATTGAAAATTATATTTGTTGTGCCTATGGACTTTTGATAAATGATTTCTTCTCCTTCTTGAAAAGTTAAAGATAAGTTCTCACTCTTCATAAATTAAAGAATGAATCTTATAAGCACATGTTTTATAGCAATGCTTGATGTTTAGTGGTTTAATATGTTTCTGCTTACTATTAATGGTGTGGGAAGGTAACAGCTCAATTGTATTTAGACTACCATGTCATTAACATAATGTATTATGCATGAAATATAGATGTATATGCAGATACCACTCATAATATTCATCACACAGCAAACAGAGAAAAGTAAACATCAGACAAATACAAATTTTGTTAACTGGTTAACAACTTAGAGCAGTTATGATGTCGACAAAAATTTTTGAATTGAATTATGCATAAATTTTTTCTCATATTCAAAGTATGTTTGAAACTGCCAATAGTATTGGTACATAATCAATTGCATAATAAATTATATAACGTTATTTTTGTTATTTTATTTTATAATGCTGAGTGCTTCATTGAGTACACTCCAAGCATAGAAACTTTAAAATCAGTTTTCTCAAAGCAATATGTGATTACAACCTTTATATCTCCAACCTCCTATATAATTACGAAAAGAGAATTGATTCAAGAACACCTAATTCATTTGGTCTCTAATGAAGTAGTAACACACAAGATGTCTTCTCAAGAGAATTAAAAAGGTTAGTACATAGGAGTTTGGTACTTAATCAGGCTCATGTGTGGAGGAATGGTAAGTTTAGTAATGCTGCTGAATAGTGTGTAATTCCCATATTTATCCCGTACTGAGTTAAGGCTAGTGGAAAACCAAAAAAGACTAGAGCCACAAGTTTCTAAAGCAAAATAACTGTGTCATAATTTAACTGTTTTTCCACTTGTGTAGGACCTATGATGTGTAAAAACACATATCTGTACTTCACTGAGAAAAAATACCGCCAATATTTTCTCCTTTGGTTGAGTGCAATTATTATTGTGTTTAATGGATATTGGTTATCAGTGTTACTTAGTGCTGGACACAGGCAAAAAGAAAGAAATTTATTTTAGGCTTGATTGTGATATCTCAAGTAAGGTTTAACTGACACTAAATAATCCCATTGTGATTGATAAGAGTCTATGACTAACATATTGTTACAATCTATAAAAAAGTTACTTAATTAAAAGCAATGCATAAATTATTATTTTTCTTAGTTTTTTTCATTCAATCATGGTCTTAACAACATATACTTTAAATATCTGTCCATCTACCTTCTAGCACCTACAGTATTTCAAAGTAAGCTTGTCTGAGTCTAAAAATATAAAGGTTTTTAATAATTTTTTTTTATAAAGAGACATGAAAACAGAGGTGTTCAGCATACATATTAAAAGATAAACTTTTCTTTAAGCTGATGCACTACCGAATATAAGTGTGTTTTGATTTATTTTAAGGTTTCTTTTAATGTTCTTTTAAGATTTGTTAGACTCAGGTACCGCGAGGGACGTCTAAATCCTCTCAATAGGTGCAGCTAGTCTATGCTGCTAGTCTGCATCTATTGAGAGGATTTAGACGTTCCTCTTGGTACCCGAGTAACACACACTTACACTGGCCACATTACACTTACGACTTTAACACTTTACTCTCACACTTACTTTTAGTGGGGCGATAATAGCCTCAATGTACTTTTCGCCTTAAAATAACCAAAAAAATTCTTTTAAGGTTAATGTGATTACAAGATAGTTACATTAACTATAGTTAATTTAAATGACCATACTAGTCAAATTAATATAATTACAACAACAACAAATTGCAAATTAATCTGTGTCCTCTCCTCTAATACTATACAACTAAGAAATCTCATACTCCAATTTTGATTTCCACTATTTTTGGAAGTGTATATGTAATTTTAAATATAAAACTAAAATGTATAAAATAATGAATAGTCTCATAACTGTTATTGACAAAAAATATTATATGGTTTATTCAAATAATTAAATTAAAGGAATTACTAAAGGGATTTTTAAATATGATTATTCCTGTATATAATTACTATACACCTTTTTAATAAATGATACAACTTTCATATATATATTGCTGTTCCTCCAATAAATCTAGGACCTAATGACAAAAATATGTAAAACTAACCTAATTACTCAAAATTAGTTCATCAGATTATGATCAAATTTTGATTGTAAATGAAAGTTCATAACTCAGTCATGAAACAAATTAAATTCATAGTTAAATGGATCAAATTGGAAAAGCAACAAAAAAAACTTCGGCATCAGAAAGGGAAAACTACACATACATGCAAAATTGCATGAAAATGTATCTATTTCTTTAGTCTCCTGTGATGTGAACATATCATACTGGCAGACAGACTACTTCCATGTGTTTCCATATAACTACTTTCTTTTATTCAGAAAACCTGACATTGGAAATATCCATTAAAATCTTAGTTTGTACACAACTTTCTATAGTAATTGTCTACAACAGCTTCTTTTCTGTCCTGCTATATGTTATTCATTTTTATTGCTAACAACAGATTAACAAATAAAGAATCAAAAAAGCAAAAAGTATTGAAAAACTTGAAAAAAATGCTTATAGCTTGGCAAATACTACTTCAGACGCGTTTTGGTTGTTGTAAAAGCAAGCAATCATTTTAAATATAAAGCATGGTTATGGGTGTTGTAGTCAGGATAAACCTTCTGGACGATAAATTCAACTAGGTAACCCACAAATCGACATTTCTAGTTATCATAACAGGTTAATATACTATGCTATATAAAAAAATTCAATGTTTTGGGTGTTTCAGATATAAAATACTAAGTTCTTATATCTTTTGTTTCCTTATGTTTTTTGTTTTGACTCTAAACAATTAATATTTTGATTTTAAACAAAATAAATAACACACCTCAATACAGAGAAAGTTGCTGTGACAAATGTAAATATTACCTATAGTAAACAATTACTCTTTCTATATTCTTCACAGACTAATTCCTAAATAGTAAAAAATTAATTTCTTAATAAATGATAATGTGTTAGGATTTGTAACTTAGGTGTTTTTAACTTACAGGATCACTGAACATAGTGCGAAGGTGAGATGCAAAAGCGAGCACTGCCAAGGAATGGAAGATGAACATATTGATGTAACTGTAAACAGGATAAGGGCTCGGAAGCAGCATCACTGTCATCACTACAAACTCTGCATACAGGATAAGTAGCCATGTCATGACAGCGCACACAACTCCACATATATCCTAGAAGTCAAAGAAATTACTACATTGACTATTAAAAAAAAAAAACAGTTTGCAGGTACGAGATTAAGTCATGTTTCACCTTCAATTGTTGAAGTATATTAGGACTAAGAATTTCAATATAGCATTTTCATTAAGTCAGCAATTTAAATTCTGTGAAAAACTTTGCTAAATTGAAATTAGTAACAAACATGAAAGCTACATGCTGCAAATAACCAGGAAAATAAACTGTAAAAATTATAATAGCCCATAATTTGACAGGACTACACTGAAAACTTAATTAAGCCTATAAAAAAGTCCAATGATTTAATTTTTTGGCAAATAGGCTAGGCTATATGAATAATGACAAGGACTGTCTGATGGTTCATTATATGGTTTTTTAGTTAATGGTAGAGTTGGTGAATTTGTCACCCAACAGCAATGTATTTTGTCTTATTAAGAGAACTTCAATGAATTCCTGTATAAAATATTACAATTTTAAAAAAGGTTTCTGTGTAAATTAGGGAAAACCACATAATCTAAAATCATTATTTAGCTATTAGTACTTAAAAACAATAAGTTTCTTCTATTAAAAGGTAAGTTTAGGCATTAAATTACATTTGTTATAAAACATTAACAATTAAATTGATTTGCAAATACAAAGTTTAATGCTTACCCTTATACACCATATCCAGCCCCCACAACATCTGTTGTGTTGATCTGCTTCTCGCCTATATGTCATGTGTTCATAATCCATCTTCCATTTATTCTGCCTGTATTGTGCTACAACAGAACATTAATTTTATTAAACAAGATTCTAAAATATAGGCCAAAGCTTAGTATATGAGGTAAATGTAATTAATGGTTACCACTTTTTTTTTTAAGTTTTTCGCCCAAATACTTTATATCACATATTTAAACAACAATCCAAAACATCACTTTGAGGAAATTACAGGAAGACAGAAAAATGGTGAAAAACCCCCTAAAATGACATAACCAATACTAAGCTGCCTCAGTGGCCTAGTTGATAGCGTACTGGGCTTTTACCCCGAAGACCCGGGTTCAATTCCCGGCCATGGCTTGGCAATTTCATACGCTATAAATCATCCCATCTTCTGCATTTGCCCAAGTATGCACAACAGTCGGACGTTAAACACAAAAAAAAACATAACTAATACTATGATTACTGATGTAGTTAGTATTCTGTTCATGGACTCATAGAGATAGGCATTAGGCCATTCACTATTTCCCCTCCTTATATTTAAATAAATTGTTGTTTATACACAAACATTTGCAAAAATGCTTTATTTAATAATAAAAGTAATAATATAATGTATAAAATTGATTAAATTAACGAAACATCTTAAAAAAGTTACTTTCATAAACCAACTAATACTACGAGGGTAAGTCAATAAGTAGAGAGAAATTGAAAAAAAAATACGTATTTATTATAGTTACATAAATCATACTAGCAAACTTTTCAACATAATCCCCTCCTAATTCTATGTACTTAGTCCATCTTTTAATCAGCGTTTGTATTCCTTCCAGGAAGAAGATTTTTCATTCTCTCATTTACCGGACATGAGCATTCTTGTTATCTACATGTTATCTACTGCTCATACACGATATAGAATCTCACAGGCATTACTAAATTTTATGATTTATTGTTGTGTTTGTGCTTGTTAACAAAATATCGTTAAAATACACGCTATTATTTGTGAACTTTGCAATTTGCCTCTGTTTAAGTCTTCAGGTTGGAATTACGGTCATGTTGTCGATTTTCTTATTAACCAAGGCATCTTTAAAGAATCGTATTTGTGTTCGAAGTGCGGCATTATTTGCATTATTATTAAAGAAAAATTATCGTTTTATTGCAACTGTCATGCAGATGAACGATGGATGCAAAACTGTCATCAGGTTTTTTTCACGCATCACCTTGTTAGGGCCAACAACTATGTCAGTTAGGTTATGCAGTATTCTTTTTTTAAAAAATAAGGTTTTTTATCACCCAAAACCCCTGTTACTTATTTTTATCATTTTATTGATCTACAACACATTACCGAATTATGAGAGGTAGCAATTTTGAGGTTATGTTGGTCACTTTTATTTTCAATTTTTATCGTACTTCTCATGATTTCCGCATGTTTTATTTTGGATTAATGCTTTTAGGAATGTAATAAAAGCGTTTTAATAAAAGAAGTATCAAAAAATCCAGAACATGCTACTCTGCATATTTACCCAGAGAAATCCTACCACTTTTAAAGCGATCAATTCATTCATAGACCTTGCTTTCACTTAAACAACTCTCTGCATATTGCTGCTGCACTCGATAAATAATCTTTGGTGGTTTCACACCTTCTAAATTGAGTAAACATTTCACTGCTTGCTTTTCTTCCTTGGTGCAATCAGACAAAGAAGAACTCATTTTACACAGTCTTTTAAACACAATCACGATTAGCTAACAATATTTTCAATGAACAGATGATAGACATTATGAGTTATAGCGAAACAATCAATGCTGACATAATGTGATTCAGAGGAAAATTTAAATTTCCCTTTACTTTTTGACTTGCCCTCGTATTATATGAAAGTTTGTGTTGTGTTAAGATATATAAGATATTATTTGGCCAGCCATCCTGCTTAATTTATGTTCAGGCAGGCAAATCTGAGCAAAAAAAGTGTATGCATGCTATTTTTAAGACCTACAGCCATTTATACTATGCCAGGACAAATCATAAGATTTTGAATGGCAGCCCCTAAAAGTGACACCAACATATCTGATGATGTATTTTAAAGTAAATGCTGCTTTTCCAACCTTTGTAATAGACAAGGCAATTGTAATTTGTACCTTTATAACAAACCTATATTTATCAACCAACAACAAACAATATATTTAAATATGACATAAGTTGGAGCTGGGGGGAGATAGTAAATAATTACTAGGTGTCTATGCTGTTTCACTTGTTTTATAAAATTATTGTGATATATTTTTTCCTTTTATTTTATACTTTATTACTCAATAAACAGATATTCACCCATGGAGGATTAAATTTCAAATGACAAGTTATATTATACACAATTTAACAGAACTATATTGTGACATCATTGCGTGTAGCAGCTAGATTTACTATACCAAGGTAGTAGTCACTTGTGTTAACACAATCTCATAGTCAATACATCGCTAGTTTTTATGGTATTATATTTTTAAAGCATGACAGTTGTTATTCATGATTTTTTTCAATTTGTCTCTTTCTGTGAATTTAAATTTAAATATGAGAGCTATAAGCAAAGAATTCCTCATTTTTATAAAGTAGCGGGTGCTTTATACCCACTGTAACAATGATTACAAGGTTAATAACTTTTATGCAATACTACTTTCATACGAAACTATGTTGTTAGGTTCATAAAGTAATTTTAAAAAAAGTATTCTTTTCTTTATTAACTACATGCATTAAATAAATAGTTTTCATAATTAAAACACATTAGCTACTTTCGCACAGTAGTAAAGTTGTTGAGGTCAATTCGTTTTTAATTTTTTGCATACTTTCCGCACTTTTATATTTTTTATTATTAACTACTAGGCATATAATGAAGCATTTTGACACAAAACTAATGAAAACAGGCTTAGCCAAAAATAGTGAAATTTACCAATTGCCTATTTCAGAAATCCACATATAGTTTCATTCCTAATTATCTGTTTACTCATGATATTAAACAATAGTTTAATATGTTAGTTCTTCATGTTAAGTGTTGGTTATACTAAACTTATGAATGAAAAATAGTCTCCTAGTTTAAGTTAAACATTACCTTACATGCAGAGTAAATGTTACGGTGTGATGCTACATAGAGATAAATTTACTCTAAGCTTATTCGCTACATCTAGCCTATAGGTTAAGTCCAGTTCTAATTTAATACTCTACTGATTCTTGTTTACAAAAAAAAAATAACATTAAGTTCAATTATGTGCAATGGCTCTCTATTATAAATCAAAAGAACTTACACTTTTAAAAGTCTTGGACTTTTAAATAATAAAAACAATCAAAAATACTGATTACTTTTTTGTTTTAGGACAACTGTTTAAAAAGTAAAGACTACATTTCTTGTTTAATTACAAACTTTAAATGTAACTGCATAACCTTATCTAGTGAAACCTACCATTCAATAAATGTATTTGTAGAACATGTAACTAGGTTAGAATTTTTTAAATAGGGTTAATTAAATTATAAACTGTTTCAAAAATTGTCTTTACTCAAAGAAACCAATATCACAATAACTGTATGTTGTAATATTATTTTGTTTACGTTCACAAACCAATCCATTTCGGAAGAGATTTAGTTTTCAGTTTCAACTTTTAATCTGACATTCCTAATCTGCAACTATACTGTCCATGATCAGTATAAAATTTACACTGCCGACTGTACTTCCTGGATACTGCATTTAGAAGTCTTGAACTTAGGTTAGGACATGTCGAATATGTACCAAAAATATACTATTGAATAATAGATGCACACTTCACAGTGCCCAGTGTACAGCAATGTTGTAATAATTATTCAGTAATATTGACCTTTGGCTAATGAAATATTAGTACGTGTACTAGCTCTTATCAATCACGTATATAAATTAATTATAAGATTTAATTATAATACATTAGAGATCACATTCATAATTATTCATATAATAATTTTAAAATAATGATATAAAATTGATTTTTCAAAAATCAAAGATTGACTGTTATAATATAAAAGTGTACGATTGCTGCAACGTGACCCTGGCTACATAGCTCTTTTTCAGCAATATACTTACTGGTATCACCTATATAATCCAGCAGTTTAATTATTTCAAAAAGAGTTTTTATAAATTTGTAGTTTTGCTGTGGTTGCTTATACAAGGGGCCTAGTGTAAACGCACCTCAAGCACCAAGTTATATTAGCTATATTAGTAATTGTCAAGGAAAACCTTGATACAGAAAGAATTGGAGTCACTAATAAACGCTACTAGTATCAAATAAATGAACAAGTAATTATTGCCATTAATAGATTACATATTAGTTGAATGTTATTATCTTAAATTGAAATCACTGAGTGCCAGTAAATATTTAAACACTAACAAGTGGTATTGTGAAACCAGATTCAGGACATTAATAATAAATAATTGCAAATATTTTTATTTTTTTTTAATTTTTCATAATAATTGGTCATTTATATTTTTACATTCTAGTATAATAATTGAAAGATTTTTTTTTTAGATCCTGTAAACCTAAGGGTTTTGTTGTATTCGCAGAGATTAAGGTTATCATGATTAAATGTATAATTATTGAAGTTTTTCTTTATATTTCAATGCTTATGAAAGAATTTTGTGTACATTGTATCTTTGTATTAGTCATGACTGGGTTCTTTAGTGTCTTAAAGTTTTATATTAATAATATCATGAATGTTGATAATGCTTCACTTAAATAAAAACAATTTAAAAGACCAGTTAAAAAGAAAATACTTACTTTTAATAGTCTAATTAAAAATTATGATACTATCAGTCTTTATAGGGTATGATCTCGGCTTATCCAACTAGTGAAAAATTACTATTGGACTGAAAAATAAAACTAATTATAATTTATATTGGTTTCCCTGTCTAAAGTAGAGTCTTTATAATGAGGCAAGTACAATAGAATATAAAATGATAATAAAATTAATTATTTAACTGTTTTAATACACCAAAAATATACTACATAAGCCTACGTTTAATTTATAATTATAACATGGAAGAAAATGTTACGTAAACATTATTAAAACTATAATTCAGAAGTATCTGTATTATTTCAACTAAATTTTGAGTGGAATATTCTAGACCAAAAGAGGTAGTTTAGTATTCAAAAGTTTAATTAAAAATCATGCGTTTTAATATTTTGAAAAAAGAGGACTAAAACCAGTAGTGTAGCCTGTACTGCTATGTTTATCCATGACATACAAATGGATTATTCATTTTCGATAATGATAAACCCGAAATTGACGTTTATAATTATCATAGCACTGATTCTTTGCAATTAATGTAAATACTGTATTGAAAACTAGTAACAATAACTTATCTATGACCAAGAATATTTTAAAATTTTCCTGCAACAATCCATTTTTAAAATATATGAGAATGTACTGTAAGTGTATATGTACTCTGCAAGCAAGTGTAGTACGTAATTTATGTACATTTATGAACAGATCAATTATTATAGTTGGTTTTACGTTTTTTTTTAAAAAAAAAGAAGACTGCATGAATATAAACATTTTATTCTTTATGTATCTGTGGTAGTAATTGTTTTTATTCTAGATATTCGTAAAATTGTTATTGCCTAACATTAGGCATAGAATTTCAAGTAGTAGATCAGTTATATGAAAAAACAAACACAAATGTTAATTATTATAAGGAATAAGATATTTGTTCAAATTAAAATTACCTTTCTATATTCATTCAATCACCAAAGTGACTGTAAAAGAATGTTCTCATTTTAAATTTTTATTGAAAGATATAGAATTTGGAAGTATTGGAAGAACTGAATATGTTACTGTTTATAATCAGCTGTTGGCTGTTGTAGAAGTAGAAGGAAAACAAGTGGGAGTGGTGGTAAAGTTGTTTAGGTGGCAGACAGATCAGGGGTATGAAGTATGTTGCTGAAGGATGAAAAGTAATCAGAGTAAATGTTGTTGTGTATACACAATAACTGTGTTTGAGTGAATGAAACATCTGTTACAGTTTATATTTTTAAAATAAGGAAGCTCAGTTTAGTGTTCATCCCATTCTTCTTTCTACTAAACTACAGTGAAATAAAGGTTAGCCTACTACATTTCTTTCTTTTGACCTATATTATTTTATAATAGAGTTGAAGTTATTTAGTTGAAGTATGATTTATATGCACTTTTAACTAATACATAAATGTATTACTCAAGTCAAAAATATTAATTGTTTACTAATTTAGCTGCCATTAGTTTTACAGTCTAGGTTATAAAGTACAGTACTGTAAATGTTGAGCCTTAAACTAATATTTCTTTGAAGCATAAGTTTATGTAGTTTTTTTTGTAGCCTAGTTAATATGAAAACCCTGGTTGGTTTTTGCCCTTTGTATATGCTACCGTAATTAAAATATCACAACTGTTTCTTTTTTTTGATATTTTTGCTCTGAACGTTAAATATAATGCTTATAAGTAAGAATCCAAATTATTATTTTATGGAGATTACTGTAATACAAAGAAAAAAATAAATCTAAAAAAACTTGATCAATAGGCCCTACTATGTTACTAACTTAATATTTGAACAGTGAATATAATATAGCTGCTCTTTGTAAAAGCAATGAACTGACTACACACTAATAAAAAAAAGAGGAATAAGTCTAACCAATACTATAATACTGACATAGTGAGAGTTCCAAATTATCGTTTGTTTTTTTTTTTTTTTTTTCCGGCGAAAAACCGTTCAGGTTATCATCGCCGATATTATCTTTTGGTAGTGATACTTTTAGTGAGCTGGTAAATCGTCCGTAATAATAAGTTGACATATTAATTGTACAAATACCTTGTCCTGAAAGTAGCTTATTAGTTTTTCTGAGTAGGCTGCCAGTATTTTTTTTTTTTTTTAATTTTAAACTGATGGCGTATGAGTTTTTGTAAACTGGATAATACTATTCTAATCATCAAAATACCAATGATTTTTTTTAAACAATGAAACTTTTCTTTGTTTTAAGTAATGTACAAAGAAGTTTATGCTCCATGTGATAGTTTTTATTAAAGAAAACTTAATTTTATTAACCAAATTACATTTTTAAAACACGTCAGCCTATTACACTTACACACATTTATTACACACACACAAGGCCTACAACTAAACTTTTTACAATTTTTATTTTATTTTGAAGTTTATTGTCATTGTATTGCATTGGAATCTTCTGCAGATTTGCCTCTTTGTTCTTATCTTCAAAATCTTCTTTCTTATCGATTTTGAACTTGAAATAGAGGCAACTTTCATTTTGCTCATCTTGTCGTACAATTAGGCTACCCAGTACTAATTAAAAAAAGGCCAAAGAATATTTTCATCATATTATTTGGAAAATTATGAACTTTAAGGAAAAATTAACGAAAACATGATGAGATTATTGACCATACCAATTTACATGAATTCAAAATTTTTGTTTGATGGTAGGCCTACATAGATTGCAGCCTTTTCTGTATGAGAACTTAATTTTGATTAATAAAATCTGTCTGTCAGACTTACAAGACAAGACAGAAGGCTGTTAGGTTCCTTCTTTAATCAAGTGTCTTATTAGTTATGACGTTAACTAGTACTTAACTGTTTTTCAAAATGGGTGCTGAAATCTCCTAAAATGGGATATATAATAACTTATAAGAAACCATGTAAGGGGTGAAGTCTGTCTGTTGTATAGTATTTATTAATATGCTTAACCATGATGACTTTTTAGTAAATTAGTGATGAATTTATTTCCATGGAGGTCCTCCTATTTAGCCTAATGGCTGTTAAGCTTCTAATTTAATCTGTAGTCTATACAATAATTATTTAATTATTATTCTTCTATAAAATAATAGGCCTTCAGTTAAAAGAAAGTAAATAGTGAAAAAAATCAATCTTGAGATAATAATGAATCTATCTCATTTCAGGTCCTCAGCGTTTAAAAAGTGGTATTCCCTTTGTAAAAAATTATTAAATCAAGTTCTATTAAAATCAGTTAAAAATTTTTTAATACAATTTTGCTCTTTGTTAACCAGACAAAGTGTTTTGATCACTGCCTCCCCCTCCAAAAACTAATTGGGTTAACTATTAAAAAGTGATAAATCAGCATAATTTCAGAAAATCTGTATCAAATTTTGGTCATGAATAAAAATTCATGACAAGTCATTGGAGCAAATTTTGATGCAAAAGAAATTTATATTTGGTAATAGATTAAAAAATATACTCTTGTTTTGTTTCTTTTGAATGTTTTTTCTGGATGTATAATTTTAAAAAAATTTGCTACATTAACTTAAGATTCTTCATAAAAAACTAAAATTTTAAACAAAATCTAATGAACCATTTTTTTAGCTTACTAACTGGATATTTGGAAAACATAATTGTATGGAAGAAAGTTTGTATAATATTCTTCAATATTTTAATAAAATTAAACAATGTGATAACTTTCTATTGCATATTTCTAGTTTAGTATGAAAATAATCCATGAAATATTTTAATTTGTGATAAACAAATCGTATCTGACAACTTTAAATCTTTAATGGAATTTTTAGGCTGTCAGTATGAATAATGTCATAAAAATTCAAAAATGTTTATTATGATAAGAAACTTATTTCAAAGTAAACTAATTCATTAAAAGTCTCTGACAGGGAATAGCTCTAACTGTGAATATATAATTGAATAATGTAATCATTTTTCAATACTAGACACATTATTTTAGCCTGTTTTAGCTCTGATAAAGTTATCACAACAGACAGTAAACGGTTGTTTCCTAAAAAAAAATCATTTAAATAATGTAGGCGTAGTCTGTTGTTTTTGTAGCATTCTTAACAACATTAAAATCTTAACAACATTTAAAGAAGTTAATATAAATAGCAGTTTTTCAAAAATTTCCATTGGAAAAATGAGCTATTGGAAAAGCCATTATGGTGAGGTCCCACCCGAGACTTCCGAAATGAGCACAGATCCTGACCTTTAAGTCACTTTTAATGAGGGGTCATTAAAATGTGTGTGTGTGAGTTTGTGCACTTGCGTGCGTGCGCGTGTTGTTTTTCGCATGCTCATATTTGCGGTTCTGGTCCGATCTGATTCAAACTTCGCACAAAAGTTTATAATAGCTGGACAGTCTTGTTAATTAGCAAAATTCATTCAACAGTTTCAGAATGGTGGCCATTTCTGATAAATATAAGTTAGTAACTTTTTTGTCAAATATTTTTGTAAATCTGATTTCACCTTCACAATTAGCGTTTAAAACTGCATAAAGTAGCATTTGAGTTTTCAAAATCCGTTGAAATTCAGAAATTTATTGACGCCTATCGACATTTTTGTATTTTAAATGTAATTTCAAAGTTTAAAATGAATGTATGTAGATTTTAATGCCGATTATGATGGTGAAATCAGAATTTCAAAAAGAGTAAGGTAAAAAAATTGAAATTCGCTTGAATCACGCCAGGGAGATTATTTTAAAATTAATGGTGCAAGTACAGCAGGCATACATTTTCTGATTATCAATTATATATATATGTATATTTATATACAGATTTAATTGATATGAAGATTCATATAACTGAATTGAACGTAGCAAATTAGAAATAAAAGAAATATATGGAAAAGTAAGGAAAAATGGATGACGGCGATCATTATGAAATTTCTTTTATTACAAACTTGGTATTCTGACTTGAGTTACATATCTTCATATTATATATAAGCTTGAAAAATTAGGTGAATATCACGTTTTTGATAGCTGCCGAACAAAATTTTTGAAAAATAGAATGAACGTTTGGGTTCTTAAGTACGTTAAACTCACATTCGAAACGGTAGTAATTAAATCAAATATGAGAACATTTGCTCAATGTTAGTGCACAATTTATTTTGTTTGTAGTTTCAGGAACCAATTTTTTGATTTATTTAAGAAAATAGCAAAAACGCTCCTTATAAACCTCTTTTAAATAAATTTATGGGAGAACGTTGATCATTTTATTTGTAGGTTATGTTTCGCCTTTGCTTAGGTTATGTTTTATTATCTTGTGTACCTAGACTGTGGATTGTAGGTGTTAACTCCATCTATGACTCAACTAAAAGAGAGGCGTAGCCATATTATACTGTAGTACACTGTAGTATTACTGTAGTAAAGTATTAGTTATTAGTTACTAGTTAGTATGCGAGCGTACTGGAGCCAATCTCTTGTACCGTAATACCGTATCGGCAGTAATTGGTAACTCATTATGTGTCCGTAGGTATTATAACCCAATGATACATGTTTTTACACAACATTTGTCTGTCGTTTACGTACCTGTAGTGCCTAAATGGTAAGTACAAAAATTATGAAACGGGAGGTGTAATGTCTGATCTAAAATCAAATTTGGTATGCATGCATAGTTGTTGTATTCCCCATTTATCGTGACCATTTCGTGAATTAAAAAAATCGAACTTTTTATACCAAAAACTTTAAATACAGTAATCGGATTTTCTCATAAAGTGCTCCAACGATTTTGGTTAAATTTTGATCAAAAATGTGGATACAAAACGTCAGCTATCTCCTTGAAAAATTTACCTAAATTTTTAAAACGATTCGTCAGATTTTGCTCGATGTACGATGAGCACAGATCCTGACCTTTAAGTCACTTTTAATGAGGGGTCATTAAAATTTGTGTGTGTATGTCAGAATAAAAAAAAGTTATGGTTTGGTAGTAGGTTAAATCGAAAATGGATATTGTAAACCATCGGGTTTGTTTTTTTCTATTCATTCGAACCGTAAATTTCCTTTACGAGCTCCGTATTTTCAAGTTTGGCAAGCCGATATCAGTTACGGTTCTTCATATACGATCAAAACCTGATGAACCGATTTCATACCTAAATAGGCCAACTTAACACGTTTTTGTTGCTGCTTTCAAGTGGGGTACATTGATTGGAGAAAGGTTTTGTTGAAAAAAATTGTTGTGTAAAAAATTTCAACATTACCTTCTTTTTGTTATTTTAAGGCGAAAAGCACATTGAGGCTATTATCGCCTCCCTAAATGTAAGTGTGAGTGTAAAGTGTTAAAGTCGTAAGTGTAGTATTAAAAGTGTAAGTATGTGTTAGACTCGGATACCGCGAGAGACGTCTAAATCCTCCATGTAGTTGCGGCTAGTCTGCACCCCTGCGGGGTTCAACATCACCTGTTAAACTGATTATAAAAATTAATCTTTTTTAATTCCCCCAGTGTTGAAATATTTTAATTTATAGAAACAGATTGTTTTATTTTGGGTACTTGTGGGCTTCGTTTGGGTCAAATTTAATTATAAAGTGTTTTTAGGAAAATTCATTACTTTTCTCCTAAAATTTTGAGTTGAAAATAGCTGAAATATGTCAACATACCATTGGTATAACTGCATTTCTGTAGACGGTGGCACACACACACAGAGGCCTACATTCTTCTAAAAAGGAATGGACCATTGGCATTAACGATTTCGGCCTTTCTCCGTTATACAGCATTATATAGTATATTGTACTTTTAATATTGAGAAATTAAAAGTCCTCTTTATCATAGTAGTTTAAAATGTGGTAAAAGTAAACTTTCAGGACGTTTGTCAATTTTGGTAATTTTTGCACTGAAACGCTTCAAATTATACCAAATATTAATAATCCAAAATATACAAATGTGGAAACAACAGGAAGTTACAAAAAAGTGAAAGTAAAAGTGGCAGACAAACTTAACCTTAAAATTACCTTTTTTTTAAGAACTCCGTAACCTAACTCGACTCTGCTGTTTCGTGTTCAATTAAATATATGTTATTAACAATGAAAAAATGTATATTTTTTGGTTTTTTAAAAAAAGAACTTCACAACTTGACTCGGCTGTTCGGCGTTTAACTCAGTTGTTACATAGTATTCCTAAAAAAGTACTAACGTTTGTTAGTATCAATTATACGGATATAAAGCTGTCGCGGCTTTGTAAAAATGGCTAATCCTGGGATCGTGTGTCGAACCACCAGCATCTTTCGTGTATACACCAGTCATAAAATCAACGAAGTAACCAAGTGGTTAGCCGTAAGATGGGTTAAACAGTTATCAGAAATCGCAAATAATACGATTCTTTAAAGATGCCGTGATTTATAAGAAAATCAACAACACGACCGTAATACCATCTTAAACTGACAAAAAGAGGCAAATCGCAAAGTTCACAATTAACAGCAGCCATTTTTTTTGAAAGATGTTTTCAGAACAAAAACTATCACGGTAATAAATGATTTCTTATAAACGGCGTATTAATCTAGTGAAGCAAATTTATCGTACAAAGTAAACATACAAGCAAATCAATGTAAACATGCACGTACATTCATGCAAAGTAGACATCAATGACGTCAGAATATAGGTTAGAAATACACTTTACTAATAAATAACTAAAAATATAATTGACTGTACATTTATCGCAATAAATGTATTGTTATTTACAGAATATAGGTTAGAAATATACGTTACTAATAAATAACT
This sequence comes from Callitettix versicolor, assembly GCA_022606455.1. Lineage (NCBI taxonomy): Eukaryota > Metazoa > Arthropoda > Insecta > Hemiptera > Cercopidae > Callitettix > Callitettix versicolor. The sequence goes on from CM040183.1 coordinate 45,696,243, forward strand.
AAAAATATAATTGACTGTACATTTATCGCAATAAATGTTATCTTCTGCGCCTTAATATCTCTCAAGAAAATAATATAACAAAAAAATATCGTTAAAATAATGATTTTTGCGGAATGTCCCTAAAATTCAATCTAAAATTTTTATGATTTAACTGCAATTAGTGGGCTATCTTATATATTTTCTTTGGTTCTTGTGTGACAAACGTTGGCTGTAGGTTTTTATAAAGAAATGCTTCACAAAAATCGACAAATTAGGCGGTTTAGGAACAGCTCAATACATTTGCTTAGCTTTAGGGGAATGAAATTGAGTTTTTGGAATTATTTGGTGAACATTTTAGGTTTGCTAAACTGTAAATTATGGTTCCCCGGGCGGCCATAGTTTCCTCTTTTCACCGCGTTAGTAAAGTAGTCCTTTTCTCTGGTGCCCGATAAAGTAGACGCGAGTCTTTGGGTCTGACCATGGTCATTTCTTCATACATATTACTTTCTCACTGTATGAAAAGAATGTACGGTAACCATGAAAAAAATCGATTATGAAGGATAAACTATGTAGGCCTACCTGTTTTAACGTCCACTGAATTTGAAAAAACTTGATGAACTAGTATGGGTTTTTGTTTCTGGAGGTTAAATGAGACTCCGTTGAAATTTCTCGTGTAGGTAACATATAATTACACGACTGCCAAAAAAGGAGTAGTGTCATGTTTTAGTGCCTGTGTAAGTTTTGTCTGTCTGTCTATCTGTATGTGTATATGTATGTTCCATCATAACTTCGTAACGGCTTATCCGATTTTGATCTACTCGTTGGATTCCTCACTTCAACAGAAGTGTCATAGGCTACATAACTTTCATCCAAATCACTCACAATGGGATACAATTTGGGTGAATTAGTTGAATTTATGTATGGGTGATATATATATATATATATATATATATATATATATATATATATATATGCATGTATATTACATCATGACTTGTTAACAGTTCAACCGATTTTAATCAACCTTAGCCATTTTACACTATAAATGATTATATCACTATTGACCAAAAAAAAAGACTAATTTTTTAGTGTCTTAGTCACTAAAAGTGACAAAATGAAATAATTACAAAAAAAAAAAAAACACGTTTGTTAAAACACAAAATACAAAAAGAATTATATACAAAAATTTTATATTTCATAATTAAACGAAATGAAAACCCGAAATATAATTAATTTTAAAAGATGAAAACAAGGTAGGCCTATTAGAATAAATGCTGAAGAATATTTTCCGAGATTTAATTAATTAATTATAAATTTACGTATTAAGTTTATACAATAGGGCAACTCTTTTATTATGTTATCAGTGCAATATATCTCTGACTCTTACAAACTTTCGAGGTAATTTGAACATTGGCACATTTAGAAAATTTGATCTTCGATTAACAATTTAAATGAATTTCAATATATTTGCACTAACAGCCCCCGACTGCAGTTAAATTCTTAATCGGATATCAAAATTTTCTAAATGATACAAGAGATACATCGTGCAATGTTCAAATTACCTCGAAAGTTTGTCAGAGATATATAAAATAACATAAAAGAGTTGCCTTTTTGTATAAACTTAACATGTAAATTCATAATTTATTAACTAAATACTCGGAAAATATTTTTTAGTATTTATTCTAATACCTTGTTTTCATCTTTAAAAATCTTTTTTTTTTTTAAATTGTGTTTCAGATTTTCATTTTGTTTAAGTATGAAATATATAATTTTTGTGTATAACTAATTTTTGTGTTTTAGCAGTCGTATTTTTATTTTTTAAGTAATTATCTTTATTTGTCCATATCATAGAGACCGTGAAAAAAGAAATCGTTAAAAATATTTTTTCTCGAAATAAGCTCAATAAGATCGAATTCAATTTAAATGTTGACTTAATTACTAAAGCGATTGTTATTGACGAAAAACAGAAACGCAGATCAGTGTAGGCTGAAATAAAAATAAAAATATTTGGGAACGAAAAAACGTAACCGCCGTTTGGGTTTGTTTTTTCCGAGCTCCCGAATATACGTTTTATTTGGGCTTCAAAATCACTTAAAAGTGAGAAAGTTTGTGCAAATTTTATTAAAACCATTACGGTCACTATGGATTATGAACAGGTTGACCAAATTTACCAGGATAAAGGAGTTTACGCTCATATCTATGTTCGCGCGCGTGCCTTTGTGTACACAGATAAGATAGTTGTTTAATGGATAAGGATTATTTTTTTTTTTTTTTTTTTTTTTTTTTAACGTCCGACTATTGTGCACACTTGGGCTAATGCAGACGGTGGGATGATTAATAGCGTATGAAAATGCCAAACAATGGCCGCCTACAAATAGTTTAGTTAATCTACACTAATTTAACTATGACTTTAGATTAGCTGTATTGTGTTGCGTAAAATTTCCAAAATTTGTTTATTATTGCCTGCATGCACACTGAATACACATTATACGTAGAGTGCTGTAGCTGGGAAAATCGAGTGCTAGCCACACGTAGGCTACCCCTCACGGACAATGCATAATCACTTTTAAATGAGGAAAAATCTATTGTACACTGTTAAATGGGGCACAAAGGGCACTTCGGTACACTACGTCGGGTGTTGCTTTTCCAAGCATTATTATAATTTGTACACTAAATTGTAGTAACACGTCAGAGAACAGTAAATACAGCGCCCATTCCTCAACTATAGTAGCGAGTACCAAATCAGGTTGGTGACCGATTCCGTGTTAATTACAAGAATTTTTACTACAATTTACTCGTTGTGCTTCGTTTAACACGGTTATAACTTTATACATTTAGTTGTCTTTAGAGAAGAAACTACAGTTTAGTAGAGAGAGAAAGTTGTGTTGTGTTGACTTAATTTTATCCACTTAAAAATGGCTGGTTAGGCTATAATGTTTTAAAGCTGAAAAACTTAAAACAAAATTTTAAATAAAATAAGATTATATAATAATTGTTTTCAGTAAACGAGAATCATTGTTTGTTTTTCTAGTCAGCAGGGAAGTTGTTTGAAACCTTAATTTCCGTTTTACAGTTAGGCTACATAATTTTTTTTTATATAGGAATTACTGGTTTTAAACATGGGTTGAGGAGGCAGTTAAAGTAAACGAGAAACATAGTCGATTTATTCATTGTAGTTTTTCTGTATGCTTGTTCTGAATTTATATTTGTGTTTGTCCTCTAATCGTAATTTTCAGGTTAAGTAACTTGTCTTTGTTACTACACAATGACAACAAATTGTATTTCATTAAATTTGTTTAAAAAAAGGAAACTAAATAAGAAAATTATAGTTCGAGAATCTAGAGAGTTAAACTTCAAATTAGGCAATACTGGGAGCTCACAGCTGCCAGTTCGTGTGGCAGCGCAAGCGATTCTCGCGACCTCGCTCGCTTTGTCAGTCAGATTCAGCCACCCGCCTGATTTGGTGGTTGCTACTTTAGCATTTTCTTTCTCCAGCATATCATCACCAATTTCGTACACCAAAAATTCTAAGTCTTGCATCATACGATGCATCCTCTTCATGAAAAGTTATATAGGCAGCCTCCCCGGTGCATCTCTTTTTGTGTCCAGTCAACTCAACCTCCTTGTCCTCATAGTGTAATATCCTTACCATCTAACTAGTCATTCCCCTCAGGATCCACACACGCCCCACTTGATACTCCGTGCCACTGATGTTTGTTTCGAAAACTGACAATGTCACCGTCGCTCACATTGCCCATATCTCAGCGTCGGTTTAATAAGAATGACATCTTTGACTTGTTGATCTCTTTAAACACTGTGATCTGATAATTCAGTTTCATACCGAGATTGGTAACATTATAAACGGTCTCTTTGCTTCAGACTGTGTCAGCTTTTATGCAGTTCTCTTTTTATTTATCTCCAGATCTATTTGTCTGATCTCTCTCCCTCCCTCCCTCTCCCCTGCCTCCAGCAAATTAAATATTTCTCTAAGTTCTGCCTCTTTCTAGCCACCATGCTATGTCGTCTGTATAAGCATGTGCTTTTGTCGACTTGTATAGAATGCTTCCAATGATGTTCCTTTTCTTACCAAATTAAAAAAAAGCCGACAAGAACGAGATAACACTCAGTCTCACGTGTCGTGTCGTTTTAAAACTTATTTCAGCATTTTTCTTGTCTTACCAACACTCAACTACTGCAGTTGGTATTAAAGGTCAGTTAGCAAACTTATTTTGTAGCATGGTTGTTCTACCTACCTTACACTCGGCAGTTCATAAAGCGCATGTTAAACTCAAGAAATCTCTTCGTTAGAAAATCTGTTCAGCTATATTTTTCCGGTCTAAATCATTAGTACTTTCCAGTTATATCTTCTGCAAATTTATTCACGAAAACTATGTGCTCTTGTGATATACCGAGCGACAAAAGTGATACGAAGCTTTAGTTTTAAATGTAACGGTTTTCACGAGTTTTGCGTAACCAAATACTCACAGAGGTGACGTAGGCTGTATGTAGGGCGCTCAGTGAAAGTTCGGCTCCTTCTTACAAAAGCGAACGTCTCGATTGCAGATCGCATTTAGACCAGTTCCCGGTTCCATATTAATGCAATCTCTGTGCACCGGCAGTGCTTTGTGTATCATTACAAAAGTAAAAGTGATTTTATAAAAGACTACCTCTATTTTTCTGGCGTTGCTCGGTGGGGGGATAATAAAAAGTATGATATACACTTACTCTTGGCGAGGAGTATGTTTACACATTAACGTATTCTAGATAATATTTTGAGTATATATATATATATATATATATATATATATATATATATATATATATATATATATATATATATATATATATATATATATATATATATATATATATATATTTGAGTATATATATATATATATATATTGCTAGATTTTAGTATTTTAACCTTTACTTTATAAATGTCGGAATATAAATAAATCAAGTTGTCAAAAAAACTGCACTACATATTGGATTTAATTCAAAACCCTCTCTAAGCCGTCCTGTTGCTAAATATAGGTTGTCAAACATTGTACTAAATATTGGATATATATATATATATATATATATATATATATATATATATATATATATATATATATATATATATGTAGAGAGAGATAGATAGAGAGATAGAGGTAGAGGTAGAGGTAGAGGTAGAGGGAGAGGGAGAGGAGAGAGAGAGAGAGAGAGAGAGAGAGAGAGAGAGAGAGAGAGAGAGAGAGAGAGAGAGAGAGAGAGAGAGAGAGAAATTGTTGTAAGCTTTAGTTGCGATAAACAATCCTTGCATTACTGAGATATCCTTTGAAACTTATTTACAGGGTGAGATGCAAATCCTGACACAATAGATGTAAGCTATAATAATGACTAATTCATTACCTTAATTAATTAGCAGGTCAGAGATAGTTTAGTTTTACTTTCTCATTATAAGAAGTATAGAGAAGGTATGTTGATCTTAAAAAAATAATCAAGCCAGAGATTGTTTTTCTACGATTCCGTGAATACAAAACAAGTGTTTTTTTTACCGGGACGTGCTTTACGCTAAATAATTGACCAATTTTGATTGAATTTGTGACGTAATGTTTGTAAATTGCCCATAGGCTACTTTAAGTAATAACGTTTTTGCCTATATTTTTTGCAAAAGTTCACAAAAAAATCTAAAAGTTTCTCAAAATCAGCTCGAACGGTTTCGATCAAATATAGGCCAAATAAAAAGTGTGAATCGCTATCTTTCGAAAAATCCGTTTCCGGAGCTACGCAAGGAAACCAGCGTGTTATATGTAAAAAAAATGTTGTTGGTAACGATTTCGATTGAAATTTTGTTCAAATGAAGTTAACAGACTCAAAGAAATCGCACGAAACTTTAGACAAATTTTTTTACATTCAGTTTTTACCCCAGACTATTTGTTTGAAAGCTATCGACAAAAAACCGGGAAATAGGTTTTCTTGAATCGACTCATCAGATTTTACGTACCGAGTTCAGACGGTATAGCAAATTTGAAATTAATATATATATATATATATATATATATATATATATATATATATATATATATATAGGCTATATCATTTTGGATTAAACCAGAAAAAAAAGAAATTAAATTATGTTTGGGTTAGTTTTTTCTGTTTATTCTGAAATTGTAACTTTATTTTACTTTAAATTTAGTACACTGACTTGATTTATTAAATTTACTGTATGATCAAAGTGTACGTAAGAAAAGTCTGATAAAGCGATTCTGTGAAAATTGACAATTTCCAGATTTATCTGTTCTGCCAATAGTCTAGCTTCCGAACCGGATTTTTGGGAAAATGGCAAAACACTGATTTGTTTAAGTGTTTAATGTAGACCTCTTTTAAATAATTTTAATTGTAAAAACGTGTTGCATCATTTATACCATTCATGTGTATTGTTACAAGATAGTAGTAGTGGTTTAAAGAACTCTCTGGCAGTATATTCTTAAATAATACTGTACACAGACAGCGCTGTGATGCGCCAATAACATTTCCCACCGATGTAACAGGTAACCGTAATAGTTACGAAAAATGTTACTGGACCAACTTTATAAGAAATTGTGTGCTCTTTCTCCTTGAAGTGGTCAAAATTATGGTAGATCTTGTAGTTCAGCGAGTGTTATAGGAAATATCCAGCACCTCATAGGAGTGTTATAGGAAATATCCAGCACCTCATAGGAGTGTTATAGGAAATATCCAGCACCTCATAGGAGTGTTATAGGAAATATCCAGCACCTCATAGGAGTGTTATAGGAAATATCCAGCACCTCATAGGAGTGTTATAGGAAATATCCAGCACCTCATAGGAGTGTTATAGGAAATATCCAGCACCTCATAGGAGTGTTATAGGAAATATCGTTAAATCAGAGCTCGGCATCTTGAAGTGGAAGTCGGTGGTAAAACACCTTATACATACTTCGCTCGGGCTTTATAGAGGGTACCTTAGTACCAGATTTTAAACAATTGGTCATTGCGTTTGGCCAAAACTGCGTAACAAACACACAGACCAAATGCTGAACAATGACCTCGTCTCGCTCGTTCAGTTATTTTTGCAGTGAACACACATCCAATGATAGCTTCAGAAAATAATGTGCAAACAGTAACGTTATATATTTCTTTTCCCTTCTTTCCAAATCAAACAAACATATTTCAATCTAGGCTATATGCAGTATAATATTAAGTTTAATCTCTATATGCTCTTGACACTTCAGTATCAATGGTTGTTGTATTTATTTTTCTGTATCTGAACTTATCGCTTCAGTAACTGTGAAGTGTGAATTCAAATTAAAATAGGCTCAAACCGTTCCGATTATTGAGTTCATTCGATCACAGGTTTGCAATCGGAATAAAATCATATGAACAGTGATACAAGTTATTCATAAGTTTACAGTACCTGTATCGATAGATATTTTTAATCTCCACATAGAGTTCACATTCCACATTCGAAATATTTGGTAACGAATTCAACATTTATCTTATTTCATTTGAAACTGAATCTTGTGGGAGTATTTTAATCATAGACAAATAAAAATAATTACTTAAAAAAATAAAAAACAAGACTGCTAAAACACAAATTACAAAAAAATATACACAAAAATTATATATTTCATAATTAAAAGAAATGAAAATCTGAAAGATGGGATTTCAAATAGATGAAAACAAGGTATTAGAATAAATGCTGAAGTATATTTTCCGAATGTTTCATTAATAAATTATGAATTTACATGTTAAGTGCATACAATAAATGCAGTTGGGGGCTGCATCTAAATATATTTGCATATATATATATATATATATATATATATATATATATATATATATATATATATATATATATATATATATATATAGCAACTATACAGCATTTTTATGTTCAGGGTGTCATTTTTCCCAGCTCAACGCCCTGAATCAGCTGAAACTTGAGTGGTAATTCTAGGTCTGTTGGTTCCGAAGTGAGTATTTTACAATTGCTTTCCGTGGTTAAATCTGAGTGATTCCTACTGTATAGTCTCGTCTCTAGTAATTATGTTTTACACATGTAAATCAGTTAATTAAGGATGTATGAGTACATTAGTTATTTAAGAATTCATGATTTCTTCCTAGTAACTTATTTATCCTTTATGAAATTAGTTATAAGTTTATCCTATCTATTTCACATCAATTTTACACCATTGAGGTGGTTTGTGTGAAAGTTATGTAGCGTATGACACTCCTGGTAAAGTGAGGAATTCAGCGAGCTAAGGTAGATCAAAATCGGACGAGTCGTTAAGACGTTATAATGGAACAAACAAACATACATACATACATACTTACCCTGGGCCTGAAAACATAACACTCCTTTTTTGGCAGTCGTGTATTAAAAAGTACCTACTTTGTTCGTGAAAAATGATCATTCTGGACATCCATCTGTCTACTCTTCGGCAGCGTCTGTGCTGGCTGGAGTACGCGCAGTAAAGTACGCAGTACAGTGTACATTTATCCACGGCTGCCTGTACACAGTAGGGTGTTGTGTAATTTAGAAAGCATGTCTGTTGTGTTTTATACTTGGTACTGAGTTATCAGATCGACAACTTAGGCAAGCGTGACCACCGATCAGGTTATTAGCAAATTCCAATTGGAATAAGAGCTACTGGAATTGCCATGAGGGTAAGACTCACACCCAGAGCTATTATATGAGCTGCGTTAGTAATTTTTCCAGATTTCAATCATACTCGTTACAAATACAGGTTTTGGCAATATTCGTAACTCAGCAAAATATTTTCGTACGTTTCAAAACGGCGGCGATATTTTCGAAAAGCGGGTTTCACTTTCATGATCGGCGTTAAAGTGTACATGTATTAGCATATTAAATTTTCAAATACGGTTGAAAGTACTAAAACAGCTGTCGTGGTTAATTTTTGTATTTTCAAAGATATTAAAAATGCCGATTCATGTTACACGAGGGTGAAATCAGATATTCAGAAATGTTTCAATTTAAAAATTGACCGCCATTTTGAAACTGATTTTTCTTGGGTAACGAACCGCAGAATATTTAATAACCTATTACTAAAGTCAGTTTTTGTGCCAATTTTAATTTTTGTATATCGACATTTATATTTATGTAATGTTATTGGATGTTCTTATTGTTTGGAAATTCATTTTCATCAAGCCACCGAGGTAATTGCTTGCCATGATTATAGGCGCTACGGATACTCCATATTAGTGCTTTTATGGGCTAGTAGACGAACACACTTCCGGTTTTATATTTTGTCTCTACGTCATCCTTGAACACACACCATTACATTTACGGTGTTTTAAACGAATTTCTATAGAGCAATTAGTGCGCTTATGGCATCGGTGGTGTTGCGGTCATCATGGTAAGACCAGACCTGGGACCTTAAAATGAGAGCTTGACCTCTAAATGATTTTTGAGGAACCATTAAAAATTTACATGTAATAATATATGTAATATATATAATATATAATATATAATATATAATATATAATATATAATATATAATATATAATATATAATATATAATGTATAATGTATAATGTATAATATATAATATATAATGTATAATGTATAATGTATAATGTATAATGTATAATGTATAATATATGTATAATGTATAATATATATGTATATATATATAATGTATAATGTATAATATATAATGTATAATGTATAATACATAATATAATATATAATACATAATATATAATATATAATATATAATATAATATATAATATATAATATATAATATATAATATATAATATATAATATATAATATATAATATATAATATATAATATATATATAATATATAATATATAATATATAATATATAATATATAATATATAATATATAATATATAATATATAATATATAATATATAATATATAATATATAATATATAATATATAATATATAATATATAATATATAATATATAATATATAATATATAATATATAATATATAATATATAATATGTAATATACATGTATGTATGAGTTAGTACACATATTATATGGCGGTCAGGTTTCAGTTTCGCAATTTTTACAATTGACATTCCAATTAAATTTTGTTCTACTCATTAGAGGCTTTTTTTTTGATAAAAGGTAGAAGTCCTAGGTTACTTTTGGGTTTTAATATCTCGCTACACGAGAAAATCGCTTTTGACTATATGTTTTCAAAAAAGTGGTGGTTATCTGTCCGTCTGTGTGTCTGTGTGGAGACTAAATTGTCAAATCAGTCGGTAGCACATTTCAAATACAAACAATTTACGGTTCGTGAATAAATAAAGGGAAAACAACAAAAATAAACCTGGGCCTTATTTTGGTTTAAGTATTTTCCGACTGACACTGATTTCAGTTATAATTCCCTTTCTATTAACAAAATTCAATATCCGATTTTGAGAAGTTAGGTAAGATTTAGAAGGAAATATACAAGTTTGTATAATGGCTATTCATCCTTTCTATTTAATTATTTCTACCCCTCTGTCAAGAGCGACAAGTGTGTATGGAACGAGTTAATGCAGTCTTTGCAGAATTTTTTGTGAAACGAGCGTAACCTACTATTTGTCATCAGGCGCTGTATAGGCAACAGGTAGACACCAAGGTGAACGTATCCCCCCACTGCCTTCTGTTACTGCCCACAACCGTGCCGTCATGTCACTGCCTCCTCGTTCTTTATTCTTCAGTCTTACTTTAGCATTTGTACGGATTCATGTGCCAAACCTTGTCCGTGTGTCTTGTGTTTTGTGTGTGCGTGTGTGTCAGTGTTTTGGATTATTCAAGCGTATGTTTGATTGGATGGATACGACTAAAACAACGACGGCGTCATGGTACGGTAGGTTCCGCGGCTTTTTGTTATCATTCCAGTAGATTTAGATTCAAAGGAGCACACGCAAATTATGATGAATGTTTCAGTTTTCAGGATTCCTAGTTAAATAAACGGTGCAAAAACGTTGCGCGTTCAATTCGTTATTTGCCGAAAATGCCCGGTTCTGAAAATGTCGATCAAAAAATCAATCGAATTTCTCAAAATCGGTTTTATAGGTTGTTCAAAATTTGAACACGAAAAAAAAAGATTAGGCTTATAACTCAAGTTGCACCGAATTTGAAATAAAAGTACGATAATGTAAGTCGAAATTATCGCAGCTGTCTGCTTAACGTGATAGGAGCGAATTAGCAAAAGTCAACTTAATCTTACTATCTTTGAAATGTTGATTTTACTGTCATAATCAGTTCTAAAATTAGCTTGTATTAAAATTTTAACATTTAAAATTACATTGAAAATACGAAAATGAACGCTGACCACTGTCATAAAGTTTCCGAATTTAAATGGATTTTGAAAATTCAAAACATATTTATGCAATTTTTAACGCTGATTACGATAGTGAAATGAAATTTCCAAAAAAGAAAACATTTAAAACATAAACGTTGTGCGTTTTTAGAAATTTGAAGTGATCGTCATTTTGAAACTTTCCATAATTTTTCATTATACATTATAAACGAATTTCAAATTCAAACGAATTCAATAAACATTCACATTCAAACGAATTCAAATAAACGAACATTTCAAATACATTATAAACGAATTTTACTGTCTAACGAACTCGTCCAAGCTATTACGATAACTGATTTTTTGCCAACTTTGAATCATATCGGATCAAAATTGTGAACATGAGCTTGCGCGAGCAGCACACACACACACACACATATATATATATATATATATATATATATATATATATATATATATATATAAAATGTATCTAAAGGTCAACAAATATGGTACTCATTTCAAGGTTCCGATTCTGGGTCTTACCATGACGGCGCTTCAATAGTTCATTTTCCCGATGGAAATTTACTTAAAACAAAAACTAATTATATTTTTTATGTATTGTTATTGTTCCTCCGTTTTAGGCTATTCCCGAAAAAGTAATTTTAATTTTTTTCAAATGTATCTTCATGTATGGCCGAAATGGCATACATTTTGAAAAATTATTCTTTTTGATATCTTTCAAACCGGTTTTTGGAGCGCGTTTACTGCCATTCGTTTTGTTTTTGTATTCGTAGCCTGAGTAAAGTTTCATGAAAATCATTAGAACGGAAATGTACATAATGCGATTTTTGATGAAAATAACTGCCTTGAAAAACTCTAAAGAGTTGGTTTTTATATAGGCCGGGTGGCCACTAAAAGCGGATCCTAGTTGTGCTGAGCGGAGCGCATTCAAACTGAACGTCTTGTTTTAATGCAAGTGCGGGTAACGCGACTCCGCTTCATTCAGTGACCGCACTTACATTACAAACAATAGTTTAGAGTTTGAATGCATAGTCCGGTCCGCTCAGAGCAACTCCACCCGGCCATATGCACACACTAGAACTAGGCGTACATGCAAAGTTCCTTCTAAATCGGTAGCATCCTAGAAGAAACCTTTCTTGGGCTCAGGGGGTTTGTAAACGAGTAGATCCATGAATATTTCAAAATGGATTTTCTGACGATCATTCTTCTTTAACCCATACTTATAGTGAAAAAATAAAATGATCTCGGTATGCAGCTGTTTTGCTGACGCAATTGAATCAAATTTCCAAAATTATTTTTATTAACTTACATTTTTCAAAATTCAGGTTGCACCATCATAATTGGCATTAAAATCTTCATATAAAAACATTTAAAACTTTTAAGATAGGACCTACAAGGAAAGTACAAAAATGAACCTCGACTGCCAATACAGTAAATTTCTAAATAATTTTGAAAATTAAAAACGTTTATCTGTGTAGGTTTTTTGATGGCCACTATTTTGGTAAAACCCGTTTTTCTTAAAGAAAAAAATTGTGAATTATTAGTTATTTTTGAAATGACAGCTATTTTGAAGCTGTTAAACGAATAACGAACTTGTCAAGGCTGTTGCAACATTGATTTTTATGCCAAGTTTGAATAAAATCGGACAGGTAATGGAAAGTTCTTGATCAGCGCTCATTTCAAGGTCCCGGGTCTTGATCTTACCATGGTGGCCGCTCCAATAGCTCTTTTCCGATGGAAATTCGTTAAAAAGTGACGTAAGTATGATATTAATAATCAGATTACCGTATGCACAATGTTTCAGTTAATCGTTAAACATTAATTTAGACAGATCCTGTATAAATTGAGTACAAGAAAGTTTGAGAAATGTTGCTACCTGTCAGAACGTGTAATTAAAGAAAAATATAATTTTGTCCGACTCAATTTTGGGAGAAGTAGAGCGGAAGCGTTCCGCAAAGGGAATATGTCTGGGCGGGGAATAAATTGAATATCACAGAGGAGCAAATTATACCCGTCTACTTATCCACCGTACTTGGGTCTAATTCATTGTTACGGTTGTTTCGTTTTACTTTGATACCTGTGTTTTGTGTCAATTAAATCTTCGAATCGTTTTCTATTTTCTAACATTCACCACGATTTCGTTTTCCTGCTAAAGTTTTTAAAAAGATAGGGTTTTTTTTTCTTTCGCGTTATAGGAAGTATTTTTATATGAAAAAAAATCTGTTTTGAGATTTAAATTTGTATAATGTCTGTTTGTTTTCAACTACTCTGAGTTAACAAAGTTATCTTTACATCACAACGTGTAAAGGAATCAATTACTTTGAGATTTTAGCATGTCTGTAGGTATAAGTAGTTTCCCGTATTTCAAAACCATTACCAAAAACTCTTAAAATAAACTTATTTTGATTTTGTTGTTGTTATTATTTTAAGGAGAAAAGCACATTGAGGCTATTATCACCTCCATAAATGTAAGTGTGGGTGTAACGTGTTAAAGTCGTAAGTGTAGTGTTGTAAGTGTAAGGGTATGTTAGACTCGGATACCGCGAGGGACGTCTAAATCCTCTCGTAGGCGCAGCTAGAGACCTCCCTGTGGAGGAACTTATTTTGAATTTTATCAAAACAGGTTATAGTGTTTTTGATCAAATTTAGCTTGCGAGTATCCAAACAAAATGCACGATTACTATCCTAAAATCCTAGTAGATTATAATAAAAGTAGCTATAGTAAAAGATCAGTTGTTTTACATTAATTCGTAACGATCAGCTGTTTTCACTGAACAGCTGAAAGGCTGTAATAAGTTTCGGGTTATGTTGTTAAAAACTAACAATATTAACAACATTAATTATAAACATTTATATTACGTTTACTTACGAAGAGATTATTGGACTACCAGCTGAAGTGTAAAGTTAAGAACAACTGGTTGAAGGAGGTGGAACAGGACTTGGAGGAACTAGGAATAACCAAGGAGCAATTGGCAGGAAGAAGGGAAAAAGTGATCTTAAAAAGTCAGGAAACCCAATTACAGTTTAAGGAAAAACGACCACGAAACGTAGTGTATTCGGAAGAACTCAGACTTGAGAGATCAATAAGATTAAAAAAATACTGGGAAAAACGCAGAAAAACCAAAAGACTTAATTAAATTGACTGTGTGTGCTCCAATGTGGGCTTAAAAAAAACGTTTATATGTTAATTTCGAGTGTATTATAAACGCTTACAGCGTGCACATGTTCTTCAACTAAGGTAAAATACCGAAATAAAATACTGTTAGCGAAAAGGAGGAGGAAAAAGAAAGATACAGAAATAGAGAGACGAAATTCGTTTGCACGTTCGTTCAATATTTCCGTTACATTCTTCCGTTCGGCACTTTTTTTCTACTCACTTTTTTAACTACTTAACTTTTTTTAACTACTCACCTGCCAAAACTAACATTAAAAACGTACATACTAATTTAGTATATTTTTCCTTTCTAATGATCCGTCGATCTCGGTACGACATACGCCGTATTACCGAGACTTTGTTATAGTCCGATTTGATTCAAACATAGTACAAAAATCGATTTCGGTAATTGCTTGGATCTGTATGTATAAAGTGTATAAAGGTCCAGGATTTGCGCTCATCCGGTTCCGGTTCTGGATTTTACCATAGTGGCTGAGCGATTAGCTCATTTTTCCAATAGAAATTTGCTATCAATCATATCTCACCATCGCGGTCAACGTTAAAATATGTAGAAATTCATATTTAAAATTTTGGAATTATGAAAAGCCTTGATAGCCTTCGGGGATATTTTAGTTTTTTTTCAATCGAAAGAATAAAAAATAAAGGATTTTTTATAATTTTGTATGACCACTGTTTTGAAACAGTTTTTTTTATGTGTCCAAAGTATTACCAAAACTTCAAACCAAAACTGTAAACATTAGAATAATACCATGCATCATATGTGATTTTTTAAAAAGTTCTCTCAAAACGTGATAACATAAGGTCAAGATCAAAACTTTTTCATGGTCTCTGTACGGAGCTTACCGTGACTCACGCTCCAGTAACTCATTCACCAATAAGCCATACATAACAAGTTTTAGCGGTAGTACATTTTACTGACACCATTAATTGTTTCTCGAGTGTAGGACGGTAACTTAACTTCGACATGTTTCAGTTGATAAACTCAACTGATATATTTCCATGTTCTTGGTTTTGAAGGTCAGTCGTCTAATTTCATGGCTTATATCTATTGTAAGCTTTGTGTGTTTTCCTGACGCTCGTGTTACAGTTTCAGTAAGTCAACAGTTTTGCTTTAAACTTCTTTGTTTAGGAAATAAGTGTTTTGTAATCTGTCGACGAAGCTGGCAATTACTGTCTTAAAATAATCGTCTAGAGACGTTGACCTTTTCTATCCTAAAAACTATTTTTTCGATATTCTGTGTTTCTGTGTGTTGACTGGTCTATCGACTAAAAATCGTTTCTTTAGAAATTTGAGTTCGGCATATTTCAGTTCATAATTGAAATTAAAGTTGAGTTGTATAAATGATCTAAATGTAAAAAAATCTGATAATCGGTTTTCTTAAATTAAACCGATATCTTAAGAACCTGTATTTTGAGGTTTCTATTGACTTATGTGTTTTGTTTGAGTATTTATGTACTTCATTTGTGCAAAATTTGATAGGAATCGCAAAAGTGGATTTTGAGAAATTCCATACTTCAACGATTTTTAAAGAACCGTGGAAGTTCTTTCAACATATTTTTAAAAAAAATCGCATAAGTCTATACAACGTTTTTGTAGAAATAGATTTTGGTGAAATATGTCATACATATGATTGGTTTAACATTTGCCTCAAAACATATTACAAATATAGTAGCCTACTTATCTAGTATTTGTTAAATAACAACACATATGTGATGACATCTCATAAAACTCACAGCTGTTAGTCAAGCACATGTTTCTTTCCAATCTCGTTGGTAACGCGCCTCTAGCTTCGAAACGGTAAGTTGTAAAACAGGGGTTAACATAAATGTTACTACTCTTCCGTTGTGTTTGTTACCACATTAACTAGGATATAATAATTATGTTAACTATGCTCGTGTAGGTCTACTTTTAATTGAAAATAAATAATATTGAAATAAGTGGTACATAAACATTGCACAAACATTTTATTTGTCTATTATTTCCTTGAAAATTGTGAGTTGTGTCCAACATATCGATACAATCTATACCATATTTGAAATAGTGTAAAACAAATTTACGATTAGAGTGAAAATGAAGAAACACGACAGTTTTGACTGAATTTGTTTAAAATTTTGTATCCGTTTTGCTCATTTCACGGGATCATATTTTAATTTTCCAACTAAAAATAATTTTTTAATAAAAAAACTGCTAAAAATCTGATCTGCTCAAATGTAGTCTAGTAAATAAAACCCTTCCAGAAAGAATGGTTTGCTATACACCCGATACATCGGAAACTACCAACAAAGCGCCCAGATAATCGGCCCAGTTTCTCAAAATCGGTCAGGATTTGCTCTTATTTTGATCTTGAAGGTTCATAACTCAAGCCAATGTAGGCCTACCAAATATCAAAAGAACACAATACACAACAAGAAGCGTTGTGTGTAGGGCTACGCTTCGACACACAACACAGACGTGACGGTAGATGTAGTTCACTTTCTTTTTTTCAATTACACACCTGAACTGTTAATATCGTGAGTTTCAAATTTTGGTACAACAAAATTTGAGCAAAATCTGATGATCCAATTTTCATAAATTGGGATGACCTTTTATGGTTCACGTTGTTGACTCCGGGATAAGATTTTTTTGGTGATTCAGTGATCCACCCGTTTTGTTTGAGTGTTTATGGACTGCATTTGGGCAACATGCGTTTGACATTTCTTCTTTATTGTAGGTTTGTTTTTCATATCTTTAACGATATTTCGAAAAACTTGATTACGATGATTACGATAGTAAATCTGATTTGCTAAAAAAGTGTATTGAAACGGGAATTTTGCTAGATAACGAAATTGTCCAAACTACTGCTACTAATACTACTACAAAAATAAAAAAAATGCCAAGTTTAATTTTTGTCTATCAGTGCTGTGAGTTTTTTAAAAATCGTTTCAGGTACGTTAGCGAGACAGCTGCGTGCGCGTTTATCGGTGCGGGTGACCTACACCAATCAGGAGCGCACTAATATAGCAGTAAGTCAGCACATTATACCAGGAATGTGGGACAATAAATATGTGCTAATAGTATGCACCAAGGATTGTGAAGCAAGTATGTCATCGCCTAAGCTAACGGCTCGCATTGATCCAGCGCGGTTCAACAACCTGCTACAAAAGCTTGTATTTGTTATTTGACAGTACGGGCCTATATACATCTGTATTAAGTGTATTCATTCTATGTTTGGTTACCTGATTGCAAATAGTAACTACTCAAAAAATGTTTTATAATATTTTGAACGACGGTCAGGGTTTATTTTCGCCTTTTTAGATTTACTACCGAACCCCGGAAAGTTCTTGAAATACACTACACAATTTTTGAGTTGGAAAATGAGCGGCCATCGTGATAAGACCTAGACCCGCAACCTTTAAATGTTCGCCGATCTTGACCTCTAGGTTACTCTTTATTGGTCTTTATATTTACAATATACACGGACGGGGACAATAGATTAAATTTTGTACAATATCAGTAGCTCGGATACATTACTGAACATAAATTTACAAACGATAAACACATTATAATGACGCTTGATGATGTTGCTCGGTTGTGGATTTATTTGATAATGAAAATGAAACATAAAAAATTAAACCTATTACACAAGATTTATAGGTCTATGTTAAAAATGCTGAAAGTGAAATCCAGAAAATGGTTTGAATACTGATTGACTGCATACTGACTGATTGACTGTATGGCCAACAACGTATTCTGGAATAAACAAACCTGTTGGTCTTTTTTTTATCGAATTTCCACTTTTTCAACAGTTCATTATTTTTAAATTATAATTTTAATTTTTACTTTCATTTTTAATTAAGGATAGTCACAAAGGTTTTTTATTTCCCCTTCCCACTTGAATTTACGAATATCGGACAGTATAATTGAAAACTTCATGCGGCCTGAAAAACATATTTAACATCTGTGCGATTATACTAAATCACATTTCGGCGTCTTTGAAAATTATGGAGGAAATGTTTTTTGAAATGTTAGTAAATTAAGTTATTCAGCAATAGACTATCACAGAGTATGCTTCTGTGCTGGCATCTGGTACAGTGGGCGGCAGTGGGGCTATCACACAACTCCCTTGATAGATGAACTGTATCTAGTAGTGCAGGAAATGTAACCAAGAGCATGGCGTACAGAAGGTAATGCTGTAGACTGCTTTGTTTCAATTACAGTTTATTATTTATATTTAGTATACGGAGAAAGTGTTGTGAACAAATTGATGGATGCCCTTTGTTTTCAGGTCTCCAAAGAAAAAGGTTTATAACGTGTAGACTATGTTTCTATTGTTTGTCTATCTGAGCTTATTGTTGGAGATTAAACAAGTTGACATAACTCGATTAAACACATTTGGCGCGCATGCCTAAATTTTTCATGTTTCGTGACCATTTTTTAATTTTTCAATAAAATCAAATTTTATTTTGTCGAGTTTTGATAACATTTAGGCTTGAATGTGGTTCTTAAGTATCCAAAAGGAACGTATGAGTCGCTGTATATCGGTACCTTCTTTATTCAGATCGGTTCTGAAACTGTGAATATAGGAAAATAGCCAACATTTCTCTCTCCTCCTGTATATCTGTGTACATTCTTGGCAACGTTTCGGTACGCAAGTCAGATTAGTGCATCACGAGATTATTAATTAATTTTTGAAAAAAAAAATGTTTTGAAGACCTTTAGCCCCTATTAGTAACTGTTAAAATATGTTTTTTAAGATAAGTTTGAACTCTATGGTTTTTTTAATAATTGCCCAAACAAAACCTGTCCAAAAAGGTAGGATCGAGATGTATAAAACACTGAAAAATTACGGGTCGGGAGCGAAACAACAAAAACAACCCTGGACGCCGTTAGATTTTATTTTTTTTTGTCTCAAATTTGGTATCCTGATGAGTGTACATTTGGTACGCATGATATGACCAAAGTTTGGGGGGGGGAAACTGGTTAACAGTTTTTGTTGTTGATATCGTTAGAACTGGACTTTATTATAAACAGCAAGATGTCAAAATGGTTGGTGCAATATTAATGTACCTGTTATTTTGTTATTTTATTATACCAGTATATTTGTGTAATAAACAGCAAAAGTATTTCCAAGTTATTTTTGCTCACTAGTATCGATATAATTATTTAATTGTTGTTGTGTTTTAATTAATATTACAACATATAATCGGCCATTGTAGTACATAAAAATATGAATAATTAATGTAGGTTTACACGTACAGATAATTCTGTCTTGAGTTAATTATCGCTGTACACAGATTTCTCACTTATATATATATATATATATATATATATATATATATATATATATATATATATATATATATAGACAGATTTTTTGAAACGCGAACATGTTCGTATGAGAAATGAAATGAAAATTAACTCACTGTTAATATTTGATAAATTTATTGAACTATCTATTGTTACTATGCGTTAACATCAACTGTACGTAAATGAGCAATTACGTTTTCCTTCAAAATTGGTGTTTTAAAAATTATGGTAATTTTAATGACCGTATTAAAAGTAATACGGGCCAAGAACCATAAATTGTTTACAATTTTAAATTTGGTAGTCCGATTTTTGTTGACGGTTACTTCTCGTTTGAGTTTTCGAGGAAGTAACTGTACAGGAAACAGTCTGCTTAGTGTTTTTGTACTGTGTATTAATTGCTCAGTTTCTGTGAAGCAGTATTCTTTGTCTTTATCGTGTGCAAGTGTGCGTGTGCGCACGTGCGGATATGTGTTTAAAAACGTCTGGCCTTTGTGCGATAAACATGTTCGTTATATCTAGGCAGTACGCTGGAAGTAAAAACACATGCTTTGATAAAAGGGGAACAGACGCTTTACCGAAAATAACAATTGCTTATTGTTAGGATTCAAACTCGAATGGGGAAGATAAAAGTAAATATTTAATAAATGGTTTCGTTAACTAATTTTGAGATGATTAAATTAGACATCTTACGTTTGCTGTTTTTGTATATGAGGGGGCTACATTTGAACCAAAAACGTGTGAAAGCTTCGATTTATCGTATAACAATACCTTAATGTTACAGAACGTAAAAACCGATGATAACCCCATCGGTTTTTCACCGGCAAAAAAGTGCAGAACGTAAGCTGTTGCCGCGTTTGTTTTTACACACTGCACACTGCGCACTGTGTCTTTACTAACTATACAAACTATGTAATTAATGAACTAACAGACATTAGGATTATAATTAAAGTGTACTAAAAAGAACTTAAACATATTACAGTGTGACAAAATTTGACTAATAATGACCTTTAACATTGTATTACGTTAACGCATGCGTGTATGTTCGCTCGTGCTTGTGTGTGTGTGTGTGTGTGTGTGTGTGTGTGTGTGTGTGTGTGTGTGTGTGTGTGTGTGTGTGTGTGTGTGTGTGTGTGTGTGTGTGTGTGTGTGTGTGTGTGTGTGTGTGTGTGTGTGTGTGTGTGTGTGTGTGTGTGTGTGTGTGTGTGTGTGTGTGTAGTATTTAGCATTTTAAATTTTGAAATTCCCTTGAAAACAAGAAAATGAATCTGACGTCGATCATGGTTTTTTCGTATTTTCTGTGTAATTTGAAAATTTAGTATGCTAATAATATACGAGTATGCAGATTTTAATTCTAATGTGATGGCGGAATCAGAATTTCAATAAATGGTAAGATAGGTATGTTTTTGAAAATTGGCTCCCATCATGTCAACGTCAGCTGCGTGCGGCGTTTATGTCGTTTAGAAAGAGTCGCTGTAAGAAAGAGAAAATTCCTTTAAATCCTATAAGCCCAACGCGAACATTGAGGGAATATTAAGTAGAGAACGAAGGATTGTGTGTCTTTATTGAAAGAGGAAAATATTTTAATAGATTCGTTCAACCTCTTGCATATCTTTTTTTAGACGGATAACAGATGGGTTGTGCGTGCTCTTTCTTACGAGAGAAGTGGGGTTGGCTGCTACACCAATCGGATTTTTATCTTTTATTTAATGAAGGAGAACATTTTTCTTATAAAGCGAAAACATATCTTTGATCATGCTTATTCATGAATTTGAAATATGAGTTTTTCCAAATAGCAGTACTTTGTTTTCTTTTGCAGTAGTTTCTTGGGTAATTCGATGTATCTTTCGTCACCAGTCGCTTGAGGATTGTGTTTACTTCATTACTAGCTCCTTGAGAAAAGTTATATTTCGCTAAGCACTGTTTTCTTGAGGAAAACAAATGTTTCCATTGGTTCTTGAGAATTTGTTTTTATGGAAGTTTCTCTCAGCTCGGGTCAGGATCATATTTTCTTCTACGCCAGTTTCTTGTAAAAGATGTTTCCTTCTGTACATGTTTTTTCTGCTTTGATTTCTGTAGCAAAATGATATTTTCTTATACGTAAATTTCGTAGAAAATAATGTTTCCTTTGCACGTGTTTCTTAAACAAAATTATGTTTCCTTCTGTACATGTTTTTTCTGCTTTGATTTCTGTAGCAAAATGATATTTTCTTATACGTAAATTTCGTAGAAAATAATGTTTCCTTTGCACGTGTTTCTTAAACAAAATTATGTTTCCTTCTGTACATGTTTTTTCTGCTTTGATTTCTGTAGCAAAATGATATTTTCTTATACGTAAATTTCGTAGAAAATAATGTTTCCTTTGCACGTGTTTCTTAAACAAAATTATGTTTCCTTCTGTACATGTTTTTTCTGCTTTGATTTCTGTAGCAAAATGATATTTTCTTATACGTAAATTTCGTAGAAAATAATGTTTCCTTTGCACGTGTTTCTTAAACAAAATTATGTTTCCTTCTGTACATGTTTTTTCTGCTTTGATTTCTGTAGCAAAATGATATTTTCTTATACGTAAATTTCGTAGAAAATAATGTTTCCTTTGCACGTGTTTCTTAAACAAAATTATGTTTACTTCTGTCCATGTTTCTTGAGAAAGATTATTTTTTTCCTACACTAGTTTCGTGGAGCAAAATGATGTTTCATTATACATCAATTTCGTTAAAAAGATAATGTTTCCTTTTGCACTTGTTTCTTGAGCAAAATTATGTTTACTTCTGCACCTTTGTTAAGGAAGATTATGTTTCTTTCTTCCGCGGTTTCTTAAGCAAAATATTTCTTGTACAAGAATATGTTTCCTTACGTTCGTGAACAAGAAAATGTTTCCTTCCGCACGTGTTTCTTGAAAAAAATATGGTTTTTTTACAGAATGATCCCTCCTGTATCACCTTTTTTGAACTGCTTATATTTCTTTTCACACCAGGTTTTCAGACGAGGTTCTTTCATTTTTTATTAGCAAGATTACCCACCTACATCAGGTTCCTAATAAAGATGATGTTTCCTATACCAATTTCTTAAGCAAAAACAAGTCTTGTATCACACACACACACTAGTTTCCTTCTTTATGAGTTTCTTGTTGAAGACGACGTTTAAGTGAATTTTGTTAGTTTTCAATTAATTGCATCAAACCATCATGAACAGTGTCCGGTTTATCTAAATAGTTCTAAAGATAAATTATGTAAACTCATTGCACATGTAATTGTCCCCCGCCTACAACATTGATGGTGTCAAAACATACCCGAAAGCGGTCATGGTTTATTTTCTTTTTTATTGAACAGTCAATTTATTTTATTTTAGATTTGGTAGATCCGTACGTAACTGAAACTTGACGAAAATCTTCTTAACCGATTTTGATAAGTTTTGGCAAGTTTTTCAGTTTTTTCTCGATAGCTTTCAAGCCGGAGTTTTCGGGGATATGACGACCCATATGTTTTGTCTGGGTCCTTAAGAGCTACATTTGAGCACTACATCTAAGCAGACCTTGGTGAAAATTGTTAACGCCAATTTTGAGAAAATTCGATTTTAAATTTTGGATATTGTGCATTTTTTTGCAGAAGCGTGAATGTTCCCGAAATATAGGCAAAGGAGTCTGAATTTCATTGAAATCAGTTAATTTGTGGCCTGAAGGATGTGCAGAAGCACACGGAGGAACACCCGTTCAAGGAAACTCCACGTTTTTTAGACTCAAGGGGCTTTAAACCATTCTTTAAATTTTTTCGTTATCACTGCTTTTTAATGAAAAAGTAAGAACGCATGATCCGGTTTAGTCGGTATAATTTGTTTGATTTATTTATTTGTATTCTACTGTTTTTTTGCGTATGTAACTTCAAATTAGTTTTATTCAATTTGCTATTTATTTGTCTTCCGTAGCCAATTTGTTTCAGATAAATCGATGCCACGTTTGTACCATTCCTCATGTCATGAAATCATATTAACTCCCTTTACACGAGTTATTGTTTCGCCCCTCCCCCATCTCCAGAGGTTGATCGATTCTTAACTCGTGGAATCTCATAATTCACGTGTCAAGGACTGGTTGCAACAATAAAGTTTAGTTTTGAGACCACCGAGGGTGAAATATGACTAGACTGCTGTCATTTATAAAGTGCGAGGGTTGTAAAACATTCACATCGCGAAATACCGTAAAGTGAACTTCCTGAAGTAATTCTTTTCTTACCCAGTTTTGGAATTCTGGTAAAAATTATCACCAACTGTCTCGTCGAGTTGATAGAAGCAATTTTCAGAAAGTATTTTCTTTATCGTACTCTTTTTGAAGTTCTAATTTCACCGTCATAATCAGTAAGAAAATTTACATATATTAGCATTTTAA
Source organism: Callitettix versicolor (assembly GCA_022606455.1). Taxonomy (NCBI): domain Eukaryota; kingdom Metazoa; phylum Arthropoda; class Insecta; order Hemiptera; family Cercopidae; genus Callitettix; species Callitettix versicolor. The sequence goes on from CM040183.1 coordinate 45,720,382, forward strand.
ACTTTCAAATTACGTAGGACAAGTTCGTTAACCAACAAAGTTTATTCAACAGTTTCAAAGTGTTAAAACCATTTCAAATTTTTAGAAATTCTTAACTTATTTGTCTGAAATTCTTCTGAAAATCCGATTTCACCCCCGTAATCAGCGTTAAGAACTGCATCAATTAGCATTTTTGATTTTCAAAATCCGTTGAAATTAAGAAATTTAATTTGACGGCGGTCAGGGTTCTTTTTTGTATTTTCAAAGTAATTTGAAATTTTGAAATGCCGTTGTATGGAAACTTTAATATTCATATGATGGCGAAATCAGAATTTAAAAAAATGGGTAAGATAAAGAATCATAATCAGCACTCAAGTCTGCATATATTAGCTTTTAAAACTTTAAAAATAACATTGAAAATGCGGGAATAAATCGTGACTACAGTCAGATTAATTCTCTCATTTTCAACGGAAAACTCAATGAAGACTTTAACGCTAGTTTACGGTGGTGAAATCAGAATTTCAAAAACATATAGGGTAAAAACGTTACGATGTTTTCAAGTATTTGTAATGGGTTCTATTTTGAAACAGTTGAACGACCTCTCAAAAAGTGAACTAGAAATCAGGATCAGCGCTCGTTTCGAGGTGTCGTCTTCATTTCTTGGTTTTACTAAACATTTTGATTACAATAAGATTCATGATAACGTCAATGCTTCAAATTTCAAAACAGAAATTAGGAATCGGGAATAAATCGAGAGAAAAAAGAATATAATCCCAACATCAATTTGCAACACTGACTTAAAGTACGAATGTTTATAAATATTTCACCAAAACTTCAGACAAATCTGAGAACCGATTTTCATGTTTGCTGTTAGCTTCTGTACCGGATATTTTCGGAAATCAGCTTACGTTTTGTGAGAAGTTTTTATGTCTACATTCAGAAAGTAAATTTATAAATTGCCTAAGGTAAATACACAAATTACATTATGAAAAGACTAATCAGGTCTTCTTCGTGTAATTGAGGACTAATATTGTACAAGCTCTGAAGGGAGTAATTAAGTCTTAAAGCTAATTAATAAGTTGAAACTTTGCTGAGCTCTTACCGCTGTTAAAATGCTAATTAAAACCGGGCTGTATTAGTTTTGTAAGTTAAAAATGGAAGTAACGGTGTTTTTTTTTATTCAGGGGGCGGTTCACCAGTTAATTGATTACTCTGCAAGTTGCCCCGTGGAACGTGATTCAGTACACCGGGGATTAATCCTTGTACGCCTGATTTGTACAAATAATTTTACAGAATTCGCGAGGAAAGTATTTCACAGAATATTTCTCACAGTTAATTTCGTTAGAGTAGTTGGGAAGGTTAGACATACATTATTTTTACTTTTAACTTCTAAAAACAAAATCACTGTTACTAGTCTGCGTACCCTGTACTACTATTGTTAATTAACAGTTAATGTTACACATTCCTCAGCTATTTGTTAAGATAAAATTATGTTTGATATCTTTTTTTAAATGTCTTTTATATGAGAAATCGAAAAAGCACTACAATTTTTTTTTTTTTTTTTTGCATAACGAGGACGATGGATTAGCAACGGTAAAGCAACGGAAGTAACTGCGGCTCGAAATAAGAATCTTGAGGTGCGCAGTTCAGAGACGCAGTAGACTGACAGATGCTAAGTACTCAAAAATGATTTTTGACAATCGTAAGGTCCATTTTCGTATTTTAATTCGAATTGGCGCCATTTTAAAGTGTTTGAAAGTTTTTCGCTAGGTAACGAGCATATCCAAGCTATTAACAACGTTCAGTTTTTATGCCAAATTTGAATGAAATCAGGCCGAAATGTCAAACGTTAAAACCTATTTACTGAACTACCATCTAAAACGTATCCTTAGTGTTCATGATGTTGCTCATTTCATGGTCTCGGGTGTGGGTCTTACCAATGGACGCAACTCGCCAATACCTCTTTTTGCAGTAGGCATTTTCTAATTAATATTTTTATAAATATTTACTAACAAGGGGTATTAACTGACTTAATTTTGATACAGTAAAATTAATATAAATAAAATTAAAATCTGTTATGTATTAACTGCAAACTATTAGTAAAAAACATTCTGTAAAATTCGATATCGTTATCATAATCACTACAGAAATTACCTTGTATTTAGGAAAAAACACAAAATCTTTGGACATATTTTTTTTACCTAAAAATAAAAAAAATCGAATTGCGTTGTGTTAAATAACGGATAGACTGAAAGTTAATTATTTCACACAAATATTTCTGATATTTTGTGTTTTGTGTCAAACCAGAGAATAGTTTTATAAGTGGTTTCAGAGTGTTCCAAACTCTTGCGTAATTCAAGGAAACATATTCACCAGCTTACTCAATGACCTTGAAACAATAGTTACTGGTAATAAAGATATAATAATAATAATGTTGTAATATTATAATAATATCTTTAAAGTTATTTAACCACACCATTGACGCAATGGGCAAAACTGTGTTTAGCTTTATATCTTTGTATTTAAATGGCCTATCCAACCCCTTATTAAAGCTCTGTAGACCTTGTAGACTATGAATCTGTTCCCTATTAGAGAACAGATAATGTTCCCTATGATGTTAATTAACAATATAAATTATGCCGATATTTGTTAAGATAAAATTATGTATGATATCTCCTTTTAAGGGTCTTGTATGTGAGAATTTGTTCTACTGCTTACGTTTTGTTGACCGAGCAAAGCGATGTTTCTGTTCCAACTCGACCGTTCGGCATTTGTTTGTTTGTTTGTACAGCAGTTTTGGTCGAACATGTTGACCGAGTGTTTTGAAATTTGGTACGAAGGTACCTTGTATACAGCACGAAAAATTATTATAAGATTTTTTCACATTCACTTCTCTTTCAAAATGGCGACTACTGAATGACAAGAAAGAGTGAACGCAGTTTTAGCCAAACGCATTGACCGATTCTTTTGAAATTTGGTACAAAGGTGTCAAATGACGTAAGTGTAAAATTTTCCTATTAACTTCCGTTTGAAGATGGCGGCATCTTATTTAACGATGACGAGTGTACGCCGTTTTGCCCAAACGCATCGACCGATTGTTTTAAAATTTGATACGAAGGTACCTTGTTTAAAGCCCAAAAGACTTTCGTATCGGCTTTTTCCTCATTTGTTTTCGTTCCAAGTTGACTGATTCTGATTTAACGTTGGGCGTATAGTTGCTGGTTATTGCTTTAATACTGATAATACAGGCAAGACCTGTCATAATTTTGACCGCTTCTTTGGAAAAAGATCATAAAAGATCCAGTAAAGTTCAGCATATTTCTCGTAAATTAACGGTTTCCGGTTGTCAGGAAAGGTTACGAGCGCTGTCGTGGAACGCTCGTAACTACTTTTATATATGCATTTTTTTCTTAAAATTTTTTTGATATATTTTTAAAAAAAAAAACGTGAACAAAACGTAAAAAAAGCTCACCACATTTTTATATAAAAGATCTTTAAAATGGGATGTCAAACATAATTTTATGTTTACAGCTAGGTAATCTGTATCGTTAATTAACGTTAATTGTATATGGAAGAGATTCAGTATGGTCAAAAAGGGTCCGTAACCTTAATGCAGTTTTACCATGATGGCCGCTCCATAACTACAATTTTCTAGAGAAAATCGCTGGAAGCAATGTAACTAACTTAGCCTACGATTAGATATGAACTGCCTTATACATGTTATACTTGATTGGACTATCATAACATTTCCTGTTGCGCTTCCAACAGCCTTACAAATTTATCGTTTGCTACGCTGGTTTTCAATATTTCCACGCTGTCATCGTACTTTCTAAGCGCCGCAGACTGAAGAAAGTTAGTGCATTGTGACTGGATAACCACGACGATATTCCGTTTGTTCACGCCGTGTCTGTTCTGGCTGTTAGGAGAGCTGTTTTCACTTTACCTCTTATATTGAAATACTAATATTGCGACAAACTGAGTTATCCAGTGAAGAAATAGTGTCCTAAGAAGTTTAAACATCACAATAAACAATCCGTCGCAGAGACTTGTTTGTGCGCCTATTGCTTGCATATTTTCCTTTCTCACTTTACGAAGTTAAAAAAACCCTTTTTCATCGCGATTTTTGAATTGTTAATCCATCCTTTTTCAGGTCCACTGAGTCAAAAAACTGTTTCGTTTGGATATCTAACCGCCTCTTCCAGTGTGAACATCATTGGAGAAGAAATCAATTGGCTGATGAAACTGCTTGTATTTGGCTTGTAGGCCTAGTTTGGCCAAATCTGGGATCAGAGTTTTTGAAGTAATAAAAATGGTTTTCCAAATATAGTCCTTAAGTACTTAATCAGAATTAGTGTTAGTCTGTTGTGCGATTGATTCATCTCACATTTTGCTCAATGTCGCACTTAGGGAAATGATATAACTCTAGTCGGTGAACAACAGCAATAGTAAATAGAAGTAAGTGAAACAAACTATCCGATTTTATTTTGGATTTATTTCGGTTTACTCTATAACCGTACATTAAAAAAAAACAGTTACCCAGCAAGGCGTTGCACGTTATATCCAAACATTTTCAGCGTGAATAAACATCATTAAGTATGAGATATTAGCCTATGTTAAATGGTTTCTAAATTAAAATACGGTAATTTCAAAAAGGGTTGGTGACGTAGCTAAATATAGTATTAAATTAAAAAAATCTTATTAAACAATTTTTAAAAAACCAGCTTCGAGGCAGTTGTCCCTGACCTTCTTCTGTCTGTCTACGTTAAAAATTCCAGATCTCTGCGTGCTGGAGATTGAAGTGTATATCCGGCGGGCGCGCGCATGCAAGTTTCATAGTATAGGATTGTGCGTCTGTGATGTCCTTTTCCATTTATCCAATTGTATTGTGAACAATAAATTACACTGGTGTACGGCTAAAAGCGCTTCGGTATGTCCAGTAATTAATTATCATAGCCGACGTGGGAACAAGGTATTGTGGGAAACGTTGATTTACCCTAATTAATTGTGAACTCTCGCATGCAAACTTGCTAGCGGAAGTGCATGGTCTGTGCTCAGTGGGATCCGTGCTTATCGACATCTTATATCTCGGTGCACTTGTGCGAATCTGCATTGGGACGGCCATTACGGTAACACCTAGACTTGGGACTATGTACTGCAGTCCCGACCTTTACATGTTTTTAAAGATTGTTCAAAGGTCCGATTCGATTCAAAGTTAGCGTAAAGAATTGATTTTCGTAATAGCTTGGATAAGTTCGTTACCCACCAAAATCCGTTAGCGGCCTTCATAACCCTGATTGCAATGTGGATATCAGATTTTCAAAAAAAAAGTTTTGTTTTGCGGCAGTTTGGGTATAGTTTATTTTATATAAAATACGAAAAGGAAATTTTGTTACTTTTGGATTATTGTTACCTTTTGCTATAATTACTATGCACAATCGATCTACTTATGTACAATCGATATACTCATACTTATATATCCTCGCATGGGGGTGCACCTATTGAGAGGATATAGACGTCTCTCGCGGTACCCGATTCTAACACACACGCTTACAATACTACACTTACGACTTTAACACTTTACATTCACACTTACATTTAGGGAGGCGATAATAGCCTCAATGTGCTTTTCGCCTTAAAGTAGTAATAAAAAAAAAAAAACTCGTACTTATGTGATTTCAATATATTCTTGACTGATTATATTGGCCTACCCTTATTATTTGTTCAGTTTATTTTTTGTTTTTCTGTTTAGAGGTAGTGTACGCTTCTATGTTGACAATTTTTACCTTTTATTCTGCTAATGGTAAGGTAAATTATAAATTTATTCGAACCTTAAAAAAATATTGTTTTAGAGAGAATCGAAAAATACAACTTAACGATTGTCAGAGTTTATTATCGATTTAAACAGTTTTCCTTAATTTTAAACACTGTCTTCTGGTATAAATCTTTAATTTACGTCTAAAATTCAAGGAAATTTTAGCACACCGAGGAAATAGGAGCAGTTGTATGCCGCAGTTATTTTTGTTGTTGATAAAAACTACTTTTTTTGGAAACATGTGGACTTGAAACGAATATATTATTCATGAAAATCTCAAAATAGATTTTAATACAATAAACTATTTTGTGCAAATGAGAAATATACAAATTTATACTCGTTACTCGTACAAATTCTAGTAAAAAATAAATGTGCCTTCACACAATACTTGGCATCTTGCATTCAGACAGCGTCCCGTTAAGTGTTTTATTGCTTTCCAGCAACTCGAGCACCACATAAAACAATTGCTGTACCATAGCAGCTCTTTTCCTTATTTATATCACTAATATTTTACACCTGTTTTCAAAATAATTGTCTTAAAGTAGCTGTATTTCAAAAATTTACTTCACATAGTAATTATCGTAAATCGTGTTGGACAATTTATGTGAAATTATTTCAATAAATTTTGTGTTTAAATTACCCTAGTTGTGCCAAACTAGGGCTTGAGGTGGTTTCATGTTTCCGCTGTTTTAAGTAAAGTACGATGCGTGCGTGCGCGCGCACGTAAGTGTGTGTGTGTGTGTGTGTGTGTGTGTGTGTGTGTGTGTGTGTGCTCACGTTTGCAATTTTGGTTCAATTTGATTTAAAATTTGCCCAAAAATCGGTTATAATAATTTCTTAGACAGTATTTTCTTATCAGCAAAATTCGTTCTACAGTTCGAATTTGTAGCCATCTCAAAACTTTCAAAAGCTATAACTTATTTATCTTTAGTTTTTTTTTCGAAATCCGATTTCGCCGTCTTATTAAGCTTTAAAACTGCTTAAATTAGCTTTTTAATTTTCAAAATTCGTTGAAATGAAACATTTTTTTTATGCTTATGTTTGTAATTTCAAAGTTTGAAGTGCTATTTTATGAAGATTTTAATGGTGATTATGATAGTGAAATCAGAATATCAAAAATGATAAGATTAAGAAAAATACATTTGGAAATTCGTTTCCATCACGTCAGCGAGACAACTGTGTGCCACGATTATTTTTGTTTGACGTACTAATTTCTTATTTACAATTTGCTACTAAAACAATCAGTGACAGCTTTAGCTATGAAAAATCATTTAAACTCGATTCAAAACACTCAGTGATAAGGGTTTATTTTTGGGTTTTTCGATTCTCATCATCTGCAAATGTCTTTAATTTGAAATTGTCTAACCTGATTTGAGTTATGAACCTTCGCCCATATGACGTAAATTTGAGCAAACGTAAATATTATAATTTTTGTGTGCAGCTTTCGGTCCGGATTTTAAGGAAATATAGCTAACGCGGGTTATACACGGCAAAGTTTTAGTTTTAATTCGGTATTTGGTTTGTGTGTTTGTAACTCAATTTTGGCCAAACACATTGACCGATTGTTTTGAAAGTGTAGTTGCTGGTTATTTGTTACTGATGGTTACTGCTGGTTACTGGCTGAATGACAAGACCTATCATAATTTTGACCGCTTCATGGAAAAAGAGCATACAATTTCCAACAAAGTTGGTCCAGTAAGATTTTTCCTAAATGTTATGGTTCCCAGTTTAACCGGTGGAAAATGCTACGAGCCCTGTCGTGGAGCGTTCTGTATTATTTAATAATATACTGCGAGGTATGAACTAATAGTGTTAGGTTTATTATCGGAACATAAAGTCAACGATTTAAAAATAAATTACTAGTAGTCGGACTTATAGGAAGGGAGAAATGGATTGTTGACGTGGGCTTATGGATTTTGGTTGAGGAAAATAATTCCCTCGTTAGACAGGGATCTGTTATCTTATTGTACTGGTATGACGTTACTGATCGGAAGGTCGTTGACAATCTGTGCTTGTGGGATTGTTGACGTAGTTCCAATACCCGTGTTGGCGTAAACTTTCACTGCACGACAATCACTTTTATGAAAGTTTAGGAAAAGTTGGTCGCGTTTAGCATTTAAAGAGCGGCTATACGTGATATAGTTATTACCGTTGTACTGACGTTATCATTCTTAGCGTGTTGATTATAACTTCTTAAGAAGATTACGTGGTCACGAGAGGCTAGAGCTAGTTCTTCAATACTGTATATTGTATTCTTTCACTTAAATAAATGTGCAGAAACTACAGATTTTTTTTTAAAACAAAAATCCGGTTTGGGAGCTACCAGTCCATCCGATTTATTCAAACGTCCGAAGTGACTGTAGCAAATTTTGTGTTTTACACTTCAGAAAAAAAAACGTAAGAAATAATCACCAAATGTCTCGTCGAGTTGATAGAAGCAATTTTCAGAAAGTATTTTCTTTATCATATTCTTTTTGAAGTTCTAATTTCACCGTCATAATCAGTATGAAAATCTGCATATATTAGCATTTTAAACTTTCAAATTACATAGAACAAGTTCATTAAACAACAAAGTTTATTCAACAGTTTTAAAGTGTTAAAAACATTTCAAATCTTTAAATTTTTTAACTTATTTGTCTGAAATTCTTTTGAAAATCCAATTTCACCCTCGTAATCAGCGTTAAGAACTGCATAAATTAGCATTTTTTATTTTAAAAATCCTTTCAAATTAAGACATTCAATTTGACGGCGGTCAGGGTTCATTTTCATATTTTAAAAGTAATTTGAAATTTTGAAATGCCGTTGTATGGAAACTTTAATATTCATATGATGGCGAAATCAGAATTTAAAAAAATGGGTAAGATAAAGAAAAATACTTTTAAAAATTCGCTTAAATGACATCAGCGAGACAGCTGCTTGCGGCGATTACATCTTTTGATTTAATTTAATACTGTAGCGTATTTCAATCAGTGGAATACAGTCCATTTAATCCATTTAGGCCTTAGTATTCAAATATGACCAAAATTTGAGCAAATGCCGATCTTTCTGGTTTCTTGTAATAGTTGCAGAATCGGTTTTCTGAAAAAAAAATTATTTGGTATTTAAGTTGTATATAAATTTGATTATATGTAGGCCGATTTTAAAGTAATGTAATTTTAAGGGCTTTTTGAGAAAAAAAATTGAGAAATTAAAACATGTCTAAGATTTCTTGTTCTTTGTGCAAATTAACTGGATGGAAGTGTTTTATATGCTAAGTGCTTAAATTGTTTATAGTTTTAACGCCTTTTTAAAAGAGCCAGTAGCGTAGTCGATAAGTTGAACTGTAAAAATACTAGGGCACGTGCACAATACGTGACTGACTTTGAAATCGCCCCATTACGGTTTCCCCCTTTTCGTTTACTCCTTTAATTTTGAACGTACAAATAGGTTGTCTTACATTATAACGCGTGCATATCGCTCGAGACAAAAGGAATTGATGATTTAAATGAAATTGTGTATACATGTAATTATATATTTGTTTATATTATGAAAGATTTTTTTTGTTACTGCACAAAAGTATAAGAAATTCGTGTTTTCTCGAATTCGGTTCTAATGATAAGGTATGTGTAAGTTTCTTCCTTAAAAACCGCTTCCAGGTTATCGACCAAAATCGGCTAAACAGAGTTTGCTCATAACCTTTCGTACCTTTAAAAGATTGTACCAAAGATGCCATTCAAAATACTGTAAGGGGTTCAGTAGTAAAATTAATCAATGTCGTACCGCCTTAATTTTTTTTTGTTTTTTAAAATATACTTTAAAACCATGAACATCTTTTGTTTCAAGTTTAGTACACTCCAAGTTTGGTACACGTAACTAAACTAATGCGTCTTTACCGCACGAAGCCAGGTCTCTTGTATAAACGCCACCGTTCGGCGTTTGCTTTGTTTGTCACGCAATTTTGGTCAAACACATGTCTGATTTTTTTTTAGAAATTTGATGAGTAAGTACCTTGTATAAAGCCCCAATGATGAAAATGTAAGAACTTCCATATTCTCTTCCGTTTCAAGGTGCCGGCTACTGATTACAAATGTACGCAGTTATGGTTTAATGAATTAACCGATTGTTTTAAAATTTTGTACGAAAGTACCTTGTATAAAGCCCGAACGACATATGCGTAAGACTTTTTCTCATTCACTTTCGTTTCAAGATGGCCACCTCTGGTTTAACGATGATAAGTGTAGTTGTTTCCTGTAATACGGGTTTAACGGCAGGACTTATCATAATTTTGATCGCTTCATGGAGAAAGAGCATACAGTGGTTAGTAACATTTCCCCTAAATACTGCGGTTACTGGTTAAATTGGCGGAAAAGGTTACGGAGGTGTCAGAGCGCTGTCGTAGAGCTGTGGTCGAGGCAGTTAATTAAGAATGTACTGCGAGGTCTAATATTCTTTGAATTACTGTATTAGTAAGTACAAATCATTTTTTTTTGTTAATAGAATTAAAAATGTTTTTTGGGGTTATGAAAAACACAACAAACAAGTTTTGTTTGGACGCCTAAGAACGAAAAGTTCATTCATGCTAAATTTATTTACTTGTAGCTTACGTTAGACAGTTTGATCAATGTTTTTGCGCTATTTATTTTTTGACGTGTCATGTGGAGTATCAGTTCCAAGCACTTCAACAATATGCATACATTTTATAGGTTAGGAAATTATGACCGGTCACGGGAACCAATCGCAGTGAATTGGGGCATCAACTTGTCTGGCAACAGACTTTGTTAATTAATCCATTGATTTGAAACGTTTGCTACTATGTGTCGTTACACGGTCTGGGCTGCGTTCCAATTCATTGGCGAGCCAAAGTTGCACAACTGCGGGCATTATCCTGCCACAAACTCCCCAGACGGTACGGCAGGCACACTTGTCGTAAATTACTTGCAACAGATACACTCGGTATTGATATAAATCGATATGGAACACCCAGATGTGCTCCACTGCAGAAAGTAAATTACTTTCTCAGTTCTAGGAGTTTAAAGAAAATAATGGTGTTCTTGAAAGAAACGACTTTCTAATAGTGATAAGTTTTCTGTCGTACCGAGTCTTGGAAACACGGTTTTTACGTGCTCTCTCCGTCTGTATCTGTGTGCACATCGCTAGGGTTTAAACCAATTAGCTGATTTTATATGATCGAGCGAAACGAGGTCTCTACTTCAACTCGACCGTTCGGTATTTGGTTTGTGTGTTTGTTACGCAATTTTGGCCAAACTCATTGACCAATTGTTTTAAAATTTGGAAGAAGATATCTTGCATTCATCGTGTATGACTTATGTGTAACGTAAATAGATTCCTATTTATTTACGTTTTAAGATGGCGGCTTCTGATTCAACGATAATGAGTGTTTGCAGTTTTCATGAAACGCATTGACCGATTGTTTTGAAATTTAGTACGATTTTATACCTTTATAAAGCCCGAACGAAATACCTCCTATTTACTTCCTTTTTAAGATGGCAGACGCTGATTTAACGTTGAAAGTGTATTTGTTGGTTATATCCTGTAATACTGGATCCACGGCAAAATCTGTCGTAATTTTTACTACTCCGTGGAGAGACAACATTAAATTTTCAATGATGTTGGTCCACTAACATTTCTCTTAAATATTACGATTACTAGATAAAGGAAAAGGTTATGAGCGCTGTCGTGGAGCGTTTTGTATATTAATTACGAATGTACTTTGTGAGGTCTACTGTACTCTCAACTACTAGTTAAATTTGGGTCTGGATTGTCTATACATCGTGACTATTATTTAATTTGCAAAAAAGAAAATGTAGCATGATTTGTGTTAAAAGTAGCATTTTACTAAAATAAGCTTAAACGATTTTTATTAAGATTTGAAAAAAATATGGCCCAAAAATTCCCAAGCAAAGTATAAGTATACTTCAGAAAGACTGTTCTCACTGGTGTAGTGACTCAAATATGAATAACCGATTTTCAGAAATTACGTTTTTTTGTCAGCACTTTCCAAACCGGACTTTTGTGAAAGTAATTGAATGCAAAAAAGTTTTTGTATATTTATAGCCTACATCATGTATGTTTGTGCTGCACTTTCACTTTTTCACTGCACAATGTATGGTGATCGTGAACAATCGAACTTGATTAAAAAAAGTGGTTTTTACAACATATCTGTACACATTCATTCATTTTAAGTAACAGCTGTAAAAGAAGTGCTAAAACATTATTGGTATTTAAGAATGAGAAGAGTTGAACGTCATTTGTATTTAAAAAAGATTTGTATTTGTCTTAAACGTAGAATTTTTAACATGTATCATGTTTGAGGGCTGGTTTTGATGTTAGATTTTGCGAAATGCGTGATGCGAGGAATATGTTTACATTGATATATAAAAGTATATTTTGCACGTCGCAAATCTTGTATTAAATTAATTATAATTAAAAATATCTGTTTCCGCCTGGATAGAGCCGGGGACCTTGCGCGTGTGAGACACACTCGGTAACCAACACACTGCGGAAACTACTAAGAAATTTTACCGATTTGAGTATATTAAATTAATCATTAATTTAATTTTGATAGTTATATTAAAATTTCAGTTGTTTTTTTATTAAATTCGTGAAGATCAGCTAATTTAATTGAACAGCTGATAATAAGTTTCAGGTTTTTTATTAAAAACTAGCTATGTTTATTTGTCGTGTTTTCGAACATATTATCGTAATTAAAGTAAAAAGGTAGAGAAATCATGATACATAAAAAAGTGTATGATGATGAAAATATATATTGATGAATGTACATAAAAAATCGTGATGATGTGAAAAATATTAAAAAAATATTTTTAGTGTTGTAACAGACAATTTTTTTAGTAACTGAAGTGGAAGTATATAAAATGTTCCAATTTTTCCGTGATCGTGTTTTCTGAAATATGTTAAACGTTTTCCAAGTATAAAACATCTATAAAAATAACTTGTCCCATAAACGTGATACAAGTTGCAATGAATTATGCTTACAAAACATTTATCGCGGTATTTAATAGGCCTAGTTGAACTCTTACACAATTCTGAATGATCTATGCAAAACCCTTTCCGTATGTTTGAAGTCGCGAGGGGGAAATATCGGATGTCAGGGTTGGTAAACCTACAATTTGAAGCCATGTCACGTAGTGTTCGCGGGACTTGTCAATGTAACTTTTAAACATTTTGTCTCTATCTTTCTCTATACTTCGATCTTCGAGCTCCAAAGTTTAGGCCTACTTGAATTAGAAAAGTGCTGGGTAGGTTACTTAACACATAGTTAGCTTATTGTGGAGAAACCTAAGATAGTGTCCGGTCAGACAAAAATTGCAATAACTCGGTTATTTTTTATCCAATTTCGAAAAACTAAAGTTTTATATTAATCATATCATTTTCTGTAAAAAGTTGTTCTTGTACGGTTATTCTGTAATTTTTTTTAAACGGCTAGTCCTCGAGTTATTTAAGTTAGCATAATTTAAATAACCGCCACTTTGAAATTTACACAATAAGTTTCAACCATGTTTTTTTTATTGGGAAACGTTATATCGTTATGTTATACTGATAGAGAAGTAGCCCAAAAGTTTGGTTAAAGTCGGTTCAGTAATTTTTAAAATGCGATTTTTTTACCAAAAACATGTACAGACACACTTAAAACTAGTCATCAGAGACTCATGTCTGTTTTGTAAAATGTGTTTGTCTCGATTCAAGGAATAATTCTACAAAGTGTATTCAGAGAGTTACGAGACACACTGTATAATAAACTCTTATCTGTCACAGTTAAAAATTCTTTCCCTACCAATCTTCCAAATTTGGTATGATTTCTTACGTATAGTTTATTTTTTCATAAAAGTTGGCTTAGATAACAATTTCAGGAAAAATCTAGTACGAATCACAAATTAAAAAACGTTCCTGAACATTACTTCTGGATATAGAAATGAGACTGTAAATGCTATCACTGCTACTTAAAATACTACTCTTAGCAGTGAGCAGTGAGTAGTTGTCATTGTTCTTCAATTGAGGTGAGACTTTGAATGATATCACTTTTACTGAAAACATTGTTCTTGGCACAGCAGTGAGCAGTTGTGACTGCTCTTCAATCGAGGTGATACTGTGAATGCTATCACTGTTACTGAGAACACTGTTCTTGCACTGAGCAGTGATCAGTAGTGATTGCTCTTCAATCGAGGTGCTACTGTGAATGCTAGAACTGTTAGTGAGAACACTGTTCTTGGCACTGAGCAGTGATCAGTAGTGATTGCTTTTCGATCGAGGTGATACTGTGAATGCTATCACTGTTACTGAGAACACTGTTCGTGGCACTGAGCAGTGATCAGTAGTGATTGCTCTTCGATCGAGGTGATACTGTGAATGCTATCACTGTTACTGAGAACACTGTTCTTGGCACTGAGCAGTGATCAGTAGTGATTGCTCTTCAATCGAGGTGATACTGTGAATGCTATCACTGTTACTGAGAACACTGTTCTTTGCACTCAGTAGTGATCAGTAGTGATTGCTCTTCAATCGAGGTGATACTGTGAATGCTATCACTGTTAGTGAGAACACTGTTCTTGGCACTGAGCAGTGATCAGTAGTGATTGCTTTTCGATCGAGGTGATACTGTGAATGCTATCACTGTTAGTGAGAACACTGTTCTTGGCACTGAGCAGTGATCAGTAGTGATTGCTCTTCAATCGAGGTGCTACTGTGAATGCTATCACTGTTAGTGAGAACACTGTTCTTGGCACTGAGCAGTGATCAGTAGTGATTGCTTTTCGATCGAGGTGATACTGTGAATGCTATCACTGTTATTGAGAACACTGTTCTTGGCACTGAGCAGTGATCAGTAGTGATTGCTCTTCGATCGAGGTGATACTGTGAATGCTATCACTGTTACTGAGAACACTGTTCTTGGCACTGAGCAGTGATCAGTAGTGATTGCTCTTCGATCGAGGTGATACTATGAATGCTATCACTGTTACTGAGAACACTGTTCTTGGCACTGAGCAGTGATCAGTAGTGATTGCTCTTCGATCGAGGTGATACTGTGAATGCTATCACTGTTACTGAAAACACTGTTCTTTGCACTCAGTAGTGATCAGTAGTGATTGCTCTTCGATCGAGGTGAAACTGTGAATGCTATCACTGTTACTGAGAACACTGTTCTTGGTACTCAGTAGTGATTGCTCTTCGATCGAGGTGAAACTGTGAATGCTATCACTGTTACTGAGAACACTGTTCTTGGCACTGAGCAGTGATCAGTAGTGATTGCTCTTCGATCGAGGTGATACTGTGAATGCTATCACTACTACTGAGAACACTGTTATTGACACTGAGCAGTGAACAGTTGCTCTACAGGATAATGTGATTAACCTGTGACGTTTCCAAGAAGGGAGATGTTTACACACCACATAGGACGAAATCAAATGAAAGCGTTATAAATATGTGTTAGCTTGTATTCTATTGTATTGTAATGCATTGTGTATGTATTTAAGTGCAAAACAAGATAAGACACGTTGATTCACAAGTAGGCGTTATTTGCACAACATGCAAGGCCGGTTCACATGGCACACATCCGTTAATGGAGTTAACACTGTGCGAATAAATGAGTTAGTAAAAAATTGTAAAATTTAATTTCAAAAAGTGAAATACTTTTTTACAGTGAATTCAAAAACATAGGGAAAGTATTTGTAAAATAACAAAGAGAAATAACAAACCTCTTGACATTGCTGTGATGAATTCAGGAGACATTTAGTGAAACTACATATTAATAATGGACTATTAACAGAGATTGGAGTGTTAATTAATTTTGTAATAGAAAATGAATGATTGGCGATGAGGACTCGAAACAAATGAAATGAGCACATGTATTGACGCTAGATCACGTTTAAAACGTTCGTTAAACATTTATATAGGCCTATATTTGCAATTTTGGTTCGATTTGACTCACATTTGATACAAAAATTAATTTTATCAACTATTAGTCAATTTTGTTACCTTGTCTAGTAAATTCTATTGAACAGTTTTAAGATATCTGCCATTCAAAGCATTAAAGTTCGTAATTTTTTATGATTTTATATGACCGATATTTTATAAAATACGACAATGTTAATGTATGTAAATAGCCTAAATGTTGTTTTTGGAAATTATATCAAATTAATCTAATTTAGAAATTAGATTAAAGTGTGGCTATTAGCATTTAAGGTTGTTTAATTATTTTTATACTTAGGTAGTGCTCGACCTGTTAGCTTAGTGCACTAATAAAAATCGGTTATAATATTAAAACTGTGATAAAAACTGGACGTAGTTTTGTTGTAATTCCAAAACATTTAAAATATTTGGTTTTCAGTTTTTAGAAAAAATCCATTCAAAAATTAACTATACAATTTTCTTCGTGTGTAAAACGTCGAACCATGAAATGAGGGCCGACGCTGACCTTCAGTTTCAAACGTGATGTAAACATTGATTTTGGTACAGAGAAGAAGGTCGTTACCCTGGAAATCCGTTTAACAGTTTGGAAAGGGTGATTATCAAAAATCCTAATAGTTAACCTATTTCAAATTTTATTTTCAATTTACATTAAAAATATGTAAATGAACTCTGACCGCCAACCGGTTTATTTCATGTTTTAAATGAAATTCTACAATTTAAAATGCTGAGGTATGCAATTTTTAATGCTGATTGCTACGGTAAAATAAAATTTTCAGAAAAATGTAAGGTAAAAAAACATTAGAGATTTTTTAAAAAGATTTTCAATGGGGGACCATTTGAAACGAGTTTGCTGGATACAAACTTACCGAAGCTATCAACCAAAACTAGTTTTTGTGCCAAATATTTAATCAATCTATACAATTGCGAATGCTAGATTTCTAACATATGTCGATAGTATAATGTGTAACCAAAATTTTAACGATCCTTAAAAACATGTCCTAGAGGTCAATGGCTCGGTTTCCAATAGAAATTCGCCAATAATACGCATGCGTAGTCAAGTAAAATGGTATCAAAACCAAATATTTCCTGTGAATACTATAAATCGGTTTCTTTGAACCATTACACAACTTTCTCTACTTAGCGTGAAGAGGAAAAACTGTAGGTATGATTTCATTCAAGCGGTTGTGTTTCACTTCAGCTGGTTGGACATTCTTGGACTAACAGACGCCATAATGAATTCATCGGAACACAAATAAATCTCATATAATATATTCTCAAAGCTCTTTTTCTTGTGCCACTTCTATTTTTTCCTTTCGTCAACACGTCTTCCTTTCCCTTCGCTGATCATTCGTATGCTCTTCGGGCCACAATTATGATCAAGGAAGATGACGTTTTGATTTCGTGGACCAGAATAAACATTCGCGTTGGATTAAAACGAACATCCAAATGAATGACAAGTAAAAGAACATTAAGGTATACAATATTTTTTGTTAGGTTTAGACAGTTTTGTTATTCAAAAAATCCGTTAATCTGTTTTAAAGTGGCGGTTACTAGGTTTATTAAGCTTAGGCATTTTATTACCCAGTAAAATCGGTTAATCTGTTCTAAAGTTGTGGTCACTAGGTTTATTAAGTTTAGACAGTTTTATTACCCAGAGAAATCCGTTAATCTGTTTAAAAGTGGCGGTCACTAGGTTTATTAAGTTTAGACAGTTTTGTTACCCAAAGAAATCAGTTAATCTGTTTAAAAGTGGCGGTCACTAGGTTTATTAAGTTTAGACAGTTTTGTTACCCAAAGAAATCAGTTAATCTGTTTAAAAGTGGCGGTCACTAGGTTTATTAAGTTTAGACAGTTTTGTTACCCAAAGAAATCAGTTAATCTGTTTAAAAGTGGCGGTCACTAGGTTTATTAAGTTTAGACAGTTTTGTTATCCAAAGAAATCAGTTAATTTGTTTAAAAGTGGCGGTCACTAGGTTTATTAAGCTTAGACATTTTTGTTACCCAGTAAAATCAGTTAATCTAATAAAAAGTGGCGGTCACTAGGTTTATTAAGCTTAGACAGTTTTGTTACCCAAAGAAATCAGTTAATCTGTTTAAAAGTGGCGGTCACTAGGTTTATTAAGTTTAAGACAGTTTTGTTACCCAAAGAAATCAGTTAATCTGTTTAAAAGTGGCGGTCACTAGGTTTATTAAGTTTAGACAGTTTTGTTACCCAAAGAAATCAGTTAATCTGTTTAAAAGTGGCGGTCACTAGGTTTATTAAGTTTAGACAGTTTTGTTATCCAAAGAAATCAGTTAATTTGTTTAAAAGTGGCGGTCACTAGGTTTATTAAGCTTAGACAGTTTTGTTACCCAGTAAAATCAGTTAATCTAATAAAAAGTGGCGGTCACTAGGTTTATTAAGCTTAGACAGTTTTGTTACCCAAAGAAATCAGTTAATCTGTTTAAAAGTGGCGGTCACTAGGTTTATTAAGCTTAGACAGTTTTATTACCCAATAAAATCAGTTAATCTAATAAAAAGTGGCGGTCACTAGGTTTATTAAGCTTAGACAGTTTTGTTACCCAGTAAAATCAGTTAATCTAATAAAAAGTGGCGGTCAGTCTGAATGTTTAAAAAAAATATTTTTCTCTAAAGATATTGTAATATTAAAATCATGTTTTGAAAAAAGTGTATTAAATTTATGGTATTTAAAAAGATATGGGCTAGCCCCATTTTGAATCGTTTGTATGAGTTTTATTGGATAAGGAAATTAACCAAACTATTAACAAAATAAAATTTAAGTGCTCAATTAAGTTTACGGGTATTGGAATAGTTTGGAGGAATTCGTTTCCATCATGTCTGTGAGACAGCTGCATGCCGCGATTATTATCGAATTTCCATTTGGAAATGAGATATTGGAGCTCCATCATGGAAAGAACCCAGACCTGGAACTTTGAAATGAACGCTGATCATGAACTCTAGATCACTTTTGAAAGGTCGTTAAACATTGTACATGTATAAATCGATTTTGACAGTAGTTTGGATAATTTCTTTTAACAGTTTCAAAATGATGTCCATTTTAAATGTTTAAAAATGCACAATTTTTTTGTCTTAAGTTTAAAAAAATCTGTTTTTGCAATTATAGCCATTATTACAGGCTGTATAAAGTAGCAGTTTGAGTGTTCGAAATCCGTTCAAATTTACAATTGAATTTGTTGGCGGACAGGATTCACTTCGTATTTTCAGTGTAATTTAAAAGTTTAAAATGATAATGTATGCAGGTCTTAATGCTGATTATGGTAGTGAAATTAGAATTTCAAAACTATGGTTAGATAACAAAATATTTTTTGAAATTTGCTTCCATTACGTCTGGAAAACAGCTTTATGTCGCGATTTTTATGTAATGTTTGCTACCACATTTCAACGATTCTCTATTAGAAAATGCAACTTTAGAACGACCCTCCGTAGGGATGCATACTTGTTACTTTTTGAAAATTTGCCTCAATTACGTCAGTGAGACAGCTAGGAAAATTGAATATTGGAGATAACTGCAGTCAGCGTTTCAAGATGTACAGATTATATGAATTCGTCTTAAAAAGTTTAAAAGAAAAACAAAAATAAACTTTTCGATTAATTGGAACTGTAAATATTTTGATAATCTTTATATTTTTATCTTTTTGGATGTGTGAAAAATAGATTCTTAGCGAATGAGACAAATTCTTATCAAAGTGTGACGCAGTTAGAGATTAGCCATATGAGTCATAGGCCTACTTGTTAACTTGATTAGTGCCTGTTAAATATTTGACGTTTGAATATTTGCTTTAACAGGTAAATATATATTTTTAATTAGTTTGATAAATTGTGTCATCCTAATTATTTTGATTCCGTTCGGAAAGCTGATGGCGCAATGTGTTGTTTTGTAAAAAACTTCCGCGAATTGTTGTCCATCATCATCAGTTTTGTTTATAACATGAATTTCAGTTTAGATACAAATGCGGCAGATCAAACACCGGACAGATTTTCATCGTTAATATTTACGTTTTAATCATTTTTTTAAATTTCGAAATAAATTGACTAACATTTTTGAGTGTAGTCAGCGAACTGTTAAGCCAGTATCAAATAGTTTTTACAAAAATATGTTACTTTTATGACTTATATTTGTGTAGAATCACTAGTTATAAGTAAAGAGGTCTATGTAATACGGAAAGCACAGTTTTGACAAAACAATTTACAAAGTTTTTCACATTTGTGCATCTTTTAACGGTATTTCTTTACAACTTTGGACCTGAAAGATATAAATAAAACAATGATTTCCTTTAAACAAAATGAGAATTATAAAATTAGTGTTTATTATTAAATATAATGCTGCACAAAATGCTTTCATAGGACCTTTTTACTATGACTGAAACTTTCTTGGCAATTTTTATTCTAATGTAACCACTTCTGTTTACACTATTGATTGTATATATATAAAGAGAGAGAGAGAGAGAGAGAGAGAGAGAGAGAGAGAGAGAGAGAGAGAGAGAGAGAGAGCGTAGTAAATAATAATTAGAAATAAAGTAAAAATAAAATGGTTTTTAGTAAAAAAAATTACAAAATTACACTAAAAGTATTAAATCACAACAGAAAGAAAATTATATGTACTGTCAAAATCTAAATAGCTTTTTTAACAGAACAAATTGTCAGTATTCAAAAACCAGTATATTCTTCAGAATAATACTTTTATCACACAATATTAACAGCCGCAGTAACAGTAATATTGCATTAGTAAAATAACCTCAAAATATCATAGGTTTACTACTATCAGCCACTGCCTATATGATTTTTGTAGTCATGTAACAGCTGATTAAGACTCCTACCATAGACATAAAACTTTATATATTGCAACAAAGTCTCATTGATCCTTATTACTCAGACCTCAATTGTTATCAGTGCGTATTTTACTTCATCACTAGTACACAAAATATAAAGAAAATATAATGCTCGTATAAAATCGCTTTTGTGGTTTTGGTGGATTTATCCGTTTTCAAGTCCCTTGGGTTAAAACATTTGTTTTTCCGTGTCTGTTCTGTCTGTACACATTTTTTTCTTTTCAGAAACTATTTACACATCTGTGTACTTTATTAAGTTTTTTACCTCTAAAATGACTCTTTGTTATTGAAATAAATACTTCTTATGGCGGGGTATGATGTATGTTTTGCACGGGAAAAAATTCAGTTTGCCTTCACGCATCACGCTCTTTTATATATATATATATATATATATATATATATATATATATATATATATATATATATATATATATATATATATATATATATATATATATATATATATATATATATATATATATATATATATATGCCTATATATAGCCTACTACTTCTTATGGTTGCCGTCACGCATCACGCTCTTAGCATCACGAGTAGCAAACATCTATGTCTTGGCAAAAAACCATAAAATCATATAATATTGTATTTAGAAATATATTAAACTGAAATGAACGTACTCATGATTTTGAAAATCGACTATAAATTTTATTTTGTGGTGTAAAATATATAGCCGTAACCCGTGATAAGAAGTAGTCATACGACTGCCCCTTTTTTATATAGTTTTATTAATTGTTATTTAATTTTTAAATATTTGCAATTTTAATTTTGTTTTACTCCAAAAGATCTATTTCTTTTATTCTATTTTCAATAATTTTATCATTAATAAATTATTATTTTCTTTTACTTTTTCTATTTTCGGGTGATAATAATCTTGTAGGGTTTTTCGTAAAAATACAAGTTTATTAAAATTTGTTACGTAACATAGGCAATAAATATTTGCCGAAAAATGTTTTAACTACTCGAAACAAAATTGTCAATCCAGTTTTGGTAAAACATAAAATCTGATTTTCTCAAAAGCGGCTTTAAATATATTGATAAAATTTGGGTTAAATGTAGGTTAGTCCATAAGTACCGAAATTAAACTTATGGGTTGCTATGTCTCCCCCAAATAGGGTTTAGAACTATCAAAAATCGGAAAATCCGCCTGATTCTCATAAACGGTTCTTCGGGTTTTCACATATAACGGCTTATACCCGCTTAAATTTTGGTACTGAATTTCACTAAGATTATAGCTGAAAAGGATAAAATTCAGAAAGAAAATAAACTATGAAATAAAACTTGAAGCACCCATTATGGTAAAATCCAGACCCGACAAAAAAATGAACCCAGTTCATGAACTCTGTGTAACACGTTTTGAGGCGCAGTTGAACTAACCTTTTTATCTAACTTTGAGTATAAATATTTGATATGTTGTAATATTTGACAAATATTTTCAATATTTGTAGGTAATCACCTCAAAATATTGTGTTTTCCTACTGACTGGTTCTTTTCACTGTATATTTAAAATTGATGACTTACAATTAAGTCATCAACTTTTGAAGTTCTAAAGGCAATTATATTACATCTTGTTCTGTAAAAAAAAGAATACTCATTATTTTAAAATACGTATGAAGTTGTTAGAAGAAAAGTATAAGTCTAAGTTATAAGTATGTGCAATTTAAAGTTATCTAATATTTTAGATTCGGTCTTGCCAAGTGACTTTAAGACTATATTTTACGTGTTATAAAATTGGCTACACATGTCTATTATAGAATTTAGAAGAATTAGAAGAATAGTGTATTCTTTAGACTGACTACTACATTGTTTCTTGTGCTGACGCTTGAGACTTTGTTGGTCGTCTATATCAGAAATATTTTCACTTATATAACTGCAGTCATTTAACTGTACAACGTACACTTCTCTTGCTGCATACTGACTTTTGCGTTCTGTAGTTAAGTAATTAATTGTTAATTGAGAAAACTGCTAACATTATTTGTGTTACTTACAGAACATAGCCTAAACTGAAAATGTTCCTAGTTAATGACCTATTTGATTAAAGAAATATGGTAAATGTAATATGTTTTCTTTGATACAACTTTGAACAATTTGTATATAATTGAATAATTTGAACAAGTATATTATTAAAGTTTCATCAAATATTTAACAAATATTTGACAAATACCGTTATTAAATGTTTGAAAATTCGCTTCCATCACGTCAGCAAGCCAGCTACTCGCCGCTGTTATTCCTATCTATAGTATGGATCTGTATCATTACCTTGGATGTACCTTATTGCTAAAGTTAGGGTAATCTGGTTTCACCCTGACACATTCTGGGGCCGCAGCTTAGTATAGACCTAATTTCGAGCATAATGTTCTCTTCGCAGGGACACAACTAGGCCGGAACTTGTCGGCCCGGATGTTCATGTAGCGGAAGTACAGTTCCGGAACTAATTAATCCCAATACATTACTGTATGTTGTATAGGCCTAGGCCAACCTCTGGTGTTGCGCTAATTGTCATTAGAAATTAATGGCATTGCGTTAAAATTTCAATCGGAACGTTTTATTTGGTTACGCAAAGTATAGACAAAGTAATAATAATAATAATGAAAAAAAAATAAATTTTAAGATTTACATGGATATATACGTTTCCAGATTCTTTGAAGCAAAAAACCGTAATTTTTACTCGGTTGTCCGAATGTGTGTTGTATGTGTGTGTGGGGGGCGAATATCTCTGGAGATTGAACTAAGTGATTGATTTTAATGAAATTTTATATACGCGTAGGTTTTTCCACATATTGCATAACTATTTTATAATTAAAAAAGTAATTTTTGAAATTGTTCTTCGTAAAAAACTGTTATAATCGGATTTTCCCAAATAGTATTAACGATTTGGTAAGTATTTATAAAATGCAGTCTATAAGTAGGCCCTACCTAACTAAAATGCAAGGACCATGTTTTCCCAAAAAAATCAGTTCAGGAGCTGTAAAAAAACTGAAAAATCAGCTTCATTTCTCAAAATTGGTTAATCATTTGGATATTTTTTTGATTTGTAGTTTAGCCTTAGTGTCATATTTAAAATAAAATACATTTACATTTCAAAAATAAATGAAGAAAAATTTATTAAATTTTTCTATTCTAACTGATGAAAAATGTTTTATTTAAAGATTTATTTGAAGTAGTAGACCTTACGGCGTAGCCTATGAAAAAGTATTAAACATCTGAGATAATGAATTGCAATGGGTTTTTGTTTATGTATAAATTATAATAGTTTTTGAAAACAACGATAGATAACGTCCGGTACAATTTTCGGCAGATATAGGTTAAAAATTACCGATCGCTCTGTGTGATAGTGAATATTTGAGACAGTCAATTACAATAATTCTTTCTTTCTTTGTAAATTAGATAAATTAGACTAGTTTTTAAAAAAAGACGCTAGATACCGTCAGATTACGTCAAACATTTTTGTTTTCCGTGTGTCATAACTGTAAACGTGCGCGCGCGCGCACACATACATACACACACACACGCAAGCACACGCACACTTTGCTTCCTAATGAAAAGCGACAGAAAAGATCTTTGTTTTTAGCTCCGGAACGTTTTGGCAGTGAATTTCAGAAGTTACGAAATGATACAAGGTGTTACAAAAAACCGTTCCAGAATTCTAGGCTCTTCCGCTTCAAAACTAAAGAAAATGTTTAAATAAAAATAATTCTGAAAATGCTTAGTTCTCTATGTTTCAGTCATTTAAAGTTTTTAACAATCTTTTAACGGTAAATAATAAGTCTTGTACTGATAATCAGAGACTGAGAATAAACAACTGGTTTTCCTAAATCCTAAAAAAAAAAATTTTTTTAACGACGAAAATCTCAAATTTGTTTTTTTGATAAAATATAATTTTTAAACGAAAAAATGCTTGAAGAATAACCGAGTTTTTTTGATCTCTTGTTCTTTAAACTACAGAAAATAATTCTTAGCCGTTATATAAAAACAAATGCCTTACAATATTAACAATTTTTGAGATTTTATTTGTTTAAAAATTTAGTAATGAGTAAAGAAAACGAGGTTGATTATTTTTCTGGTTTTTAGTTCTTTATAACACTAATTAACACGAAAGTTTAACTCCATATTATTTATTGTTCAAATGATTTTTCCCTTTACGTTAACGCTGATCCCTCGTCTTCATTAGTCTAGTCCTCAATAATGAGTCTAGTAATAAATGTGAGGCATGAACTCCTTGATTTTCGGAACGTGTTTTTGAAACACCCTGTATAGTATTGTAGGTTGATGCATTTGTGTGCTTGTTTGTAGACATGAAGCTTGGTTCACACATTGCACACTGGGACATCTTAGCTGCTTGCTCTCCTCTCTCAGTCATGTTTATTTATGTTCCGTTATGACGTCATGATTCAGTCATCAGGGTCTTCAGCGGCGTTTTGTCATCAGGGACGATTTGTTATTTCCCGGCATTTATTTTTATGAAATTCGTAATTTATGAATGTAATGCCTTAACAATGCAGGTGTAATGCCACTAGCAACTACTGACAGTGATTTTATGCTGACGTTGCATTTCTTAGAACGTTTAACATATCGTCTCATTAGTCATGTAGGTATACTTACTATTAGTTTTTAAAGCAAATTTCCATTGAAAAATGAGTGGTCGTCTTGATGGTAATACATATAGTGTGTTAGCACTTTCACGTTTGCAATTTTGGTCCGATTTGATTAAAATTAGCCGCAATCCGTTTAACAATTTCAAAATGACGACCATTTTAAACTTTAAAGAGTTATTTCATCATCGTACTAAAATCTACATAAATCTACATAAATTAACATTTAAAACTTTCATGTTCAATTTGGAATATGAAAATTAATCTACCTGCGATCGGGGTCCATTTTCGAATATTCGGCCTAATTTTAAACATTAGTAAATAGATTCTATTCAAACTTGATAAAAACTCGATTTTTGTAATAGCTAGTAAAGTTCGTCACTCAACAGAATCTATTCAACAGTTCGAAATAGCGGCCATTTCGAATCTTAAACAAAATTGCAGTTTTTATATTACACTGTTTTGAAAATATTATCGTAATCAGCGTTGAAATTTGCGTAAATTAGCACTTTTAATTTTAAAATTAATTGAACTAAGAAATTGTAGTGAAAGGCTTCCAGGGTTTGTTTTTGTATTTTATATGTAATTTGAAAGTTTAAAATACCATTGTGTGCTTATGTTTGTGATGGTGAAATCAGATTTTCTAAAAAGATTAAGAAAAAAATATAAATTAACTTTCAATCGCGTCAGCGAGACAGGCGCGTGCAGCGATTTACGTTTTCGGATACGTTTTCGGGAGAGTATCGGTGTATCGACTATCTTAAACAAAAGCAGTCAGGTCTTGATAAAAATATAGATGACATTAGTAAATTAAAACGCATCACACTGCTGTCACATTGATGTGCTAGACGCTAACATCACGTAAACAAACGTTTTATTTAGATGCGCGAAATTAAACCTGTCACGGAAATTAAGTTGGTAATAGTTTGTATAAGTTTGTTACCGCTAAATTCGTTTTAAAAGCGGATCAGTTTTAAATCATAACACAAAATGTGTAAAATTTTTTTTCTCATACAACTTTTTTTTGGTTAACCCGACTCACCATCGTAATCAGAGTTAAAATCTGCATAAAATGAAACTTTAAAGTGCTAATTTGTAGTGATTTTGCTGATTAGATGGTAAAATCAGATTGAAAAAGAATCTAAAATGAAGATTAATAATATTAGGTGACCACCATTTTGAAATGGATGAATGGATTTGTCTTTTTTTAGAATTTAATTTTTGACCATTACAGTATGAATATTAGAATGAATGAGAGTGTTTAAATATGTCATTCCTAACAACTTCTCGAAATGCGTTCTAGTGGTCAGGATCGGCGCTCATTTCATGGTCTGAGGTCCCGGGTCTTACCATGATGGCCGCTGCAGCAGTGGAATTAGTTTTCCAATGGAAATTCTTTAATAAATAAGATACAAATATATTTTAAGTTCTAAGTGTGTCATAAATTTGAATATTTTATAATCGATATATAGTACAAATATACTGTATACTTTGTACGTACACTCAAGGGACGTGAAGACGGAAATATTCATAAAAATTTCAAGATTTATTTTCTCACGATCGGTATACAGGTTGTGTTGGCCTCCATTGGGATCTTGGAAAGTACACGATTTACAGGAAACGTCAAACGAGGGAACTTATTTCTTCGTCTGTAAAGAAGTGATGTAGGCATGTTTTAATTTTTAAGTTCTACATCATTTTTCAGTGACCAACTTTCGAATTTGTTATAGGAACCGCTACTTTTTATACTGTTTTCTGGTTAAACATCGTATTTTTTAGACTTTTTTTGTCTTGCGTTTTTTTTCCAATACACATTTTTTTACATGTTCTTGCTATAACACAGTCAAACGTTGGGAGCCATATTGAAATAGGACAGACAAATTAAAAAAAAATAATAAAAATAAACCCTGTTTTATTACAAAAGGTAATGAATAGGAAGTCTCTCTCCCGTTTGTGGTTTGTTTTGTAATCGTGTAGTTTCAAAGAGCCCAATGACGGTGCATTAAAAAAAACACCTGTATTATACTTCGTATATCAATAAAGTGAAGTTGGTCAGTCGGCTACTAATGTACTCCTTTCGTATAAAAGAAAGATCGAAAGTTGAACACGCAACAAAAGGATTTATTCCACCGGTTTATGCAGTGGGCAGAACGTCCAGTTGTCTGAACCAAACATGGCTCGATGTCGGCGACCACAAGGTCGCTTTGTGGGAGAATGTCTTCAGAAGTGTTGCGCGGACTCTGAGAAAGTAAACATCGATAAGCCATTGATGCTACTCAACTCTTCGTGTTTATTCATGAGGTGGTGGCTTTCGTTTTTCATCACAATATATCTCTTGAAAGACATTGCTATATCGTCTCGGGATTACTTCATAGTACATGCAACAATATTTCCGATGCAGTAAACATTTTTTTCGTAAGTGAAAAAACGTTAAAAAGTCTTCGCATTGGGGAATGTGGTATTAGTTCCCGCGGGGAATGTGGAATTGGTTTCTATTGGGTATAGGGGATGGATTCGTTCCCATGGGATTTGGTTTGTATGTTTGTTTCTTACACAGTTTTGGCCAAACTGACTGATTGACTGATTGTTTTGAAATTTGGTATGAGATACCTTGTGTAAAGGCCGAACGACGTATGTGTAAGATTTTCCAATCCACTTCCTTTTCAAGATGGCGGCCTCTGATTTACAATAACGTATTAGCAAACGCATTGACAGATATTTTTTTTGAAATTTATACGACGGTATCTTGTATAAAACCCAAATGACGTATGTATAAGATTTTTTCCCATTTACTTCCCTTTTCAAGATGTCAGCCTCTGGTTTAACAATGACGGGCGTAGTTGGTGACTGTTTCCTGTAATACTGGCTGAATGGCTCTTCCTATCACAATTTTTGTCTCTCCGTGGAGAAAGAGCATAAACTATCTAATAAAGGTGGTCCAGTAACACTTTTTCCTAAACATGACTGTTACCGATTAAATGGACGGAGAAGGTTACGAGCGCGTCAGAACGCTGTCCAAGCAATTGGTCTACTGTTCCGTCAGCTACTAATACAAATATTGTGTGGGCACTTACGGTGAGGGTGGGAATGTCTCGTCACACCCTGCACTGCACGGGTTTGGCGGACATGTACGTCTGCCCACTTGTTGCTCCCACCTGCTGAAGTGCCTTGAACCGAGTAACCTATGTGACCGCGGCGGCACATTTCTACAACTCCACATTGAATGGCTGCTTTACTGGAAAATAAGCGATTGATTTCTTTAATTAGAAATTTACAGTTTTTTAGAAATGTGTTTTATTTAAATGAACTGAAAGGAGATTTAGTAAAAGTGTAAGTGATTACTTTCTCACTGTTCGAAATATTAAGGAAGTATGACTGTAGTGAAAAATTTAATCTTGAAATTTTAATGTGTTCCTACCAGTTTTCGGGCCTCATGACTCAGAAAGAATGGTTTCTGTCCTTATGGGCGTCTGTGCTACGCATATAGTTTTGGCAGGTTTCGTTGGAATTTGAATTGTTAAGGTTGTATATGGGCATATATAACAAGTATTGGAATCGTTTTTTCATCAATTTTTCCAAGCCATTTTTAATAAAAACTTAAAAATTGACTCTTTTCACTCAAATGTAGCTAGCTCATAAGTACCAAAACAACACGTATCGATAGGTCGCTATACCCTAAAAAATTGGGTTCGGAAGCTATCGAAAAAACGAAATGTATGAAATTCGGTTTATAAGAGTTTGCTACAACTTTTGATATATATGAATATAAATATTTCAAGTAAATCTGGAGGCAAGTCGATTTTGAGAAAATATACAATTTCCGGTTTTTTTGTATTTTACGAACAAGATTTTTTGGAAAATGATTTTCAGAAAGCTTTTTTATTACTGGTTTTCTTCTCTCGCCGTTAACGAAGAGGCAATGTTCCCCTTGCGAAATACCACATACATTAAGGATGGTGTCACACGGATCTGGTTAACTCATTAAGGGGAAGACTGATTACAGAGGAGGGGGTCATGAATTGTAGAGTGTAGTGGTGCCGAGGGAAATTTGTTTCGGTTTTAGTGACGTTACCCGCTTCGCGGTGGCGTTTATTGCTGATTAAACCAAGAAAATGGTGCAAAAATATTGCAGAAACTTCCTCACTTAGCCTACTGTTCAGTTCTTAAAAAAACTTAATAAAGCCTTAAACGCCCAAACGAAACGTGATGTGTTTAGTTTTGCTCATAAACTGTATTTTTAAAATTTTAAATTTTGTTCACTTTTTTAATTTAAAAATTTTCAAAATAAAAAACAAAAATTAAGCCATTTCTGATTTTGAGATAGGAATTTTCAGAATTTTTTTATTTGCTCCCGAGTCGTATTTTTGAACTTCCGATGCTTTGCACCATTTATTTTATATTACAGTCTTTTTAAAGTTTAAATTTTCGTATTTTTCTATTATACTTTTCATTGCTTAGACTTTTTTTTTTGAAGACTTATTCTAGCTGCATTTGTAACTATTGCAGCTAATCTGATTTATTGTTAGAATTTATAGTAGTTTACTAATCTTCGACGTTTAATTTCTGTTGACCAATAATTTGTTTTCTGTTCCAGGTGAGTGTCAGGTTTTGTAGATACAACTGTAGCCGACCCCAGAGAGTTTTAAACGGTACAAAAGTTTGAAAACAGTTTTTAATACTTAATCTAGAAGTAGACCTACTTTCTAAAAAGATAATGACGTTACTTAAGTATTTAAATAGATTTGTATCCTAGTGTTCCTGACCTACATTTTATCATGCATGTAACGAAGAGAAACACGTTAATGTTGTGGTGTTTTAATTACATTTTGTAACAATTATACATGCGCGAACATTTAGTTTGTTTTGTTTCGAAATACATTTTGAGAATATCCGAGGGACAAACTTGACGGTCCGAAGAAATAATAAAATAGAGACTACCTATTCAATATTGGATTTCTTATTCTAGGTTAGGCGGGAGTTAAGTCTCGACGGTTGGGTTTTAACTTTGTCTACAAGGGCCAATAAAGTAAAGACAATGAAAATTAAATGTTAACCTATATTCTTTTTCAACATTTTATCTCCCACCCCCGAAAATAGGTCAACGCTAATTTGTACTAGGAAGTTTTGTAAAACAGTTTTGAACAGTGTGGTCTTATTTTACGTTCCCAACCACAAGAGGTTTGAAAATACGGTCGATGACAAAATCGAGTTTGAGAATTTCATTATTATATATGTTTTTAAATCTTACGGGCCAAACGAATGGTTTATCATCTGCATTAGCCCAAGTGTGCACAATAGTCGGACGTTAAACACAAAAAAAAAAAAAAAAAAATATGGTGTTTTATGTAACATGTCTGTCGATATTTATCAAAATCGGTCTACCGATTTCGTTAAATTTATGTTCAGTAATGTAATCCTTAAGTATCGAAACGAAATGTATAGGTCGCAGAATCATTAGAAAACTCCGATTCGGAATGGGATCTGTGGAATAAAAATTGGAAAATGGCCAATCATATTTTCCTCTTCATCTGAAATCACTGAAAAATTTGAAACAGAAGAATACGTGATTATTTGTAAATAATCAGTAAAAACACTAAACATAAATCCTAAATGCAAAAGGAATTCCTTTGTTTTGTTTTTCGTTTCACTCTTGAATAGTGTTGTGGGTCTGAAATATTCCCAGTGAAAAGGAACTTATGAAATGGGAATATTTCTGGGTATTTTACCAAAAGGTACGGAAAGTTTCAAAAAAGTGAGAATTTATAGAAAAAACTACAGTGAGCTAGGAATATTGCTAGGTTTAAGTATTTTGTCAGTAGTGATTCTAAATTTCACTAGCACACTAGAAAATAAATATAATTATTGTAGTTTAAATGTTTTATTAGAAGCCAAATTAAAATTTTTGATTTATAAGTTGCTAAGTTGTCGAGTAAGACACAATTTATACAATGAATTATGTAGTCTCTAGTTTTCCTTAGTGAAAAATATTTACTAACTTTTAAAGCACTTTCTTATGTAATTATTCAAATATTTATTAATTGTAATTTAAGTTGTGAGTTAAGCATAGTCCATCAAAGTTTAAAGCATAGAAGCTACTGCCCAAAAACAAAAAACAATTTAAGCAACAAAATCAAACAGTATTGTTAAGTTAAATATAAGATGAGAAATTACAAGTTCGTTTGATGTATTTTTACGATGATGTTAGCATAAAACTGTAAACAGTATAATTAGTTTTGTTTGGTATAACTATTTCTTTTTTTACTTGATATTTTAGAAGACCTCAGATTTTATCTCTTGGTATAAAATAAGATGTTATGGTAACTCTAATTATCATCTCATTACGCACTTATCGGTTACAAATACAGTACATTATTAAATCATCAAGAATTTACAGTAGACCGAGTTTGACTTTCTTTAATTTGATTCTAGGCTTGATAAAAGCAATTTTAACAATTAAAAAAAGTATATTGCTATTTTTAAAAAAGATTGTTTATAATTAATAGTATGAGATACATTTTGTCGGCCTAAATGCCAAAATAAACTTAAATTTTTGGGAATTTATGGGTGTTGTGAATATTTCCGGTAATGTTTTGTAGGGAATTTTCCCTCAAGTTTTAAATTCCCGGGAATTTTGCATACTACTCTCGACTTAAATTTCTGTCGTTTCAAATTTACTACACTGACTTGTTTTATGTATCTTCATAATGTGGCTAAAATGTTTGTAAAAACTGCTTAACTAGTTTACAGAAAATAGACCGATTTTCCAATTTCTTTCGATAGTTGCCAACCCGGATTTTTGGAAAATACGTTTTGTTTTATTACTTAAGGACTACATTTGAGCAAAGTTTGATGAAAATCGTTACATTTTGAGACAATGTTTTTAATTTTTTTTACAAAAATTGTAGAAAATAATCGTGGTAGTAACTGCTGTCTCGCTAACGAGATGGAAGCGATATCCAAATGTAATTTTCTTTACTTTTTTTAAAATTTTGATTTTAACATCTTAATCAGCATTAAGATCTTAATATACACTGCTATTTTAAATTTTTAATTACACTGAAAGTACGAACACGGACTTTGACCGCAATCAGGTTATTGATATAAAAAACTCAATATGCTAGAGTATTCAGTGTTAAACGATGATTGTGATGGTGAAATCAGAGTTTAAACAAAGTTGATTACAGAAAGTTACGATTTTTTTTAAAGATTTGAAGTAGCCTCCGTTTTGACCTGTTGGAAGAATTTTGCCGGTTAACGAACTTGTTCAAGCTATTACCATAATCGGTTTTTGTGCCACGTTTTAATCAAATCGAATGAAGGTTAAAGAAATTCGAACGTAAGCATGCTAACGGATATATGTATACACAAATAGTTAAAATTTGTATGAGCGTTAAGACCCTTTAAAAAATGATTTAAACGTCAGAATCGTGACCCATTTCAAGGCCCCGAGTCTAGGTCTTATGATGGTAGCTTGTTTTTGTAATGGATATTTGTTAATAACATGCTCATTGTTTTAAACCGGTTCTCATGTAAGTGTACGAAAATACAAACGTAAAGATTTTTAATTCACTCTGGGTTTTTGCTTACAATCACATCAAATAGAGACGCGAGACGCGATACAGCTGCGCGTCGTATTTATGTTGATTTTTCTTTATTAACAGTAATATTATTATTCGGCGGAACAGAAAAAAAAACTGTGAATTCGAATGCAATTAGGTTAAGCGCTTAGGTGTATGGTGGGCGGGACGGGTCGTAACGGCAGATATTGATCCTGTCTTGGAGCCTGTGTGCAGATCTCGTCAGTTTGCAATTCGGTCGCGCGCTTCACACACATGCATCGCCGTCAAAATAGTATTAACGGGGCACCCTTTAGTGTATGTGTGCTTGTGACCGTTAGGTGTAAGAGTTTAATGTGGGCATAGTTTTTGGTAAGGTTGCGTATTACTTAGCGTTGCTTCTTTCATTTTCCAGTCTTTAATGTAACAAAATTATCATTTACCAACATTTAAAAGACGCATTTCGTTTAGTAGAATGTAATTTCGTACAAATATACTTACAGTGTGAAACACACATTTTTAAAATTATAAAAACCAACCTAGTTTCCGAATTGATTGTTTTTCTAAGTACTCTTAATTGTCAGTGTAACTGCTTCTGTATTTAGGTTTTGGGAAACTAGCTTATCACTTTTGATTCTCAGACTTATTGGAAGGTTTCTATATTTTTTAATTTTAATTTTTTGTTGTAAAATTAAGAGTATAAGAATATAAGACATTTGTTGTAATTTAATTCAATTAGTAAAACATATTTAGGGTTAGAAAAATAAATTTGAAATATTTTGTGTTTTACCAAAACAAAGAACAAAAAGATAATTTATATTCAGTTATTTCCATTTGTTTGTCATATGATAAGAGTTAGATGAAATTATTTAACCCACTTTTGCTTCTTAAAACTAATTCACTTTTTCATAACTAATCACAAATAAATACTGCTAAAACATTACTCCAAATTTTAACATTTAATTGTTTCCCTAAGAAACTAGTTTTTTTTAATTACAGACAAAAACCTGCCTAATGTGTCAAAACGTTCAGATTTTGGAACCATTTACAAGTCGTTTCAGTTATACAAAAATCATAACTTAGTGAGTTTATCATATTTGAAAAAAATACATTTGTGGTTTTAGAGTAAATTGAAAACAAAATAATTTGAAACGCAACTGTCTCGATGATGTAATGGAACTAATTTCCAAAAGTAACTTAACCTTTTTATGAAATTCTGATTTCACCAACATTTAAAAAGCCATATAGTAACATTTTAAATTCTTAAATTATATTGAAAATTTATTATATAAAAAATTATATTATAATTCTTAAATTATAATATAATTATTCTTAAATTATATTAACCTCCATTTTGAAACTTGAACGAATTTTGCTTTTTAATGAACTTATCCAAGCCTTTTTTTTGACCAAAACCGATTTTTGTGCCAATTTCGAATACAATCGGACACACACACATATACAGTATATATATATATATATATATATATATATATATATATATATATATAGAAATTTTAACGACCCCTTAAAAAGTGACTTAGTGGTCAGGATCGATGCTAATTTGTAGCTGCTTTCCATAAGTGGTCTTCAGTAGCTAATATTTCAGTTGAAATTTGCTAATAAACCCGATAGCAATTAAGTATTTCATATTGTCATATATTTGGTCATTTAAAAAGAATTTTTTGTTTTTATATTTTCTACAATGATTTTGTTTGTGTATGTTCATATAGGCTATGGTCAAAAACCGACATTTAATTTTTCAGTTTATCTGCCCGTAGCTATTGAAACGCATATCTTTAAAGGATTTTGCAACCCTTACATTTTACTCGAGTGTTATGGAATATATATATAATTGAGCAAAATTTGATCAATTGTTAGAGCCGATTTTGAGAAAATCCGATTGTTAACATTTTTTGCCAAATTTTTATTATTTTTTTTATTTGTCCCAAAACGTAGCCAGACCAGATCAACAAGTGAAAATTGATCAAAATTTGTCGATAAGTTTGCCGGTTTTGTTTCCGGCAATGTGCACAGACACAAAGGCAGGCATTTAGAAGTAAAAACTACTTTATTGTCTGAAACTTCCGCGAGCCGGAAAACTGTTGGACCCATCATTGTCTGAAGATCGATTTTTTATGATAATGGAATTTTCTTTATACTTCCTGCAATGAGAAAGTAAAATCTGTAAATGTGTCTTGACTGTAGGCGTGTTAAAACATTGGCTAATGGTTAATGCAAATTTTAATAATTTTATTTATTAAAATTTATGAATTTCGTTTTGTAACTTCTGAAATTTTTGGATTTTCTTTAATTGTTAAAACCAGCTTAAATATTAGTTGAATAGCACTAAAAATTACGAAATACTGAAACAAAACAACCTGTTAATAAAATTCGTCTACTTATCTATTTGAGATAATATGTGATTATTGTAGATACTCGTCATTGCAATTAAATTTGTTATTTTACAATTACAAGTAAGTACACTAAATTTTTTGTTTCCTTTAAAGCTTTGCATACTATTGTGATATAGACTACAAAGAAAATAATACAATATAGGTAGCAGTGGCTGGACTCGAACTGGAGCATAAAACTACCGCGCGTATCCCTTGTTCCAATTTGTTACATTTAATTCAAAGACAACATATATGTATACATAACTGACCGAGATGTCTGTTTCAACTCGAATAAACATTTGGTTTGTGTATTTATTTGTTTGTTTGCCGTAGTTTTGGCAAATGCGTTGACGGATTTTTTAGAAATTTGACTTACATTTAGCTTGTGTAAAGCTCGAACGACGAATGTGTAAGATTTTTTCCATTCTCTTCCGTCTCAAGATGGCGGCCTCTAAGGGGTTAAATTTTCTAAAATTAAAATGAATAAATAAATGAAATTAAAAATATTTAATCGCCCCCCCATATACCACCCCCACCTGCCGAATTCAGTTGACCCCCTTCAAGTTCAATAAATTCAAAGGATCAACCTGGACCTTGGCTTAGACACAAAGAAATCGAGAATTCATTATTGATATTCCCTTACGACGAGTGTAGTTGCTGGCTGTTTCCTGTAATATTTGCAGAGTTGCTGGGCAGCAGAAGTATCCAAGCTATTACCAGAATCAGTTTTTATGCCAAATTTAAATCACAAATTAGATGTCAAAATTAGGAACAATAAAGTGGTACACCCACCCAGTGTGTGTGTGCGCGCGCGCGCGTATCGCTGACCGAATTGACCGATTTCAATCAAATTATGCACCTTTTTGCATACATACCGTTTCCCCAAAATATCGAGACCATTAAAAAATATGTCTGTTTTTTGTCAAAACACTAATAAAATAAAAAAAAAAAATGGATTTTAAGAATAAGTTTTAGTGATTTTGATCTAACAGGAACCTAATACAAAAAAAAAAAAACTTAAATGATTGAAACAAAAATTAAATTGCGGGAGCTATCGAAAACCCCAGAATATATCAAAATTCGAAAGGTAATGGAAAAAAATAAACTTTGACAGCTGTTTTTTTATTTGTTCTCTAACTCTAAATTTATTAATTTTTTATTAATCTATACTGACATGAGAAAATAAATCTTCATATATGGCCAAAATTTGAGCGAATTTGATGTACGGTTTTGAGAAATTCGTTTGGTATTTCTGTTTTTTATCGGTGGCTTGTCAACCGGATTTTTGAAGAACACAAAAATTTTAATTGGTTGTTTTACTTAAACCTTTTCCAAATAATTGGTTGATCGTAAGAAAAATCATGTGTGTATATATATATATATATATATATATATATATATATATATATATATATTAATTTATTTAATGTCTGAGAAAAAAATTGTTTGCTACAGTAAAGCAAATTGTCAGATTCACTTCATACTGAAATTAAAACAAGATAAATCTATCTGTTTATATATGTGGACTGGATCTGAAGTGTATGTTTTTGAAATGGGCTTGTCGCGGAATGAGAGTGCACGGACTTTAACGTTTAACGAGCACGAGAGTAGTGTGCGAGTGTAGGATGGAAAATGCCTGCTTTGGTACAGTTAGCGTGCGGGGTGTTAGGGACGGTTAGTTCCGAGTACAGAGCACCCGAGGCGCACGTCCCGCAGAGGATGGTACTGCAGAAGCTCGTGCCTCAGCGCTGGCAAAAAGGAAAACCCAAGAAACGGTAAGAAAAGTGTTTAATACAACGTAAAGACACGGTGTTGTGATATTAGTTTAGTGTAAAAGAATCCACAACCCAAGAAGCGATAACCACTACTCGCGGCTGTTTCGCTGACGTGATAGAAGCGAATTTATAAAAAAGTAACAATATCACGATACATTTTTTGCCTTACTTTTTTTTGAAAATCATGTTTCACCATCATAATAAACGTTAAATTTTGCTAAAAATTCAGGGTTAGCACTCAAAATTTTAAAAATACGAAAATGCAACCTGACCGGTGTACATTTTTATAGTTTCAACAGAATTTTAAAATTATAAAAATAATTTATGCACAGTTTATAGCTGATTTCGATGGAGAAATAACCTTTTCAAATAATCAAATATAATGAATGTTAGAAATTTGCTTCCATCACTTCAGAAAGACAGCTGAATCTGCGTGATGCGATTATTATATATTTTCTTAACAAAAGTTTCAAAGGGTAGCTATTAAAAAGCACTGTGTATTTATATGAACGTACATTGACCTTATGTTTTCCCACTCCATTACAATGATATCATCTCTTCGACATTGATTTGCTGTCAGCTGTGGTTAAGCTTTAACAAATCTTTCTCCGAAGTGGGCATATTTGTCAAGCACAAAGAACACTTCCAAATTGACAGTTTTTCCACCTTTTAGTAACAATCAGGAAATGCGAGTCACTA
Organism: Callitettix versicolor; assembly: GCA_022606455.1. Taxonomy (NCBI): domain Eukaryota; kingdom Metazoa; phylum Arthropoda; class Insecta; order Hemiptera; family Cercopidae; genus Callitettix; species Callitettix versicolor. The sequence continues at coordinate 45,757,984 of CM040183.1, forward strand.
TGGCTTACTGATATGAGCAGTCTTTCACCAACTTATGCATTAGTGCCGCTCACTTACTTTCTCGTAGACTGTTATTAATACGTGTTATAAAATTGACCGAGCACACTTTATTGCACGAATGTCTGTTTCTGTCGTTAACGTTCTTCCGTAAGTCGGAAATTATGAGATTTTGCAGTTTTGTTTAATTTCGGAGCCCTAATGTACGAATATAATTGAACCGTTCGGCATTTGGTTTGTGTGTAGTTTTGGACAAACGCATTGACCGATTGTTTTGAAATTTGTTACGAAAGTACGTTGCATAAAGCCCGAACAGCGTATGTAAGATTTTTCCCTCCATTCTCTTTCGTTTCAAGATGGCGCCTTCTGGTGTAACAATGACGAGTGTAGTTGCTGGCTGTTTCCTGTAATACTGGCTGAACGGCATGAGCTATCATAATTTTCACCGCTTGATGGAGAAAGAGCATACAATTTCCAACAAAGTTGGTCCAGTAACATTTCTTCTAAATATTACGGTTACCAGTTAATTTAGCGGGAAACATTACGAGCGCTTCAGACCGTTGTGGAGCGGTGGCCAAGCGAGGTCTAGTGTTCTTTGCACTATTACCTGCAGCTGGCTAGACATTGGATGAGCTAATGATCCCTCGTACCTTACCAGAAATCATTTTGAAACTATGTGAACATAAAAAGAGCAATAACTAGTCAGAAATAAATCACATCTAGGCTACTGTTTCGGGAGTACACCGGAAAACTTGTACTGTCTGGTTTGTTTTGTTTTCGGAAACCGAGTTGAGTTTTGAATCCTTCATGTGTGATCCTTTGAGCAAAACACTTTCTAATAATCCAAAAAAGTTGTTGTTTTTGAAACAATCTAAGATACACGATTGACTTAAAAATGTCAAACCGACTTTGACAAATCGTGTATCTTAGATTGTTTCTATTGCAGAATTTTATGCTTTAATTTCCTTACTACACGAAGTATTATGATGAAGAAACTACAATGATCGTGAGAAATCGGTATTGAGAAGTCAGTCTGTTTTAAGATTCAAAAAAAGGTTTTTTCTGTGCACACTGCTAGAGACTAAACTAGGCTTGAATGTAGATTTTTTATAAAAATTGGCGTACATATTGGTTTGCTTATAACGCAGACCCCATTTTATATCCCCCCCGAAAAAGAGTTATTTAGATCTCGTTTTAGTACAGAAACAGAACATTTTGGATGTTTCAAAATATTCGAACGATTTTTATTAAATTTTTCTGTAATGTTCTTTATATTCCAGACAATCCGGTTTATCGTATCATTTAAACCAGATTTGACTTTCTGACACACGATACCTTACCGTTATATAAAGCAGTACGTAAACCTAACAAGAGATGAGGAGGGGAAGGGTTGTTACTTGGCTAATCACCAGAGAAGCCCGACAAACCTTTGTTGACGTGCAAGAGACAAGTCGCAGTCCCATTCCAATTAAATCAAAACGTAACAGTGTTCGCACGCAGGTATTTTCATAACGTGTTTATATCTTAATTACGTCATAATCAGGTAACCAGGTGTACTTTATGAAATAAAGTACATTAAAAAAAAATGATAAACGTTTACTAATAATTGGTGTAAAACACATATGTTTATTAGAGCGTTATAATATATTCGCATAAACAACCACTCAAAACGTGTTCTAGAGGACAGGATCAGTGCACACGTCAGTGTTTGTGGTTTAAGTCTTAATGTATTGGTCAATAGAATTTACTATTCCTGGTAAAGTTATTATTTTGAAACAATAATTTAATTTAAAAGAAATACGAGTTTTGCACCGCTGAGAACAAAGCGACTGCAGACTACGCTGGGAAGTTCTGTAGCTATTGTTTTATAGTCACTGGTACCGAGGCGTTACGAACGTTGCCTGAATACCTGATGTGTAAGCTGGCCATGCTTACTGCATATATAATGTTTATCTCGAATATTTACTTTTATTTGTTACCCTTGTTTATGTGTGTTTATGTTATCTGCTATGATTTTTCTTGTTTATTTGTATTTGACGTGTCTATTTTTATCTAACAGTTTCTCTTCGGTAAAAAAATAATTTAATTTTATTAGAGGTCACGGTAGTTCTGTAAGTGTTTTTGTTGTTACTATTTGTTGAGTTCGATGCAGTTTTTTATTATTTACTAATATAATTCGAAATACGATTTATATTTTCTAATATAAATTAGTTTTGAGGCTTCTGATTTTTAAATATTTGTTTCGTTATCTTTCTGCCTTTGCATCCATACACACTACATAGCTGTTGGCATATTTTAGGTAAATATTGGAACTTTTTTTTTATTCGTACCCAAAAAAAATTCCGTTCGGGAGCTACAATTAACCGGAAAGTCGGTCGTATGATTTTTGTTTTGTTATGGAGTAAGGAAACTGAAAAAATCGGTATTAATTAAGTGAGAATGAAACTGAAAAATATGTATTAAGAGAAAAATAAACTAAAAAGAAACATTATGTATTAGGGGAGGAAAAATGTAAAAAAAACTTTCTGTATTAGGAGAAAACAAAACTGAAAAACATTCTGTGTTAGGAGAAAAGGAACTGAAAACAAATTCTGTATTAGAAGGGAATGGACCTGAAAAACACTGCATTCGGATGAAAGAAAACTGAAAAAATCTGCTTAGGAGAGAATGAAACATTCTGTATTGAGAGAAATAGAATATGAAAAAATCGGTTTCAGAAAATATTGAAACTGAAAAACATGTATTAGGAGAGAATACAAGTGAAAAACATTCTCATTTAGAAGGGAAGGAAACAGGAAAAACATTCTGCATTAGGAGAGAAGGAAACTGAAAAATTCTGTATTAGAGAGAAGGAAACTGAAACTAGTCTTGTCAACAGGATAAATGCAGACGTTGTTCAATGTTTACATAATGCAGAAATAAAGTGAACAGTATTAATAAATATTGCATAAATAGTGCATACATTTCTAACATTTTAAAAATTATTTACGGAAATGTGCTCTTAGAAAAATCTGCTAGACATAGTATGAAATCAGCTAGTCATAGTATGAAATGAATCAGCTTCGTTTTTCATTTATGAAAATTCATATCGAGTCAGTTTGCCAATTTAAAAAAAAATATGGCAAACCGAAAAAAACATTTTGCAGATACGTGATGCGATAACTTTTCTGCAGTTTTCTTCACCTATTCATTTTAAAATTGAAACGTCGGCTACAAATAGATATTGTGCTTACACAGAAAATTGATAATGTTGAATACAAACTGCAGAAACGTGCCATGTGACCGCGGTTATTTAATTACAGCAGACTACCTGCAGACCTGTCAGATAATTGCAGTGTTTTTTCGTTCTCACTAATTAATTAAACATTTTTTTTGAGACATCTGTTCCCCCCCCCCTAGGCCGTGCTTTTGTTTGAGCTCAGCGACGTGCGTGGGAATCTGTGCACACTGTTCCGTAACAACCCGTCGCGAAAATTTAATACATTTTTGTGTAAAATATTTTTTTCCAATAAAAAACAAACTTTTATAGAATTAGTATTTTTTGAGATTCGGTTCTAACGAATTTTATTAAATTTTGCTCAAATGTAGTCTAGTCATACAGTACACAAAACAAAGTTATTTTCCTAAAAATTACGGAAAATCAGCTCAATTTCTAAAAGTTGTCAGATTTCAATAAAAGCTTATTCATATCTAGAAATTCATAATTCCAAGTTGGTCTAGAAAATGTAGAAAGTAAATTGAAAAAAATCTGACCGGATTTGGAGTTTGTTTCTTTCTTTTTACCGGAGTCATTAATTTATTTATCCTACACCAATTTGAGTCATGAATCAGTTTGATGCTTGTCCGATATTTAATCAAAATCTGTTGAACAGATTCATAGAAATTTGACCGATTTTTTGGTATTTCTTCGGTGACTGCGAAACCAAATTTGGTTTTTTCCGGGATATTTTAGGTTAACTGAAAATCCCAAAGGCACCCGGTTTCTTTAAATCTGTTAAGCAAATCCTGACGAAATTTTAACAAAACTAATTTCAAATGCAACCAGCAACTACCCAGGAAGTTTGTGTGCAGTAGCATTCAAGTTAAAGAAATGAAATGTAATGTGCCCAATAAAATAAACGGCAAACGGCAAACGGCAGAAAAACACTTGAACGATTACCATGACGTTAGTATTGAAATGTTTTCTGATCCATTTTGTGGATTCATACATTAAACAAAGTAATAAGCAATATTAATGTAATTAATATTCATTTCGTAATTTTTTAAAATGTAATTGGAAAAGCACACCTAGTGAAAGTAGACTTATTGAATAAGACAATACGAAGGAACTCCTTTCTCTAACCAACGCCCATCCAAGGATGAATCGGGTCGTAATTTCGGAACGCAGTTACTGCCATAAATTTTACCACCATCACGTTTTCATAAGTCTAACTGGCATAAAGTATGGACGTTTAAAAAAAACATCCAAGGGTATTTCTTGGTATTTCGTAATTCTATGCCTGTTTTCAAAGTAAGGCGTTGAAATCTCTGATGTAAAGTCGGCGACGGATGAAGGAAGCACAGTGAGAGGAGCGCGTACGTCTGAACCTGCTCTGCCAAGTCTGTATAGATAGGTTTGTTTATTTGAATTCTTGGAGAATTTTTCTTGCAGAGATGTTTAGACCTGTGTAGTTTGAAAGAAGGGTTGATTTTTCTTTTGCAAAGATTATACCAGTAAATCTATGCGGCTATGTATTCATTGTGCCACGTGGCGCATCCAGCCATGCCGAAGTTACAGCATTCATTTCCGGCAAGCGAGAGTCAGGTCACAGTCTTTTGGTGTATTACCACATACTGAACAGGCTGATAGAGAGTACGACCGTGTCATGGATATACAGTGTTGTGTGCGAATTTTCATTGTAAAACAAAATGAGGTCGGAGCGGGCATCATGGTAAGATCCAGATCCGGGACCTTGAAATGAGCACCTATCCTGGGCTGTGAATTATTTTTTATGGGAGAAGGTCGTTATATATACAACCCACAAAGCTCCGTTGAAATAAATTTCTAATTTCAATGGATTTTAAAAAATTTTAATGTTAATAGTTAAATGTTAAATTCTAGTTATACAGACTTTAACGCTTGTCACAGAGGCGTAGACTGAACATCATTTGTAATATTGATACTTTTTTGAAAGTTAGGTTTCACTAGTCAGTGAGATAGCTGCTTATCTCGATTATTTTTATTTGACTGTAACCCTATTTGCGATGGAATCTGTAAACTGATGTGCAGCTCCACGTTTCTACCCCCCCCCAGTGGTTTCAAATACTGTAATCAATTATTAATTTAAACTTTGCTTTAGGCTATTCAATATAATTAACAATTCATAGCAACATAGGTCCTAGGTACTGCTAATAAATTAAAATGTTTTTTTATACAAATACTACATGATCTATTTGAATTATTTGTGAAAAACAGGAAATTACTGTTTTGTAATAGTGTAAAACTTTTCAAAATTATTCAAATTAGTGTTAGTGTTAAAAGGAATTAAAATTGTGGGTATACATAAATACAAGTACGAAACTATATTTTTTTTACCGATTACAGAGTTCTGCGACAAATTAGTTTGTACTATTGTTAGGGAAAAAAATCATATTATGAATTTCCTTGTAAAACATAATATTTTATAATTTTAAGTAATACATTTTTTGTATCACTTCCTTTATTTTGTACTTAATACTGTTCAATTTTTGTAAATTTTTATATAGTTCTAAGGTAAAATTAAAAATAACTATAGTTTTTAAAATAATGAATGGTGTTCAATTTTTGTAAATTTTTATATAGTTCTAAGGTAAAATTAAAAATAACTATAGTTTTTAAAATAATGAATGGCCACGTGCATACTTTTGAAGTACGTAATGAGCCTTTGTTTCTTGTTCTTCTAAATTAGTATCGATCGTGCAAATGTGTACTTAAACTTGATTGTTTTTAAGAATGGATCAGCTAACTTGGCGTCGTCTGTATTGCCACAACGCGGACTTGCAGCGTCCAGTCACGCAAAACACTTAGCGTGGACTGTATCAATTTAAACACATCTTTTGTAATGTGTTTACATTACAAATAAAAATAACTTTTGAGTCGTATTGTAGGACCTACTTACTTTTTTTACTCACGTAGATTTAACGATGTTAAAAATCCTTTGTGAAGTATTTGGTGAATTTTTCAAAACACGAAAATACTAAATTATGAAATGAAATAAAATTGAAAAATCCTCAAAAATGGTTTTTTTTTGCTTTTCCTGACTGAATATGTCGGAATTTCGATAGGGGGGGGGGATGTGAAACGTGACTTTATTGAGAGTTCTGGCCGCTCTTTTCAATATCCCTTCATGTTTCAAATGATGCTCTATACTAGACAAATAAAAATTAAAAAATATTTTTTTAAGGTTTTATCCCTTTTTTAATTCGGTTTTGAGCAGATACATTTTCAGTCAAAGTTTATAGTGGTCAGCCACATCGTTTACGAGTAAGAGGTGCGTTACCAACATGTAGACAGACGGACCCATTTGACGAGGTCCTTGATGAGCCTATGGACCTTAAAAAATAGTGAGTTGGGACTTCAAGCATAAAAACCGGCATTTATGCTGATGTAAAAAAAAGTAAAAGCTAGGCAATGGGATTTAATTAAATACGGTACTTCGAAATATATTTTTTTCTAAGTAACGAAATTGTTGTCTAGCTGAAAATCAGTTTTAGTGGCGTTGATTTTCGCATATTGAAATGTTCGATTACGTAATGTTATTGAATGTTTTCAGAAATTCGATCCACCTCGTGAGCGTGTGAAGCATGTTTTAATCAGAATAAAAGCTTTTCTCTGTTCTGTGCTTGGAACGCATTTAGAAGGAATAGTTTTAAAGGTTTAGAAATAGAATAGCGAAACACGTGGTATAGTTTGAAACCAGTAATTGAATAAACCATGGGGCATGGGGCATGGGGCATTGAGCTAAGCGCACCTGTGGTAAGCACTAAAACTTTACGGAGCTCTTCCGAAACCTGTGTTTACGGCTCTGTGATTTTGTTTTATGTACAATTCTGGGCAAGGCTTTCAGCGTAAAATTTACTTTCCCGAAAAGGTTTGTTCTGTTGGTTTTACGTAGTGTTTTGTACGATTACAATTTGTACCTATTTACTGTTTTTATTTCCTCACTGTACTAAGTATAAAAGGATGTCGTTTTGAAAATATTAATTAATCTTTAGATTGTGACTGATCTGATTAGTTTTCAGACCCACTGAGTTACTTGGTTGTTTGCTTGTGAGTGCGTGTGCATATCGTTGGACACGAAACTAATTGATCGCTTTAATGAAATTTAGCAGGCCGGACTGTTGAAACTCGGATTTTTTGATCAAAAGCTCGAACGATTTTGATCAAACCTTGCTCGTTTGTAGTCAAACAAAATGTATGGGTTAATATACGCCTATTAAATACGGTTTTAAAATAGAACTGAAAAATTAGCTTTTAAAATTAGGTTTTTTTAAATTTCATAAAATTTTAGTTTAAAATATGAAGATGTATTACTGTAGCCAGTTTTGCAAAATTAAAAAAAATATAAGAATTTAACGGTTCGGTAGTAAATAAAATTTGAAGAAAATTATAAATAAAAACCGAATGTCTTGCTTTTTCGATTTATTTTAGTAACAGGAATTTGTTTTATTTCAAAATATTTAACAGTGATTTAAATTTGATTGTTCGTATATGAATATTTTTTTAGGAAAATCTGATGAACCGACTTTAAGGAATTAGGCCGATTTTAATTCAAGTTATTTAGGAATTAGGCCCTACTGGTAACTCCTCACCCACAGGGGGTGCAGACTAGCTGTACCTATTGAGAGGATTTAGACGTCCCTCACGTTACCCGAGTCTAACACACACCTACACTTACAGCACTGCACTTACGACTTTAACACTTTACACTCACACTTACATTTAGGGAGGCGATAATAGCCTCAATATACTTTTCGCCTTAAAATAATAATAATAATAATAAAATACTCGTACTTATGTGATTTCAATTATTCGTACCATTTCATTCAGAATTAAATACTCTGAAAGTTTTATTTGAAAATTTAATGTTATTTTATGAAGTTATTCAACAAATTTATTTAAAGCTCAAACGTAAACATTTGTGTTTTAAATTTTTGTTTTAATTGAGATATCTTAAACAACTATTAGAGAGTCAGTTATGAGACTTATTTCGTTAATTTTTTCGGGTTCATAAACCATATAAAACCATCAAATATGTCTCTCTTAATTTACGTTCTAAGACATTCATTATACATACATACATACATACATACATACATACATACATACATACATACACACACACACACACACACACACACACACACACACACACACACACACACACACACACACACACACACACACACAAGCACACACACATTCGTATATGTTTACAATATTAATATTTTATAGGAAAATTGTTTTAAGATTGGAATTTCGAAAATATAAGATTTTAAATGACGGTCATTCTTAAACGGTAACTTTATGTTGTAAACGAACATTTGTCCGATGTTTTGCGTTTCGAAATTATAGTTTACCGGATATTATTAATGGATGTTAGTTTTTTTTATTTTTCGTTACATCACTTCGACACAACAGCTGCATGCCGCTATTTTATTTTACTTCCGGCACAATATATCCGAAGTCGTTTTATAGATAACGCCGTTTCCATTTTCACGCGACGGCAGCGCATATTTAATGCTTTATGAACGCCCCTTGGACTTGAGCCATCTTGCATAATACACAGTATCTCAATTCTAGTTTTCCTTATGTCGAATAAACAAGATATTTTCTTTGGCTGTTATATCAAAACTTCACATTTATACAGTAAACAATCACAAACTGAAAAAGGTTTGAAAGCTAGAAAAACGAAGTATTTTATTTTTGTTGCGAAGGATTCTTTAAGCTTACAATTTTGTTTATGCTTGTTTTCGTCACAATTTTATACAAAACAAGCCAACAATGTAACGATGTCTTTCATACAGTTTTTTCTAATGTATTTAAGAAATAGATTCTTCCCCTTCAAATATGTGCAAACAAATTTTAAATTAAATTTAATGTAGAATTAAAAGCCTTTTTTGGTAATTTCAATTCAAATAGCTCATTTCCAATTGAAAATCTAGATTAAATTATTACAAAACTTTGCAGATTTATTTCAAAAATTAAAACAAAGTAACTAACTTTTGTTTAGTATTATTGTTTGCACGTTTGAAGAGACAATTTTTGCGCTGACAGAATGTTTTTATTTTCTTTCCATTTTTTTTAACGAGAGCTACGCAAAGTTAATTTTAATGTTAAATTTTTTTAATTTCAAATCACCAACTTGTTATTAGTGAATAACTTCCATAATTGTGCAAATAAAAATAATGTCCATCCAGTTTTGTTAATTAAAAACTTCCAGTAATTATTTTCACAAAACCTAGCCTAGTTTTAAAATCACATCCAACTCCTCTAGTTTAATTAGTAACATCAATTAATTACGTGACGTCAAAATCATCCTGTTTGTTTAATTAGAATGTTTTTCTTTTACTTTTGCAACATTAACACAATCCAGTCTTAATTGGCACAAAACAGTACTTGTAGAAAACTTTACCAACTTAAAATATTGGTTAAACTTTTAAATGTAAGTTTAAGTTGCCTCAACTCGCAAGCATTAATTTAAACTACTTTTTTTAATTACAGAAACCGTTGGTTTAGAAATACTAGTTAATCTGTATTAAGTAGTAATTAACGTTTCCAGATGTAAACATAAATTGCTGATGGTTAGACATTTTAAAGCTTAACTGTGTGGCACCCTGCATGCAAGTAGTCTAGTAAGAATATATTGTAGGAAGTATTTTCATAATGCTAAAACAACTATTTTGATATAAATATTCATATTGAAACTCTCTGAACAAAAACGTTTTAAAACTATTTTTTAAATTCAGTTATATTCAGTTGCTGACTACCTTTATATTATTTTGAATTTTTTCGTTTCGTCACAACTTTTAATCTCTTTTGGCTGTTTTCCTCTTCTTTTTTTTTTTTTTTTTTGGTTTCTACTGAAAATTTATAGGCTACAGTGAAAGTCTCCTATGGAATGATGGAAGTTTGTCTCAGCACCGCTCCGACATTCGTTACGAAAAGTCGTCGTGAATTGCGTGCGCAAAACGTGACCCCACGATTTTCGACTTTCCGGATTCGATGTTTCTATAAACGTGATCTCGTATCTGGTCGGAATAAACAGTGTTTCAAAATTTTATTTTAAAATTCGAATATAATATAAGCAATCGACGTTTTCACAAGAATAACTTCAAAAGTCTCAGGTTTTTTCATTTCTAAGATTGTTCACCTCAGTTACTTTTTCTGAACTAATCCTTGTCATTTATTTTTTCTACTAATGCGATGTTATATAATTCCTGTACCCAAGGAATTTTCATGATCTGGTCAAAACATTTTTACCAATTTGTCTAAGTTGGTTTTTCTCAAATGTTTGTAGAAAGCCATTTTTTTAATAGGTTTGAATACCTTTATATATTGTTTTGAACGAGTGAAAATAGTTTTTTCGTATTTAACAGTTTCGTATATTTCGACTTCTTTGCCAAGAAGTATCTGTTACTTAGTCTTGGAACTCTTTGTTTTCTACTGCGTTATTATCGTTGCGTTCATGGTTATTTATTATTCGTTGTGTATTATTGTAGTTTCAATGTTATTAAAATAATACAAAATGCACAATTATTTTTACCATCGGCTGATTATAGGCAACAATCAATAAGTCTTGTGTGAACTTTGAGGCTTGGTTATAATTTGATAATCGTCTAAGGTGTATAATTGCAGGTGTATAGCTGCAGCAGCCCGATGAGGCCAGAATTGTATCTTGCTCAGTTTTCTTATGAATTCAGTGAATATTTAATAATCGTACTTTTGGGACACACTGGTGCTTTAGTTTTTGGTTATTAAATCAATAAGGATACATTCCTCACCATTGTCTGTATGCACGCAAACTCTCCCTGTTTAGTCGATAACACAGGGCGTGTAATTTGTGACTACTTAGTGGACGTGGTTCCTTCCCGTGTTAGTGGATCATTCTTCACCAGTAATGAAAATTGAGCAGTCTCGCCTGTAAATTCGCCGATGGTGGATTAATTTTTTAACGAATTTTTTCTTAAGTGGCCATTACAGTAAGACTTAAACTCGAAACCGATATCACACAAGTGTGTGTGTGTGTGTGTGTGTGTGTGTGTGTGTGTGTGTGTGTGTGTGCGCGCGCGCGCGCTTATGATTTTACCATCGGAGTTAGTGTTAAATATGCAAATAGTAGCATTTAAATTTAATTACTCCTTTGAAGTAACAAAAATTAACGTGTCAAATTTTATTTTTTATTTTCAGTCTAGTTTTACAAATTTAAAATGCTTAATTCGTGTTGATTGCAATTGAAGCCAGATTAAAAAAAACGTTAAAAAATTATTAATTTACGGCATTCAGGGTTATTTTTTTTGTGTAAACTGCAAAAACATTCACGCATGGAAATATTCGTTGTTATGCGAAATACTGTTTGGAAGTTCAATTCCATAACATCAGCGAAACAGTTGTGTGCCGCAGTTATATCAGTTTCAATTAGTCATAACAAAGGAAATCGGCTGCTGCTTGTTATATCGCGCCAGCGCAACAGCTGCGTGTGCGCTGATTATTACGGTTAATAAGTCTTAGGATACTTAACCTTATCCTGTTATGAGAGGGAATTAGCGGATGTTGCCTTTACGAATGCAAATTAGTGCGCAGACAGAGATGCGCGTAAGTTAACGAGCCAACTACATCCCGAGCTTCAGTAATTGTATAATTACAGAAAATCTGTTAGTTTTGCATCTTTCGTAAGTTCTAGAATTTAATTTATAAAAACGTTTTACTTTTAGAGTAGCCTACATACAGGATACATGAAACACTCTTACTAACATTGGGAAAGGAGCGTTTGGAACGGGAATCATGAAATAAACACATCGATACCTCTTTGCGAGTGGTCATTCAATTTGTTTGACATATATTTCGGCATATACACCGTTCGTACTGTCTATACGATTTGATTCAGACTTGGTTAAAACAATTGCGGCATATAGCTGTCGCTGACGTGATAGAAGCGAAATTCCAAATATATTGTTCTCTGTCTTAACCTTTTTTGAAATTCTGATTTCACCATCGCAATCAGCATTGAAATCCGCATATATTAACATTTTAAACTTTTAAATCGCACTGAAGAAAATAGGAAAATGAACCCTGATCGTCGTCAGATTGAATTTATTAATTTCAGCGGAATTTGAAAAATCAAAATATTAACTTAACGCTGATTACGAAAGTGAAATGAGATTTTCAAAAACATTTAAGTGAAAAAAGTTATTAATTTTTAAATATTTCAAATTACCACCATTTTGAATCGTTTGAGCAAATTTTTATGGTTAAAGCACTTGTCGGAGTTATTACAGAATCGATTTTTGAATGAAATAAAACCAAAATTATGAACGTAAACGTTCTAGCGCGCACCCCCATATATATATATATATATATATATATATATATATATATATATATATATTATTATTACTGAATCCTCAAAACGATCTATATAGGATCGATCGGTGCTCATTTCAAAGTTCAGGGTCTGGGTCTTATCATTATGGTTACTGCAGTAGTTTATTTTCCAATGGAAATTCAAATTCGCTAAAAAGATTCATTGAAACGTTTCTACACGTTCGTTACCGGTATCAAACAAAATCCATTTCTTCCTTTTAAAATGGCGGCTGTACGAAAATCATGACCGGTGTTTCGGCCATTTCAGGTCTTTAAAAATACAAATCAGCATTTAAAACTACATAAATTAGGATTTTTAATTTTAAAAATCCGTTGAAATTATGAAATGTTTTCACTGCAATCAGGGTTCATTTATATATTTTCATTGTAATTTGAAAGTTTTCTAATAATATATGCAGATTTTAATGCTAATTATGATGGTGAAACCATAATCTCAAGAAGGTAAATAAAAATACTTTTGGAAATTCGCTTCTATCAGGTCAGCGAGACAGTTCCGTTCCTCGATTTATTGATGGGTTTTCATCGGAGTTTTGTAGGTATGTAAAAAACTACATAGCCAGTTAGGTACTTAAAAGCAATTTTGAATAACGTTAGAAACTCTGTGCAGTGTGTTTACGCTATTTATTTTCTCACAAATGATGAGTAAATCTCAGCAATAATAATTAAATAAATAATTACTGTACATAAATTATTATAAAGGTATCAGGGTAATATAATTGTGGCTCTACGGCATTTCTGATTCATTCTCGGGTTTCCGAAAACAACAGCAAACCACTATGCAATGCATTGACTTCCATTATGCGGAAGTAATTTGGCGGTGAACAATTTCCTGGCGAGAACAACAATAGGACGTCTCGTTCTGCGATATTGTCCTTTGCGTATTTAATGAATGCTCTTTCAAATTATACGCGAAGAACAACGATTGTGTGAGAACGTAAAAAGCTTTCTAAAACCTCTGTTACGTTTCATTGTGACGTAACGTGGATGAGATTTTAAATCACGGTCAAGATACCATTATTTTGTAAATAACGAATTTCTGCGGGAAAAAGTTAATTGACAGTCGATCGCGGTAAGATTGATTTGATTGTCTTTGTTGAGTTGTTCGTGGACCTTACCATTAGATCTTCTGTTACTCTTAAGGCCTCGATGATTGAGGTAGCTGCGCCCCTGAACTTGCGCACCTTAAAAAAAAGGTATGGACCCTTTCCAGAATGTATGGTCCCAGTTCCGGAACATGAAATGTCGTGTAATTTTGTGTGAAAGCACTGATGTTTACAGTTTTAGTCCGATTTAGTTTAAACTTGTAAGAAATTTAATTTTAGCAATCGCTGGTTAGTTATGTACAAAAATCCGTATAACTGTTTCAAAATGGCGGTAATTGAAAATGTTAAAAGTAGGCATAATAACTTTTTATTTTACCCTTTTTTTGAAAATCTGGTTTTACTGTCGTAACCAGAGTTAAAAATCTACTTAATTTAGTAAAATTAAAAAAAAATCAAATAAAATAAAACAGACAAGGTCAAAGTTTTGATTTTTTTTTTTAACTTCCGACTATTGTGCACACTTGGGCTAATGCAGACGATGGGATGATTTATAGCGTATGAAAATGCCAAGCCCTGGCCGGGAATCGAACCCGGATCCTCGGGGTGAAAGCCCAGTACGCTATCAACTAGGCAACCGAGGCGGCTCAAAGTTTTGAACGATTGCAATTTTGAAACGCCAGAACGGGTTTTTCTAACGAACGAATGACTGTTAGGCCTACACATAATTTTTTTGACAGATTTCTGCGTATCGAAAATGTTTTTCTTAGATTTTCAAAGTTCGTTTCCAAGTCATCTAGTCATTAGCCTTGATTATTTTCACAGAAAAATGGAGCTAATTAGAGTATTGTTACTATAACAACGTATTGTAATTGGTAGCTGGCACGCATTACTTTGACTAATTACAATTTTCGCAACAATATAACTACAATAGTTGTAAAAATAAAACTATAAATGCCAAACTGCAATTGGTTTTTGCAGAATTAGTTTTGTAACTAATTTCAATATAGAAATATAGAAATATATAGAATATAGAAATATAGAAACATAAGTTACACAAAATATAGAAGAAACTATTTCGTTATTATTTTTTAATCAAATTTTTGCCGTTATTTGTTTTTTATAGGCCTATGCAGAAATGTCATGCTTATGGAAATTTATATCTGGTGACAAATATCCGATTAAAAATAAATAAATAATCTCATCTGCCTTGCTGACGTGATGGAAACAAAATTTTAACATTTTCTTTTATCTTACAATCATTTGTTTTGGAAGTTTAATTTGACAATCATAAATTCATTAAAATCTTCGTAAATTGATATTTCAAACTTTGTAATATACCTTAAAAATTACGAAAGTGATCCTTAACTGTTATCGAATAAAATGTTCTTAATTTTAATGTTTTTTCTGATGTTCAAATGCTAATTTTCTGTGAATTTACCATGCTGGTTGCGATGGTGAAATCAGATTTTCAAAAATGTATAACAATAAGAAGTTACATTTTAAAATATTTGTTAATATTGTTAACCATTTTTAACTGTTAAATGGATTTTGCTTAATAATACTTATTGTCCAATTTTTGTATCTAGTCATTTTTTGCGCCAATTTTAATCAAGTAAGCATTAATTAGCTTATTGAGCTGACATATTACTTTAAAAATTAGAAACCGAACACTGACAACCATCGATTTCAGTGTTTCTGAAAATTTTAAATGCTTGTTTATGCAGATTTTTGCGCTGATTACAACGATGGAATTGGGTTTTCAAAAACATAAACAAAAATGTAGTGAATTTTGTAAGAATTGAGAAATGGCTGCCATTTTTAAAATGTTATTCTTTGTGAGTAACGAACTTGTGTAAGCTGAGTAATACCAAAATCGATTTATGTGTCAAGTTTGAATCAAATTTGACCACAATTTGGAACGTGAGGGTGCTAACGTGTTATAAAAATTACGTCCTCTCAGTAAGTGATTTAGTGGTCAGGATCGGTTATCATTTTAAGGTTATGGCTGTGTGTCTCATGAGGACCACTGCAATCGCGAATTTCCAATAAGAATTTGCGTAATAATTTGAGTATTCCGTCAATAAATAATAATAAAAACAAAACTGAAGGACCCAAGAAATGAATTTAACAAAGCTTAAAATAGTAATTGAAAGAACATTATACCTCGCAGTGTATTCTTAATTAATTTTTGTCCACCGCTTCACGACAGCAACTTTTCCGCTCAATTTAAGCGGTGACTGTAATGTTTAGAAACAAATATTA
Source organism: Callitettix versicolor (assembly GCA_022606455.1). Lineage (NCBI taxonomy): Eukaryota > Metazoa > Arthropoda > Insecta > Hemiptera > Cercopidae > Callitettix > Callitettix versicolor. The sequence goes on from CM040183.1 coordinate 45,773,908, forward strand.
CTGGACCAACTTTTTTGAAATTCTATGTTTTCCTCATAAAGTGGTCAAAATTATGATAAGTGTTGCAGCCAGTATTACAGGAAATATCCAGCATTATATTTAAATTTAGAGGCCGCCATCTTGAAACGGAAGTGAATGGGAAAAAAAATCTTACACAGAAGTCTTTTGGGCAATACAACAACGTACCCTTACCCCTTTGAAATTTATTCAAGGTACCTTTTTACCAAATTTCAAAACAACCAGTCAGTGCGTTTGGCTAAAACTACAACACTAGTTATTGCTAAATCAGAGGCCGCCATTTTGAAGCGAAAGTGAATAGGGAAAAATTGTTCATATATGTCGTTCGGGTTTTTGTACAAGGTACCTTTGTTCCCAATTTCAAAACAATCGGTCAGTGCTTTTGGCCAAAACTGCGTAACAAATACAGGGAACGGTCGAGTTGAAACAAAGACCACGCTTCTCCCGGTCAACAAAAGAATGAAGCTATTGTATTTGTGATTGGTAATTTTAAAGACTCAAATCAGTGTTTAGAATCGACATGCAAATGTTCACTAAAAATCCGAATGCTTCAGTTGAATTCAAACAATGTGAATTATTTGCTTATTCAGGTTTGGGCGTGCTGGCATTTTGCCTAGTTAGCTAAATGAAGGCGGTTTTATTGTAAAGCTGATCGTTTAATTTCCTGCAGTTCGATATAATCTAATCTAGACCACAATCAATCGGATTTATTTTCTGCTGATGTACTTCAAATTTAAGCAAGACTAAGATTTCAGCTTCGCTTTCTTTCAAAAAAATCAAATAAAGAAAGAAAAACGCTCGCGCATGCGTGTGTGTGTGTGTGTATGTTGCTATTTCTAAAGACATGTTTTGAAACTATTCTCAGAAAAGCCGTAAAATTGCTCTAATTACTCAAAATCGTTTCTTTAGATTTTGGTCTTACATGAATATTTAAAACTCAAACCATTGTTTGAAAGAAAGGATATTCACGGTTCAAGAGATTAAAAAAGATGGTAGTCGGGTTTTATTTTCATGATTTGTTGTTGAGTCATACATTCTTATTTTTTTAAATTTTGAATGTAATACGTTCTTAAATTATATAATTAAACTAGGTAGTTATTTGAGCAAATAGACCATTTTGAAAAAGTAAGATCAAGCGACCTTTTAGTTTTGTTTAGTTATTTTAGTTTTGTTTAGTTATTTACTAAACAAAACTAAAAGGTCGCTTGATCTTACTTTTTCAAAATGGTCTATTTGCTCAAATAACTACCTAGTTTAATTATATAATTCAAGAACGTATTACATTCAAAATTAAAAAAATAATTGATCAAAATCGTATTCTTATGTTTTAGAAACCCATTGTTTCAGTTTTTATTGAGTATTTGACTTAATAAAGGGTTTGTAAATGACAATTTAAAAAGAAATATTAAAACAATATATTTTTAGTTTGTACACCTAAATACGGCGGTCGGTGTTTATTTTCGTATTTTCAGTGTAATTTGAAACTTTAATATGCTGATTATGATGGTGAAATCAGATTTTCAAAAAGGGTGAGTAAAGAAAAATACTTTTGGAAATTCGCTACTATCACGTCAGCGAGATAGCTACGTGCCGCTATTTTATTACATATGTTGTAAATTCTTTATTATAGCCTAAATTTCATTTTTTTTATAAGTCCTACGAAAGTTGCATTTTTAGGTTCCGTTGGTTGGTAGAATGCAAAAAAACCCGTAGCATTCACCTTCAAGGGTCTAACCTACTTGTGATGAGAACGTGAGAGACGGAGTCATGTCCGGACTATGCCCAGACAATAGAAATAGAGTGAAGAGATGATGTGTTAGTCCGGTTGTCATGATAACTTTCATTCGTGAGAAATTCAGTAGTTATCGATAAGAAGGTCAGATGTAAAAACGTATTGACCTCCTGTTGTGTATGAGCTACGAAAAGTGTGAGCCAAATGTTGCAGTAGTGGGACTACTAGGGGAAACGTAAACTGATCTTATTGCAAAGCTTAAACTTTACACAACTGGAAGGAAATGAACACTTATCTACATCCATCATATTATGCAAATATAAAACATCAATCTTATACAATATATTACACTGTTCATGCCATAATAATGGAGATTGCTGGGTTGGTTCATTAGAAAATTTAATATTTATTAATGAGCTTATTTTCGTTTCCGCCATGTCAGCGTGACACCTGATTGTTGCGATTGTTTACATTACTTTCAGAATCATTACAGTTGTTCCGATGTGTAAGAGTTATGTGCGATGTTTATGTTTTGTTCGGCTCTAAACACAAGACTGCACACTCCGCAGCTAACACTTCAAAATAAGGTTTGCTGGAATGCTACTGGTATATGAATATCCTAAATGTTTCTCAGTACTAAGGACTGTTTCTGACGAATCTTAATCCTTATCCTAAGCTCAACCAAAAGTCTCTCGAAAAGAAGGCTAAATTTTCTTTTTCTTTTTACCCTTAAATCATTTGGAACATTTAAATACTTTTCTTTTATAATGTTGTTTATAGATATGATAAAACTTGAAAAAAAAATATTTCAGGGATTGCAAAATGTTAAACAAATCTTTAGCATAAATTATTGATGTAATTGTCTTTTTCCGCTAGGGATGTTGTTCTTTTGTTGAGTATATATTTGTGCATTTTCTAGCTTGAAACATTTTATTTTCGTTGACGCGTTTCGGAATACTCCGCAACTGAGCACAGCAAAAAGTTTTTCAACTGTACGCCACAAAATCCCTTAACTTACTTTGTACTAATTTACTTGTTTAATTCAATCTTATTGAAGCAAAAATAAGAGAAAAAACTTTTTTGTAGAATTACTTTCAATAAATTATGAAAGGATGAAATAGATAATATTCAACCAAAGTAAGTGAAATTAAAACAAAAATCACGATTAAATATTTCTCTACGTAAATAAAAAGATTCTAAAGGAAAACAGCATTTGTCTGAATGTAATGCAACTTTGTATACAGTAATATATTTTAATATTGTTTGCTGCAGTAACAGATTTAAATAGTTAAAACATTCTGAAAAGATTGAATAAGATTGAACATTGTATTTCTAGGTATATATTTAATTCGAAACAGAATAACTAGTAGTTCAAAGAACAGTAGGCCTCGCAGTATATTCTTAATTAATATATAGTGCGCTTCACGACGTAACCTTTTCCGCCAATTTAACCGTAACCGTAATATTTACGCAAGTTGTTATTGAACCAACTTTATTGGGAATTTTATTCTCTTTCTCCATGAAGCGATCAAAATTATATAGGTCTTGTCGTTCAGCCAGTTTTAAAGGAAATAACCAGCAGTTACACTCTCAACATTAAATTAAAGGCTGCCATCTTGAAACGGAAGTGAATGGAAAAAATGTTACACATACATCATCTGGCTTTGTACAAGGTACCTCCGTAACAAATTTCAAAATAATCGGTCAATTTGTGTTGCGTAACAAACACTCACACGCCAGATGCCGAACGTTCGAGTTGAAACAGAAACCTCGCTCGGCCAAAAAAACATTTATTTTTGGTGATCAGGGTTCTGTTTAGCTTTCTATGAAATTCGAAAATTTGTAACACTAATTTATGCAGACTTAAACGCTAAGATATTGAAAGACAAAGCATTGCATATTTTCAAAAATGTTTAAAAAATATGATTTTTTTAAAGACATCTTGCAGTTATTTTGGACGGACGAACGGTCTTCGTTGAGTAACGAATTTATCTTACATTTTTACTGTAAAACGTTTAGCGTTTTTAAATCAGTCAAACAGTTATTACTATTTTAATTGGCGTATTATTACCGTAATCTATAACCGACATTAATTATTTGCATAGCCTATAATTTGCGGTACACTTACAAGTTTTAATTCCTTTTGCTGAATTTTCCTACGCACTTTAAATTGATTAAAAACCGCACAACCGATATGACAACAACCTTCAAGGTCTGTGTACAGTGTATCCGAACATGGCTGTACACCAAAAACGTGACGGAATGTTTGTCCAAGGACGCCGTTGTTAAGGCAGACATATTGTCGTTCTGGACGATAAATTGAGAGAAATTTTGAGAAGTTGAAACATAATAACTGATGCCACGTAGTTATTGAACGAGCGAAACGAGTCTTCTTTTGTAGTGTGTTACTTTCTTGTTATATGAAGTATAAAAGGTGTGGTGATAGTGGAAACAATCAATTTTAAGCTTTCGATGTACTCGTATATATCCGTTTAAAAAACTCAAGTCAAAAAAAAGGTTTTTTATGGGTGTCTGTACACAATTCTGGAGACTAAAACGTTCGCCGATATCTCTGAACGTTTTTAGCAAATTGTAATTGAAAAAATGAGTTATTGGACCCGTGGTAAGACCCGGACTCAGAACCTTCAAATTTGCACCGATCCTTAAATCACTTCTTGAGGTGATTTATATATATATATATATATATATATATATATATATATGTATATATAAATGTATGTAAGTTCAAATACAATTCGAGATAAAATTCTGTAGCCAAACATTAGCACAGAGTAGAGTAGATTAAGTTCAAATTAATGGCGTCAAGTTTATTTGATAAAATTACTTTCGAATCACCTACGTCAGCTTTTAGCTCAACTTATAATGCATCAAGCGTTTGTTACGTTTTGTTGAAACCTTGCGAGTGGCATAGACATGCAATCTATTCATAGCTGAATCCATACCTAATTAATATAATCAAATAAACAATACAGGGACGTCATCATAGTTACGTATGCTTGCGTATACGTGAACTAGATCAAATACGTGGTTAAAACTTTATTGTTTCTACGCATATCGACAATCTTTATTGTTTGATTACATATTTAAAGATCTTTTGTTCACCATGGTTTATAACGTCAATCACATTACACAGATTTTCATACTTAATTGACTTATTCGGAAGGGGTTTAAATTAAGACAGTCAATAAATACCCTAAACAAAAACGTCTCTCTGTTTCTCTAGAATTTTTTAATTATCGACGAAAAGGAAAAATCGGCTTATACAGATGCGTACAATATATATAATTTCATAAATAAATTTACAGTTTGTAACTAAAATAAATCGATTTGAGTTGTGAATCGAACCAACAAGTGATGAAAGTAAAGAGAAAACCGATTGTAGGAATTAGGCTTTTTTTAGATGTTCCTTGTTTTCTGTTTTTTTTTCTTTAGTTCCCGGATCGGATTTTAGAGATGATAAAGACCCGTTTTTTTAGCGACAAAACGAAACGACACTGGTGACGTTTAATGTGGATAGTTAAGAGCTAAAAACAGTTAAAAAAATATATTTTTGGTAACAGTAAGTTTTTTTTAAAGAAAAATAGCTTAAAAGACTTTAAAGGGAGCATGTTGAAAAATTCTCCAAATTTCTATACTACTCAGGTAATCAGGTTAAAGCTACTTTTTTTTCAAATCTTCAAAGCTTCATACCAAAACCTCATACAAATTGTGCAATTAGTTTATTCTCATACTTCGAATAGTTTAGTTTTTTATATTTAGTTGAATCGTAAATTTCTATTGTTCTGATGTTTTTGCAATACCTGATAATAAATCTTCATATTTCACAACAAATTGATCGAAATTTGATGAAGCAACAATCTTTTAAATATTGTTGCTTTCCCTGATTTTTTGAACTGTAGTTTTTTGTAGAGTGGTCAAACAAATTTGTGGGTTAAGGGCTTCGTATGAGATTCCATAATCATAAGACTGTTTCATTTTTGTCAGATAAACGGAGTATATGTTTGGAGGAAGACATTGTACACATAACGGCATACTTCCATGCGGTATAATTAAGATGCTGTTCAAAGCATTACAGGTATCAGGACAAGATGGCGGCAGTGGCCTCCAGGTATAGGTGAAGTGACTCATGATAGAGTGCGTCATCGAAACAGCTGTTCAGACTACTCCTTTGCAAGGCTTTTAAAGTTCTTGGCATTCTCGCCTCCAAGGTGAAGTTGGATAGTTCAAATGTCACGTGAACGAATACAAATGTGTGGAGGTAGGACTACGTTGACCTAACCTAGCAGTGGCTCTCTGAAACTCTGTTTGAATAAAACTGATACATTATATAGGGTGTTTAGTTTTATGTATAAATGTAATGATGAAATTAATGAAAAACTACATTAACATGGTCATGCAATGAAAGAGAATACCTTCAATTTTTTTTTTAATGTTAGTAATCTTCAACGTGGGGTCCATTTGTTGCTCTGCACACTTCTCGCCAGGTATTCACCAACATAGCAGGTGTAACTGTCTCAACTACCGCGATGATTCTTTCCATTAAATGGTTAATATCACGGATCTATTCAGCGTACACAACATTTTTTATACGTCCCCAAAAGAAAACGTGAAGTGGGGTTAAGTCCGGGCTTCGTGGTGGCCAAGAGATCGGGCCAGCCACCTTCCCGGAAAGCGAGTATCAAGAGCCGCTCGCATACGGTTAATATAATGAGGTGCGGGCGCCATCTTGTTGGAAAAACACAAGCTCTTTTTCCAACTAAATATCTTCCATTTGGAGAACGACATACTCTGTCAACGTGTCACAGTATACGTCCTCGTTTATTGTTCTTTCTACAAAAATGAAGGACCAATCACTCGATCTTCCATCAAACCGCACCAAACATTAAGTTTTGGATAGTCACGTTGATGCTGAATTACGACATGTAGCGACTCTTCCTTCCAAATACTGCAGTTATGACGATTAACTGTTCCACTCACATAAAATTTTGCCTCATCAGAAAACAATATTTAAAAAAAATTTTGTTTTCATCAATTCAATGCAGAAAGTTAACAGCAAACTTAACTTTTGTTTTTATCAGCAGGTTTAATTTCATGTAACAGTTACCTTTTGGCACTCCTAATTGTAGACTTCGTCTGGCCAGTGCCTTCTTTGAGCTCCGGACACACGAAACACGGATCTGTTCAACAGTAGCTTCAGAAGTTCTCGGTCTACCTGGTGTTCGCTTTTAAAACACTGCCGGTTTCCTTGAAAGACTTTTAGCCAATAACGGATAGTTTGTGCTGTAGGTGTTTCACCACCATACTTACGTTTAAAATTACGTTGTACTGTTATAACAGACACAGTTTGCGTAAGCCAAATAACACACTGAGCCTTTTGTTGCGGAGTAGCCGTTGCACTGCACTGAATGCCTGAACTGAGCGCTGTCGCCGTTATTCTCAAGGTCACGCAGGCCTGCCAACTGCATGAACTGAATTCCCACATTTACGTGAGAAAAACTTGGACAGTTGATGAATTAAATACCACAACGTAGAATAGTGTCACTTTGTACATATTCTAGGGCACATTAAAACTAGGGAGTTTTTTTCAAGCACTTTGTACAGTAGGCCTATGTGACAAAATGAACATTACAGAAAATATTACTTGAGAATAAATATTGTATTTATTAACAAAATACAATATTAATAGAAGTATCTAATTTCGTGCAAAACTTGTTTTACGTATGCTATCCATTTCATTATAAACAAGGTTTATTGCGGTCACGAAAATTGTCAAATATACTACTAAAAATATTTTGTTGTATTGTTCTAACTCATGCTTCTCTTAGTTTAACGGTAATAGTTAGTGGACAATAGCGACAGTTAGTAGGGTTGATAGCAGTTAGTAGTTTTTTGTGTGTTTATTGATATAGTAGTATCATTATGTTTATTGATAACATCAATATGAACTGATTTTAGTTCATTTAGTCTTATATGCTATTTCTTGCTCCATGAAATTATGACATTCATTGCTTTCTGTAGATTGTTAGTAGATTGATCAAATCTCTCATCTATAGATAGCACCGCATATCATCCGCAAAAGTAGCAGTAACATTGTTGGATGTAATTGGAATATCTCGTGTATGCAAAAAGTAAAGTAGGGGACACTACCCTAAGGAACTACTGATTTCACCACTTTCAGGTTCTACCTGCTTAATGCGAAGCAATCGTTCTGACAGACAAGACTCCAATATTAGACAGTAACACTGCGGAAGAATTTTACGTAACTTGAAGATCAATCCATCGTGCCAAATCTTATTCAAAGACTTGCCACATCGAGGAAAACAACTGAAAAATTCTTTCTTATTTTCAAGAGATTTTTTTATTAGTAGTTAATAGTGACGATGGACTAGTCAGTTAGTCCATAGTTAGTGGACTAGTCCATAGTTAGTAAAGGTGATGGAGAGATCAGGTGAATAGAATGTGTATGGAAATTCGGTTTCCTGGAATATGAGGTGATTGTTGGAAATTTCTTGAAGCATAATGAGCGTATCTAATGCTGTGCGACTGGCGGACTGCTGTTGGAACAAATGGAGACTAAAAGCCATTCTAACACATATATCTTTCAAAAAGTCGAATGGCAGACGAATACGTTTAAATTAATGTGACGTTCATCGTGTTTGTCCCTGACATTCAAACATTGACCGGTTAGAATTTTATACGCAAACTCACTCACCTAATCTTAAAAAAATCTTCTTGTAGTCATAAAACTCATTCAACGTGCGGCCGATACTTTTTTTTGAAGACAATAAGTCTTGCTCGAGATCCTTACGGTGATTATCATTTGTTTTAATGGTTTTAACACACATACCCTTTCCGTTGTGTTGAAATTATTCTTATACGATAAACATTTTCAACAACAGCCAACATGTCAGCGTTACTTAGTTGATGTTTCTCAAATCGTTAACAGTTTTTTGCTAAACCTGAATCATTAGAACGACCCATTTCGTACGAACGAGAGTACTCTCTTTAAAAACAACTTTCTCTTCAGTATACTAAGGACTATTTGTACCACTATTTTTTGGTTAAACTAAACATAAACTTCAACATCAATATAAAAACTTATTTTTTTTAACGTAATCAACAGTAGAATCTGCTGATGAAGAATATAATCACAGCTGTCTGAATTTCAGTACTGTATATTCTATTTTCTCACTACCAGATTTGTATAGGCTAAGTATGATGATCTTGAAAATGTCTACCTTGGTTTTGATGGGTCTATCCGTTTTCAGGCCCTCTGAGTTAAACAGTGTTTTTACTTGGATTTGTGTGCCTGTACTTGGCATCTCTGTAAACTAAACCTTCGAAGAATTTTTACGAAATATGGCATGAATGTTTTGTTTCGTTCATCTCGAGACCTTCCATTGAGTTTTTCAGTACAAGCTTTTTGGTCCCATTTTTCAGTAGAAAAAGGTTAGAAATCGGATTTTCTCAAAACCACTTGTAATTAGTTCGATCAGTGTCTTTCATAAGTACACTATTAAAATATTCACCCTGAGCAGTTTCTATAGCGACAATTTCTCAGCATTACTTCAGACTATTTGTCTAATTCCTACAAAACTGAACTGTGTAGTTAATTTTTCGTTTCGATAACTACTGAAGCAGCCGTTGAGGACATGGGTCAGAAGGTAGCTACATTCCCAATTCATTATTTTCATTTCCAGTTTAAAGTCGGGTACTCTATGTCTTTGGCTACTACTTTTCCCGTTATTTGGTTCCATTCCTACAACCACTTATGCAAATAATGGTCGTCTCTTATTCCTTCATTAAAAACTTGTTCTAGAGGCCAGGATCGGTGCTTGTTTCAAGCAAGGGAGACATGCCTTCAATAATTCATTTCCTAATCGAAATTTGCAATTAAGGTCTCTTAAAAGGGTGTAAATTTTGAGTTTGCATTAGGCTCTTGGCCATATTATTTAAAATATTCCAGTTTTTAGTTCCTCGTTCATAACCAAAAATCGCGACTAGCTGATTTGATAAAAGCAAATTTTCAAAATTGTGTATTTTTGTCTTATCCTTTTTTAAATTCTGATTTCACCATCAGAATCAGCATTTAAATCTCCTTATATTAGCATTTTAAGCTTCAAATTACATTGAAAATGCGAAAATTAATCCTGACCGCCGTCAAAATAGGCTATTTCCTAATTTCAACGTATTTAGAAAATTCAAAGTGTTAATTAATGCAGCTTTTAATGTTTACTACGATAGTGAAATCGGAGTTTCAAAAATATTTAAGACGAAAAAATATGAATTTAAAAAAATCGAATGACCGCAGTTTTGAAACGGTTGAGTGAATCTCGCTGGTTAACGGACTTGTCAATATATTACCAGCATAGATTTTTGTGTCACGTTTGAATTAAATCGGACTAAAATTGTGAACGTGAGCGTAGGAATACACACACGCACGCACACACGCACGCACACACACACACACACACACACACACACACACACACACACACACACACACACACACACACACACACACACACACACACACACACACACACACACACACACACACAATTTAAATACCCATCAAATAGTAATTTAGAGGTCATGATCGGCGCTCATTTTAAGGCCCTTGGCCTGAGTTTTACTCCAATAGCTGCTCCAATTTTCCATTGGAAATTCGATATTAGCATGTACAAACAAACTAGGCCACAATGCTTCTAGTTTGTTGGTCATTGCCTTGTTGGTATTTACTTGTTTTAAGCTTACCTTCATATTCTTTGTAGACAAGTAAAACATTTCTGTGAAATCAGTGCGATTCGTTATGCTCAGGGAAACCGTCATAGAATAACAAACGCCGAAGGTTGGTTCACAGTTAGGCCAAGGATTCAGTTCGTTGTAGAACATGACAAGTGTTTCTTACGTCATACGCGGGTGTCATCTGTGAAATGGACGTTTCACCATTATTAAGGAAAGTAGAGATCTGGTTTAATAAGTTTGTGATGTCGGAAAACGTAAAAGCTTTTTGGAAATCCTTGAAATGTTTAACGTAAAAATATTACATTCAGTGCCTACAAGATTATCTCATTTAACTGTACAGAATTATTGAAGTTCTATTGAAAACTACTGGTGAGGACATTTGCATAATAATAACGTACTTGTTTAGAACACATTTTGAGTAATAAATTTGTTAGAATTTTTTTCTACAATGTCTTTTTAGGTCTACTCATCAAAATCCGTGGGCCGTTTCAAAATGGCGGTAATCCAAAATCGTAAACCAGTCATAACTTTCTTTGAACTTCACGTTTTTGAAAATATAATTTTATTGTCATAATCAGTTTTTAAAACTGATTTAAGCATTTTCAATTTTCATTGAAAATATGAAAATAACACCATCGGGTTAGTTTTCAAACGTTTTTCAGTCAAACTTTACAATAATGGATTTTTTTGCTTAACGTCCATACTTTATGTCAGTGAGACTAATGAGGACTCCGGTTAACGGGAAGGGCAAAAAGCGAGAGTAACTGCGTATCGAATTCACAACCTTGAAATGCGCAGTTCAGAGACTGAGCAGGTTGACCCATCGACCAACGAGCCCTATTGTGCAGTAAGGACTGTTGCTGCTGGAGTAATACAGGGTACCGTCTTTGAGGCTGTACACATGGGAAATCCCAAGAAATAATTCCGGTATTGATTAGTACAATAAGGGAAAATCTACTCGTAACAAATTTACTACTAAGCACTAAGGTTTGTCACATCCAGTGACATTTAATTCTAAATTGTTAGAAATGCTACCGAGGCAAAGTACCTGAGGATGACTCTGAATGACAAACTACGTTGGAAAACACATTTGAAAAAACTTGTACAACTGGGACTCAAGTACAGATAAATGTATGTGTTTGGATTCTTGGAAAAAACTTCGAATTGTCCATTTGTATTATAAACTTATGTACAAGCAAGTTTTAAAACCAGTGTGGAACTACGGTAATCAATTGCCGGGATACATTCAAGTAATACAGACATTACAAAATTAAGTATTAATACACTTACTGAGCAACGTGCCACAAGTGCTACCGGCTTAGTGCGTAAACTATACTCACGATCAAATTGTATGAATTAACTTGTATTGTATTATTAACTTTGAAGTGGACGTTTTTTTATTACTAGTAGATTGCCAGAGAAATATTCTTAGGTAGTCCTAGACAAGTTAAAATTGTATAGAAAAGAAGTTAAATTTAGCCACAATGAAAAATTGAAAATAATAATGTATACCAATTTTTAAATATTGGAAATGCGAAATAAACTGAAGTCCATGAACAAATTCGAAAACGACTTTGAACGCCTCTTCGAATTTCATCTTCATTGTATCGGCATGATTTGATATATTAATACAAGTCAATTCCGAAATATATTCTCAAGTATAAACAACTTTTTTGAACACTTAATTTTAACGTTAAATCCAGTTTAACGCTGTTTATATCGTGATTTAAAAACTAAACTAAGAAACTTCAAAAGCTATGAGTTTGAATTATTCACTAGCTTACAGGCTATTGGAGTGCCTACTTGGACAAGTTTCTGTCGTTAATGTGTCATTGACTATTGACCTCTGTTATTAGCTGTCGACGATATAGTCATCGGTATTGTACAAGGCGTAATAAATTTCACTTAGAAAGAAACTGAAAGGATTTTGTTACATATCCATAAACAATCGCGACACGAAGCTATCTCTCAGACGTGACAAAAGCGAATTTCCAAAAATATTTGTTTATCTTACTTTTTTTGAAAAACTCTCACAAACTACTCTAACCGTCGTCAGATTCATTTTCTTATTTTCGAAGTAATTTCAAAATACGTGATTTTTTTATACATTTTAAAGCTGTTACGACAGTGAAATCAGATTAAAAAAAAAGAAAATATAAAAAAGTTATATATTTTTTAGATTTTAATGACCGCCATTTTAATACAATGAGACGGATTTTGCTGAAAAACAAATTTATCCAAGCTATTACGCCTACTGAAATCGATTTGTGTGTTAAGTTTGAATGAAATCGATTAGCATATTAAACTTTCAGGTTACCCTAGAAATAAAAATTAACCTTGACCGCCGTGTGATTCATTTTCGTATTTCCAACGGAATTTGAGAATTTCGAATGCTAACTTACGCAGTTTTTAACGCTTATCATGTTGATGAAAGCAGTTTTTCAAGAAAATAATGATGAAGAAGGTATGTTTTTTTGAAGATTTGAAATGGCCGTCATTTTAAAAATATTGAACAAATTTTATTATGTATCGTACTTGTCCAAGTTACCAAAGTCGATTTTTTTTCTCAATATATAATCAAATCAAAACAATTTATGAACACACAGACACACACACACACACACACACACACACACACACACACACACACACACACACACACACACACACACACACACACACAAACACAAACAACATAAACACAAACACACAGTAGGGCTCAGTGAGTTTTACAAGTTAAAATTGAATGCATATAGGATTTAAGACTTCGATTTATATTTGTATAATCGTACTTTGGCCTTTAATTTAGAGAAAATTTAATACAAGTCTGTCATCCGGTTTTCTCATGAATACAGACTAATTAAATAGCTCGAAAAATCTCTAGGGTTTGTGTAGTATAAGACATGCATACAACGTATAGGTCTACGTACAAATCTTAACTACTGTGAAATACCGTATAGCTATTCTATTATTAATTTTATAGCGGTCATAGTGTAATAGCTTCTGATATTTTAGTTGTAAATCAATTTGTTTATGGGTGACATCATTACAACGTGAATAGAAATGAATACATTTCATGTTGTAAAATAGGTTTAAGATTAACTATTGAAAAAAATGCGTTGTAAATTGATAGTGATAGCGGGCAGTTGGCTACAACTGATTTGTACGCAGGTTCAATTCTGGCTACTACCGTTAGATTTTCAATACGTTACATCCATGTATTCGTCAGTCTTAAATAGAATTTAAATAGAATTTGTTCGAAAAATTTATCAAAATAGTTCCTTTTGAAATATTCCAACGAAGGAATTCTAGTTGCAAAACACGCATAACTATAAATTCTTACTTCCCCTTACAAAGTATGTGTAAAGTATAATGTTCATTCTGTCGGTGGCCTAGTGGATAGCGTACTAGGCTTTCACCCCGAGGACCCGGGTTCGATTCCCGGCGAGGGCTTGGCATTTTCATACGCTATACATCATCCCATCGTCTGCATTAGCCCAAGTGTGCACAACAGTCGGAAATCAAAATACTGATTCTTGTAGAATATTTCATGTTTTCAGAATTAAATTTTACAAGTGTCTGCAGATCTGGAATTTACAGTGCGTCATATAAAAACTCGCCAATAATCAAATCCGGCAAACATTGTACATTATTTTCACAACAAAGGCAGGTAATAAGGCCACGTGAATTTCTTTTTCTAAGGAAAAGTTTTCTTTCCCAATGGGACAGTAAAACTTGTGGAGTTGTGCGAGTGGAACGGTAAAACTTGTGATATTTTACAGGATCTGAATGCAGGAAACATAACGTTTAATGTGTTGTGGAAGTTGTGCTCTGTAACATTGCTTTTGTTTACGACCTGGATTTATGTAATAATAAAGAGACTGGCACAGCGCAGTACTGAACTTTTCTACAATGGAGCAAAGTTTGGAAAGCCTGGTGCCGTTGTATAACAAGACGAACGGTTAGTTTATACAACCGGGTCTGTCGGTAGCATTCCTCTCCTCTAGGGCTTGACTAAAAAATATGGGGTACTTTTGGAAAACTATCCCTGCCAAAACAAAGGAATAGACTATTACAACTGAATATGTTAGTCATGTAGTAATTTCCATTTCTTAAGTAAGAAACGTTTATGAGAAGTAAACCAGTTATTCAACCTGTTATCAAATGAAGAGATGTTCTTCGCAGTTCTAGAGCTACACCAGTCTTACCCAGTAGTCTTATCTCAGGGCGTTCATGCAGCGAGATACGTTGTCCGCTCTGTGTTTCTTTGCTGGCTTTTTAGCGAATTTCCATTGGAAAAACGAGCTATGGGAACATCCATCGTGGAAAGGACCTAGACCTGGGAACTTGAATTAGCATCATTCTTGATATCTGAATCACTTTTTGAAGGCTGGATACAATTTTTTATATACGGATCTTTTTGAAGATGTGATTTCACCATCGTATTCAGCGTTAAATCTGAAATAAATTAGCATTTTCAATTTCAAAATCCGTTGAAGTTATGAAATGTAATTTGACGGCGGTCAGGATTTATTTTATCTTTTCAATGGAATTTGAAAATTTTAAGTGCTAATATATGCAGATTCTTAATGTTGATTATGATAATAAAATCAGCTTTTAAAAAAAGATACTTTCGGAAATTCGCTTCAGTCAGGTTATCGAGACAGCTGCGTGTCTTGACTGACGAAGTCGATTTGCCAATCCTTATGCAGATGGTCATTTCGTATAGCCTATACTATGGTGTATCAACAATGCATCGCAGAACTATTTTTTGGAAGGTTTGGATTATTTTTGTTTGACTTGTTTGTACAGCGTCAGAGTTGATCCCATAGATCACATACTGGTTTTAGAACGTATCCTTATATTATACAATACTTATATTTTAGTGATTTATTTTGAACTGAAAACTGGATTCATCTTCCCAGGAGCTAGATTATTAAAATTCTAACTATGCAAATTGACCATTGTCGATATAATTTGACTCGTAGTTTGTCGATATGCAGAGACCATCGATTTGTTTAATATCGAGATAACAATTTTAATGTGTCATACATTTTCTTTCTAGTTTTTCGGTTAACAATTTACAAAAATCGGTTTTGATCAAAGAAGAGCTCCTAAGATTACATCAAAAATCTTTGAAACTGACTTTGAAAAAATCTGATAGTTATTAATTTTGAAGGGTTTATCAATCGAAAGTCACTTCGTAAGAAATATTTAAAAAAATAAATAAAAAATAAAGTAAATAAAAATTGTCCCTATAAATTGAAAACTGCAACTAGGCATTATGCTAAATTTCATCGAAATCGTTTAATTCTTTATTTCCGGTGCAAGTAAAAAAAAAAACACTTTCTTTAACGGAACTGATCTGTCGAAATGACAAGATAGAATTTTTTCACAATAAATATTCTGTATTACTTAGAATAGTGATAAAGTAAAAAATAGCCTATTTAATTCCTAATTGATAGTCTAGTATTTAATATTGTACGTTTAACAATTTTTAGTTGTTTAAAACAAACAAAAGTAATTTGTACATTTCGCACTATAATGTTTCACAGTTTGTGTAAAGTAACAACAAAGTTATGTAAAACGAAAAAAGCTATTAGACGCTTAATATCCTCCGGCTTAACTTTTTAAATTGTAGTTTTAAGAGAATTAAATTAACCTGCCCTTACCGACCTCGCTTCGTGCTAATTGAGGGCGAAACAAGGGAGGAAATCTCTTAAGGGAGGCTCTAGACCACAGACTTAAACTTTCAACTTTACATTGTGTTCCGTGACTTTGCCCTTGTTAACGTTTTAATTACTAATTTCTGAACTCTTTTTAAAAAAGTTGTTAGTTAAACACTAGTTCCCCGGAGAGCAAATATTTTATGATATAAAAATAAAAATCGTGACATGTACCTGTCTCGCTGACGTGATGGAAACGAATTTCAAAAAATAACGTGAACTAACACCATTAACCGAACATTTCTATACAAAGTGATTTTTTAAATAGCTTTGATAAGTTTGTTATTTAATAAAGTCTGTTTATCTGTTTCAAAATGGCGGTCACTCAATAATCTTTTGAAAGTCGTAACTTTTTATCTTACATTTATTTGAAAATACGATAATGAATCCTGACAGTAGGTCGGGTCTAATGATTGTTTACGTCTAGTGTATTTGATACATTACTACTCCGATTTTTAAGAATTATAAAACTACCTAAAGGTGTTTCTCCACCGTGAAGTTTTTTAAATGGTCCATGTAATCCAAAAATTAGCTGCCATAAATAAACCTTAGACTAATAGCTAGCTTCGACGAATTCATTACGTAGCAAAATCCGATCAACTGTTTCAGAATGGTGGACATTAAAAATCTATAAAATGTAGTAACCTTACTTTTTTTGAAAATGTCACAATCAGTCGTAATCAGCGTTTAAAGTTATTTCTTCGTTTAAACAACTGAAAATCACTATTACCCAAATGGATTCATTCTCATTCAATATCTGTATGAATTTGATCGTAGCATTTATGCAGATTTTAATGTTAATTTCGGTATTGAAATCTGAGTTTAAGTGAAGGTAAAAAATTCAGGAAATACTTTGTGGTCAATGTTAATTTTCTTCTTTTTCTTGCAAAAAGCAAAAAAACGCATACTAAAATTTTTGTTTGTATGATGTGGTATTGTAATTTTTAGGAATTCGTATCCATTGTGTCAACGAGACAGTGAAGGCAATGCTTTGATTATTTATTAAATACAATCATGTTTTGTATTCACGACACAAATTGTTTTAATTTAATTCGGCTGTACTCGGGTTTAATCTAAACGAGTCTATAATTCATCTGTCTCATTAACGGACAGTAAATTAATGATCAATTAACGAAGCAACAGTTGATCTGATTATCGTCACTGTAACATTTAGCTTATTGTCTGTGGTGCTGGTGGATTAGAAACGAAACGTGTACGAGCATGTTTTAATAAATAACTTAAGCTACTTGCGTGTTTTTCAATACGCCCTCAATTTTGTTGTCCAAACAGAGTGCTTTAATAACAGGTAACGTAATTACTTTAATAACTTTTATTGTTAGTTATTTGCGATTGTTGTTAATGCACCGGTTTTACAAATTTTGCGTTTCCTATTATATGAAGTACAGAAAGTTAAACAAGTAACAAAACCTTATAGGGAAATAAGAAAGTTACTTTATTCTAAGTGTTAGTTGCAAAACCGTTAAAAGTGGGCTCCATTATGGAAAAATGCGACTTCGAGGTCTTGCACATCAAACACCTGATTTTTTGTGAATGCACAGGACACTTTTGTAGCTGATGCGGATTGTTCGTATCCCAAATGCGATAATTCTATGAATTTACATATCCATCAATATGAAACCATGTTCTGGCAAACCAAAACCAGTAAAAAAAGATAGTATGTTTTCTTGAAATTCCTTTTTCAGATTTTTATTGTAGTAGACTTTACCTGTTTTCAGATCTCTTAAGTAAAAACGTTGTTTTGACTTTATATGCCTGTGTCTGCGCTTATATGCCTGCGTGTCTGAGCTTATTTCATTCAATTTATTTTTTGTAAAAAAAATTAAAAATCCTGTATGTGGTTTAAAAATTGAAATCTTCTATGTGCTCAAAATAGGCTTTAAAAGTTCAATCAAATTTTGCTCAAATGTAGTTCATAAAGCCCGGATCCTATGTTTACGGGCTGCTGTTTCCTACAAAAAATTCGGTATGGGAGCTGTGCACAGATTTCTTTTAATCGATTGGTCAGGTACTGCCAAAATTTAGTCTAATTAAGAGATACATAAATTATATATGAAGTAAAAGAAATTTATAGTTTGGGAATAAATCAAAAACCACCAAATATTAATTGAGGTCGTCATCTGGTTTTTGTTTTTCAGTTTACTCTCGAGTCGTTAATTTCTTTAAGTAAATTTAAAATGAATTGCACTGACGAGGTATTCTTAAAAGGTATTAGTACTTACTGGTAGCTTTATTTTTCTTAACATCCAGACTTTATGCCACTTAGACTAACAAAGAAGTGGGATCAGCGGTAATGGATAATACATGCAACAATAACTGCGTGTCGAAACCACGACCTTGAGGTACACAGTTTAGAGATGCAACAAACAAACCCCCTCGACCATCGGGTAATTTTCATACCGAACTAATTGAATGTGAAAATTCGGGTAATGTTTTTATGCAACTTACTTTTTACTTACTTTGATTTGTGAAAACAAAATTTGCGTGAAATTGCATCACCAACATAAATATGTGCTGAGATTATACAGGGGTCAATTTTTTTGAAATTTGTACATCAATAAATTTACAAAACTTTAATGTTATAAGTGAAGGTCTAGGGCCCTTGTTGCACATAAAACTTTATTGAAGCTCCAACATTCACTTGTCGCGTCATAAAACTTTATTATGTCAGTGTTACAGCCTGTTCCTATTGTGTGTGATCTACCACTTCTGTACTGTACTACTGTATGGTGTTGGCACTTATACTTAATACATAACACTTATACGTAACACTTACACTTAACACTAACAATTATAAGTAATACTTACACTTAACATTTTCTCTAAACACTAACATTTAACACTTACACTTAACAGTAACACTTAACACTTAGTTTATTTTTACTAACGATGCCAAAAACCTGGTAGATTTTGAAGCATTTCATTTATTATGTTACAGAGGTCATTCCAGTGGGACTAATGGGCTTCGGGTTGTCGCCAGCTCTGGCCCTCGGGCTGGAGTGCCGAGTGAATGCACCATGAGTTCTGTAATGGTAGCACACTCAGAACCAACAAACGAATACAACAACAATCAAGCGCTTCTTATTAACAACAACGAAGCATCACCCGAAGAACTGGCGCTACTCGCTAAATTGGAGGAGGCAAATCGGTAAGCCTATGTTGAAGATAGGTTAGGTTGGGTGTGGCACAGTCAGAATCATCCAATGAATATAGCATTAAACAGACGGTTTGTCCTAGAAACAGATATATCTGGATACTTTATTAAGTAAAGATGTCGCTACTTTATTAAGTTAAAAATTGTGTAAGAGTTGTGCAGAGATTATAGCAACCAATATTTCTTAACAGTGACTCTTTCCCTAGAGAACACCATTCTCAAAGCAGTTTGGTCCAAAAATTTGAAATTGTAACTACGGCAAAATATTTCTTTCATCCATACCTACTAAAACATATATTGTGCATGTTAGTCCCATACATTGTTATACATAAAACAATACAATGTATAATACAATGCATATAAAATATTCATTGTGCATAAAGACCCTGATTGTGTATACCACTTTGATTTGTAAAACGTTTCAAGTTGCTTCATAAACGTTTTATACTGCATAATAAACTTATAAACGTTCAAGTTGCAGAATAAACTTATACTGGAATATAAATCTGTTTATATTTAACATATGTAAGCTAATATCCTAAGTGGAGTTTCATTGTTATTATTTTCAATAAAAAATAAATTACAAGAAATCCTTTTAGGTTTAAAAAATTTACTATTTCTGGTTTTATATTCAGAAATAATAATATTGTAACTATTTAAATAAAGTAACGTAATTTAATAGTTTATGAACCAGACATTAATTAAAATAAATGAGGTTCAATTTATTATGCTTGACTGCATACAGTTTGTATTTAATACTGTGCTATAATCAATGTCATATTCAGGAACTCGTTGGGGGAGGCTGAGCTTGGATTTTGAGGAACTGTTATGTTGCCACCACACAATTACAACTCATATTTAATTAATTGTCTTTATTATAATTTGTTTATAGACAGAAAATAAAAGGTTATTTAATCATTTTGTAATGATTAACAACCTAAAATTAACGTGACCTAAAGTTTTTAATGTAATTGGTCTTATTTATCTTTGTAACATTAAAAGAAACAAGGATTCCATTTAGTGATAAACCAGCATAAACTCAAAGAAACATGTAAAACGGTTTAATTTAAAATTGAAAAATAATAGGCCTAGTTATAAAATTAAATTTATATTATTATTACAAATGAGTTTTAAAAACATTATATCATTTTAAAATAGAGATAGTTTTTTAATATTTTCAAACTTTAAACATCAATTTTTATTTAGAAAATTAAGTTCATTCATTCTAATCTCAGTTAACATTATGGTGGCCCTCAATTACATTTTCAACCTTCTCAAAGCATTGTGATTCTGCATATATCAGACCTCTTTGCTGTGCACACAATGGCACAAACACAAAACTTTCTAAGAAGTACAAAGTACAAATAAGGAATTTTACATTTTTATTTTTTTTTAATATGGTTTTGTGTATATGGAAAATCGTGTAATTAATTGGGGCCTAAATTTTAGTAGTTTGGGGGCTAGCCTCCTGAGCTCCCACTGTGTATGCCACCGGCTGTAATATATTAGTTATTGTAGTAAATTTACTGTTATATAATTACTCATAATTAATATTTTCTTAAACTTTTCTACAAATTATAAATTGACAAGAATGTAATGTACATTTCAAGGGCATTGTTGTGTATAACAATTAATGCAAAGGATTACATAATTATAAAACTACACAATGAAACAGGGAACAAAGTGAAAGAGATTTCAATATGAATCTCAGAAAATAAAACTTCAGACAAAAAAGGTTTAGAAACCAATCTTGAATGAGAACGTATATGTTGTTCATTAGAGAAGGCTGTATTAAGCCTGTCCTGCTGCTAGCCTCTTTGTTACACTGCATGTTTAATACCTTCATCAGTAACAAAGGCATCCAAGATGTTTTTGTTTGTGTGTCTGTTTCACAATAAACTTTAGAATTTACAGGCAGAACTGAAAAATTATTAGCTTCGTTTATGAGGCCTTTTAAAACAGTTTCATTCAGCCTCTGACCATAAACTTGTCAAAAGAAAATTTTAAAACAGATTTATTGTTTTAAAGAAAAAAATTGTCAACAAAGATTATGTGACATTTCACAGAGTTATGGAATTCTAATTTCTGTACCATACCAAGCAGTCAAAGAAATTATCACATTAGCCACAATTTCCTAACTTATTTAAAATTTATCCAACATAAAAGAGCGCAAGCATTTACTTCCAATAACAGGGTGTCTTATAATCCCTGATGTCCTGTAAAAGTCACGAATTTTATCAAGTGGTCCCGGATGTCACGGATAATACAGGAATTTAGAATTAAAATCCCCTTTTTTCTAGAAAATAATAATTTTCTTCCCTTCTCAGTGATTTTGTAAATTGCGATACGAAATGCCGATAAATAAGCCTGGATACGAAAAAAATAGTAGAATATGTCTCTGTTAGCCAAAAATCCAAGTACGCTTCCAAAAAACTTAATTTTAAGGTTATTATATACCATTTAGTGTATTTAATAGTGGAACTAATATTATATACAATGCCGCTAATGTCGAAGAAATTCAAGGTCCCATGTTTTTGTAATATATGTCCCCAAAAAGTCCCTGATTTTTGCTTAAGGGAGCTGGTAGACACCCTGAATAAGAATGTCTAATTATCAGTTTGATATTATTCCCCCAGAAATATTTTAAACATTCTTCAAAATATCTTGAAACAATTAAAGAAATGATAGTTTTCTTGTAGTGCTAGTAGTGTTTAATATTATTAAATAATCGTGACTTGCAACCATTGTGCTTATGTATGGACGTGTATTTCAGAAAAGTATTAAACTTTAATGACATTACAAAAACCAACATTTTATAATGCAAAAATTTGTGTATTTTACAATAACAATAAACTCTAACCACAGGAAAGTTTGTAAATGTTTATGTCAAAATCAAATAGACGAATTTTAATTCAAGTTTTGACACAAATAGAAAAATTAAATCAGGATTAAGTTATGAAAGTAAAGTTTCTAATATTGCATGACTGTGATTAAACAGATAAGTTGCTGAGTAAGGGAGGGAAGTTTTCAAACTACTTGTTGGTGAAGGCAGACTTAATTGTACCAAAATTAGATAAAAGAAAGTGTTCTCAATTTGAAAAAGTTTTATAATTAATATGAGGCATGACTGTGCAGAGTGTAGTGGTGGTAGTCCTTAATAAGAAGCAGTGCTAAATCATGAAATGATCCAAGCAATGTTAGGAGTATCTTATAAAGTTTTTGTTTTTGCATTAATATACCATTTTTAAAAGTATAAAATTTGTATAGTCAATAAACACAAATGAGTTATAATTACACAACTGCTTCTGTCTGTCATATGGTAACACATGGTCATATGGTAGCATATATATGTCATAAAATTATTGAACTTTTTTAAAAGGAGCAGTAGAAAAACCATAATTTCAAATACATTTTTTTTGCAAAATATTCTATCCTTATGAATTTCAATAATATTTAATGGAATGACAGATTGTGACAAAGTTGGCCAATTCCTATATAATTATTTTAATACTGTGTGATGAATGTAACAGTCTTAAATATAATTACTTAATACTTTTTTGAAGTTTACATTATATGAAGTGTTGATTGATTCACCATTGAAAATTTTGTTTTTCTCAATTTGTATTGGAATTATGAATTTTGTGATTTTTTTTCAAAAATATTACAACTTATGAATGAAAAATTCATTCTCCTCAACTATCCAAAAAGTAATTGTTACTTTTGATATTATTAAAAATTTATGGAAGTGCACACATTTTTAGCGAATACAACCAATTTTATTTTGACGTGATAATGTTACTGTATCTATTTGGTTGGTAGTTGTATTCAGGAAAAACATGAAATATTCAAAATACTTCGCATTATTAGGCATAATAAGCT
The DNA here is from genome assembly GCA_022606455.1 of Callitettix versicolor. Lineage (NCBI taxonomy): Eukaryota > Metazoa > Arthropoda > Insecta > Hemiptera > Cercopidae > Callitettix > Callitettix versicolor. The sequence goes on from CM040183.1 coordinate 45,797,204, forward strand.
TTCATTTGATATGATACTGAAATTTATAATTTTTGATTTTAAGAGAAAATCAGCTGAAGTCTAAAAAAGAAACATTATTAAAATATGTTTTGTAAGAGTAGTTCCAAATGGAAAGTAGAAAAATTGAACTTTTTATCAATAAGTCGTGATCAGTAAAACATTAAAAAAAATCAGTAACTTATTCATAGTTACAGAGCAAATTGAAGAAGAAAAATTCCATGTTTGAGTTTATATTTCATAAAGTGTTAAGTTTTACCCAAGTAAGTTTACCCTCGGTGTTAGTCACCTGTTTATGATGTATTATTATTTATAAATTTATATAAAATTGAAAAACCCTCAAAAATATTTTTTTATAACACAACTATTTTTGGATTAACAGCTCTTCTAGATAAAATATTTATAACTAAAATAAGTAAATCTATCACAAAACAATGTTTTACTGTGTGTAACTGCAAGTGACACTAAAACTGTATTTTGTTGCAGGCTCATTGAGTCAGATGCCAAATCCTTAAACTCAATCTCAAACAACAGTGGCCATTCCCGGAAGAGTTCTGACACTTCACAGATATCTCTCACTTCAGGTAATATTCAACACAGTAGTAATATATTTCTGTTGCTCTTAACAGTTATAGTAAATTTTTAATACTTACAAAATGTTCATGCTTACATTAGAATATACATCTAAATGTATTTGTTAATTATAATACCATATTGTGAAAGCATACAGTATTCAAATTTCAAATTTGGTGTATAGGACAGTTAGTTCTCATAAAAATCCTTTGAAATTGCCATAAATCCAGATATTTATTAGATTGTAACTATTATATTTTTGATCCATTGTTTTTAACTTAAAGTAAAATGTTAAAACCTCAATAAAACACCCCAGAAAAAATAACTGAAGAAAAACGAATGAACGTGAGTTCTTAAAAAAATTAAGAAACCCGAAAACAAGACAGTTGAAAGAACATAATATTTCTAAGCCTGACAATGTGTTGATTTTTTTAAAAGAAAAAAATGTGCAGTTCATCAACTTTTAAAAAATACTTTTAATTTTATAATTTTCATGTTTTACACAATTTTTATTTATTTATCTATGTGCAGTTTAACCTAAAAATACTTCCATATACAACAATGCAAGTGAACAGAACTTTCTACATAATATTCAATAATAAAGGTAAAACTTTTTATATGTTGTGCTTACATATTTAAAAATATTAATTAATTTTATTTAATTTGAAGTTTTCATGTAGGAAATAACATTTGTAGAAAATTTAAGTGGGCCTAAAAAAAGTTGGATGCTTTCATTACTTTTAGAACGTTTTGAAATAATTTAAAAATTTGGATAGTAGAAAGGGGTAAGAAAAGTATTTGACCAGTTTAGTTGGCATCATTGATTATTCTTAAACATCACACAGTAGTTTGGTTAATACAGTAACAGCAAACACAAGAATATGAACTTGGAATAAGAAAAAGAAGAATAAGAAGTAAGTAGGAAATAACATTTGTAGAAAATTTAAGTGGGCCTAAAAAAAGTTGGATGCTTTCATTACTTTTAGAACGTTTTGAAATAATTTTAAAATCAGGATAGTAGAAACGGTTAAGAAAAGTATTTTACCAGTTTAGTTGGCATCACTATTATTATTAAACAACACACAGTAGTTTGGTTAATACAGTAACAGCAAACACAAGAATATGAACTAGGAATAAGAAAAAGAAGAATAAGAAGTAAGGATTATATTAAATAGTTAATGCAGTTATAATAATAATTAGCTGTTAAACACTTCAGAAGTCAAAAACATGAATCATGTGTATTATTTGTATATTTGTGATCATATGATGTTTATTTTGATGGTTATCTATTTTAAGATTTTCTGAGTTAGTTTACAAAAGTGAATGTAGAGTATGTATCTGTCTGTATGTATGAAGAAGACCAATTTCCAGCAACAATGCAGGCTAATGAATAAAATTTTTATGTTATTTGCAATTTGAACGAAAAACAATTTAATTTTAGTTCAGGCCTCGCCCATGTGCACTTAAGCTAAACAAAATGAAAATGGATATTTCACCAAAATGTCCAGCTCAGGAAATATTAAACATGAGAACAAAATGAAAAGTTTAATATCTCAAAAATGTGCTAGTCAATTGTGGTGAAATGTTGGCCATATTGAAAGAACTTAAGTGAGTGATCTAATTTAAAATTGCAAACATTTACAGTTTTTAAATTAATTCAAACAAAATAAAACATTGACTTAGGATTAGTTTTTGTGATTTGAATTAAGCTTTCATAGGAGTCAAGAAACCTTAATGGTGGCTGAAATTTTTAAATGTAAACATAATTAATGATATATATATATATATATATATATATATATATATATATATATATATATATATATATATATATATATATATATATTATATATATATATATATATATAATATATATATATATATATATATATATATATATATATATATATATATATATATATATATATATAATACCAGGTATATTCTTTTGATTTAATCTTAAAATAAGGATGACTCAAAATAATACAAAATAAGGATCAGTGAACTCCAAAAGTGTTGGGTTAAAGGTTCTGTAAAATCAATTATCTTTTATTCTTGGCTTGCATTTTTTGCTGGATCTTGAAATAAGTTTGATGTTAAGGGGAATTTCAGTCTAGAGTTCAAGAAATTCTAAAAATATAGGGTAATAACATTTTTTTAATTAAAAAAATAAATAAATAAAAATAACATGGGATTGAATGACATTGTTCTGTATTCCAAAGTAAGAATTTTTTTAGAAAAAATGAAAACGACAGGGATTGAAGTAATTAGTATTTTTACTTTTCTTTAAAGGTAAATATTTCTTATAGAATATATTTTACATATAGCAAGAGCCTCTCCCATCAGAAAATCTGTGTTAACATAAATGTAAACACTTGGGAATAAAACAATTATAAGTTCTGCATTCTGATGTGAAACTAATGAACTCTTTCAGTTTTGTAATGTTCAAATAACCACTTGATCAAGTAAAAAATGTTCTCTATAATATCAGCATGGTAACTTGGAAAGCTAGTGGGCCAAAGTCCTAAGAAAAATATGGTCTAAATGGCTGATGACATATCTGGCCATAAAACTGACGTATTAGGTTTTATCAATTTCTTTAACAAATAAACATATACAAATGGGTAGTACTTTATATAATAATGGTAGGTAATACTGAGGAATCATAAAGTAGTGATCAATAGACTTTTAATGTCCTCTGAGCCTTTGACCTTACATATCAACTCTTTTCTATAGTTAAAATTGATTCGTTATCGCAAAACCCTTTTTCTAAATACAATACACTGCTCTAAGCAACATAACAACAGTTTCTTCATGTGCACACACACACACACACAC